>CM077148.1:190640104-191007449 GCA_039583875.1 Platanthera guangdongensis
CAAAGCTCGGAAAGTATCATCCAATCCACGTGTTTTCGGTGAGTGCTTGCTGAGTTGGAGGGAATCTTTTCGTGGATCCCACCAATATGCTATAAATATTCCACCGAGCCTACGGGAAAAAATCTCATCTTCTTTCTTTTACCTTCCTTATGAACTGTAGCTGAGTGATTCCCATGGAGAAGAGATGCGAGCGTGACTAGCGGCCGCGAGGAGGGGACGCGGGAGCAGGTCCTCGATGATGCACCTTGGCTAGGGCGTGGATCACCCGGTCCTATCTTTAGGTCGAAGAAGGGGAAGATGATCAGGCGGTCTCCCCCGAACGGCGCCCTGCATCCAGCTCGGCGGTCGGTGCCGCGTCCGCTCATGAGGTATGCGAGCCTCTTTCCTGATTTGTTACTTCGCTTCTAATCTCTTTCCCGTAGGTGCCACCCCGCGATGACAGAAGCGGTAGAATGGAACTGGGGGAGGATGTAACATCTCATGTTTACTCCTAGGCCCCCTTCACTTAGATTGAGTTAGGCATGGGGTAGGTGATAGGGGATTTAGCTAGGCTTGATCCTAGTAGTGGATTGTAGCCATGTGGGGCCCTAAGGAGCCAAGTTAAAGTAGGTCAAACTAGCCTAAATAGGAACCTAACCACACCATGACCCCACCACATTGCTCGAACCCTAAAACAATCTAAGTGGACCCTAGGGTATGCCATTAGTCAACCCTTGGACCCTAGTTGACCAAAGTCAACCATGGCCCTAATTTGGTCAAACCTATACCTATAGGCCCATTAGCCTAAGTGGGGCACCCCCCTTGGCCCAACCCAAGTTGGGTGGTGCCACTAGGCTCATGACCATTAAGTGGGGTCAGCCAACTCATCATGTTGACCAAGTCAACTCAAAAAGTCAAATTGGTCAACATGAGGCCTAAAGAAGGGAGAAATGAACCCAAACCCATTTCCATTGGGCTAAGCCCATCCAACTCAGCCCAAGGCCAACCAACAACAAACAACTCCTACCCCCAAAATCAGGAGAGAGAGTACATGCAAAGAGAAAAGGAATTTGGAGAGGAAGAGGGGAGAGAAGGGGGAATGAAGAGGAAGGATGGCCACATGGCACTCATTCAGCTGTTATTCAACTGCCTAAGCTTGCTGGCCAGCCTCCTCAGATAATTCCAGAGGAATTTGGAGCATGGTGACCACTTGGCACCATGGGTGGAGCAACCAAAGCTCAACCCGACCCCCCCCCCCTTGGGATTATCTTTCCATACACCCCCTCTCAGCCCAATCCAGCCACACCATCAGCTTCAGAGAAGGGAAACGACTAGGGAACGAGTCCTGGAACAAGGAATTCGCTGGAGAATCAGGAAACGGGGAGGAGTTGCCGGAGCAAGCTCGGCCATGGCTCACCGCCGCCAAACCCGCCGCCAAGCCTCATTCAGGTCCGCTTCACCTCACCTCTACCCGTGCTAGATTTCTAGATCTTTAGGGAGAGTCATCAGGCTCAATTGAGCCCGATACCATGTGATGAAATGGCAATTTTTTCGAGTTTTATTTCTTGCTCGGGTTCGCCGGAGGAGCCAATTCGGTGGCCTCATCGCCGGAAACCGCTAGCCGCCACCTCAGTGAAGGTGGTGGCGACATTCGCCGGCGGTGGTGGTGGCTCAGCTGGCCGGGAACAGCCAGCAAAGGTGCCCAGCCAGAATCGATGTGTTGCGCTTTGATTTGAGAGAGAGAGAGTTGATATGAGAGAGAGAGTTTGATGTATTAGTTTAGCTCTTCCGCTTTGATTTGAGAGAGAGAGTTGATATGATGTACTGGGCATAAGCCTTTATTACTCTTTCATTTTGTACTCTTTGTGGACTATTTTTTGTACTTTTCATTTCATATATATGATATGTACTCTGTGACTTGTGAACTAGTGGTTTTGATATACTACTTTACATATATTTCTCTTATTAGCCTACAGGTTATATGATCGTACTAGCCGGCAGAATTGGTGTGTTGCGGTGTTGACTGACCCGTGCGTTAGTGTCACCGTAAACGGCGGTTCTGGGCATAAGACCTGGTAGCCCTCTTTGGTAAGGGGGAGTGGGGGTCTTACAGAGGACATCCATGAGGAGGTGTGACAAGAAGCAGGATTCAATGCATATCTCTACTACGAAAGCGAAATACAAAGCTTCGACTTTGGAAGCTCAGGAATCCATCTGGCTTAGCAGGCTAGTGGAGGACATCCATGAGGAGGTGCGAGGTCTTACTCTGCTACGCGGTGATAACGAGAGTATCCTCAAACTGGTTAACAATCTAGTTTGTCACGCGCGGACCAAGCACATCGAGATCGAAAATCACTTAATTCGGGAGAAGGTGATGGAGGGATCTCTGGTGGTTGAGTATGCATGGAGAGAGGACAATGTTGCAGACATTTTCACGAAGCCACTGTCAAAGGGACCGTTTGAACGGTTACATGGATTACTTGGGCTGGTCTTCACTTCTCACTTTAAAGGGGAGTATTGAATTTGTTGAAGTGAAAGTGGCGATTTGATTGGATCGACCACGCAGTTAGTAGTTGGCGGACTAGCCAGTTCGGCTAGTTTTCTACGGTCTATCTCAGCAAGTTCCCGGGTTTGTAATTGGGCGGTTAAGAATGTCTAATCGCGTGTGTGGCAGAATCATCTGGAGTTCGCCGAGTCCGACATGATTCTGTGCTTGCGGACTCATTTTGAGTTCGCCAAGACCGGCGCGTTCTGATTCTGGGAACCACGGTGTCCGTTGTTATGGCGGGTTGTCTAGCTTGTGTTGAGCTCATGGATTATGGAGTCTTCCTGGTGTTGTACTCTCGGATTTCAGAGTCTGCATGTGTTGAGTTTGTGCCATATTCAGCCAAAGACTGCTAAGGTTTGCACTTGGTCACGGTAATGTGCCAAGTGTAGTTGTTACCTAGTTCGTTGAGTCCACATATTTTGCTCGGACTTGATGTGGAGTTAGCGACAACTTGCAGATTGTCTTGCGTGGTCTGTCTTTGTGTCCACACACTTGTCCGATCTGGTGCGGCTAGCCCACACTGATGAGCGGTTACCCTATCGCATGGGTGGTGACTTCACTCCCTTCGCTTTCCTATAAATAGGGGTCTCGCGCTCATCATTTATAATGTGAACAGTAAGCTTTGAAGCTTGAGTTAAAGCTTGTGGTCTGATTTTCTTAACCGCACGACTTAGAGAAAGGTTAACGATTTTGTTGTATTCCAGATTGTGCGGCTAGCACTTGGAGACCAAGAACTTGGTTCTGACAACAGTCAGGGTTCAATGCGGCTTAGCGAATAACAGTCAGCGGGTTGCAGTAGGTCGTGACTTGCGGCCAGATGATTTTCTCTTTGGCAAAGTTTTCCCAGTTCAGTAAGACAGTCCGCCTCTGGCAGTTTGACTCTGTTCAGTTCGACGGCAGCTCTGTTCGCGGTTCTTGCAGCTAGGCGACCTTGTAGTCAGGCGGTTTGCAGATGCAGACATGTTTCTTCAGCATTTAATAACGGGGAGTCTGTCCGGTTAAGTTGCAGTTTGGTGACTTGACGTTTTTGCGGACAACTTTTGTGGTTAGGTGGCTTTGGCGGTTACTGTTATTAGACTGCCCGGTTACTCTTGTTTGTATGTTTTTGTTTCCATCGAGTGCATTGACGAATCATGTCTCGCAATGTATACCTCGTGTTGTAAAAAAATTTGATAGTAGTTTTTCTTGCTCTTCTATATGCATCTGATCTATTTGGCTTGATTATGATTGAGTGTTCATGCGACCTATCTCATTTCCGCTTGTCAGAAATTTTTTCAATTGATCTACAGAGCATTTTTTTTTATTTTTGTTGCTCTTCCTCTTAAAATGAATTAAATTAACTTGTTTGTTTTATGTTATTATTGTTTGTCTTTAAATTTTAAAAATGAACGATACACTGAATGGTTTTTTTGTCAAACAGCTTAAATAGTTTTCTACGTTTGAAACAACTCTGCAAAAACTGTTCTTCCAAACAGTTTTTCAAATTCTAATAGCACATTACAAAACAACTAATTATTTCACCACTATTTTTTCAGTTGCTACAACTTAGCCAAACAAAACCTTACGAACATAAATCTCAACTGAGCTCCATTTACAAATATAAACTCCCCTTAAACATGATTTATCAAGAGTAAATCCCACCGCAAAGCATTTACATTTTTTATACAATCCTAGGCCTGCCATTGCCTAAGCCTAGCAAAAGCTTGCCCATTAGGCCCTCCAAACTCCGGGAAAGGGGGATGTTGTATTGCAACGTGCAGTGCATCATCCAGTGATTGCGAGTGCATCAGCCTCTCGCACACATCTCGGCGCGAGTGTTGATGCACTCGCAACCGTTGGATGTGCTGCACTGCATGGTGCAGTGCAGCACACCCCTCGAAGTACCAAACTCCCCTCGGAATGCCCAGGCCACGCTGCTACGCTTTTTGTGCACCTTTAGACTAACTTAGGCTTCCTTTGGTTCGGCGTTTCACCACTTCCGATTGGAGCAAATCCCGCTGATAAACAAACGGGGTCAGCGGTGTTTGCTCCGTTTGCACCCGCAGTATGGAAGAAACGGTCCCGATCTGCTCCGCTTCGACCCCCGCCTCTCCCCTCCAGTTCCAAAGTGTCGTTTGGTCCACCGGATGCACCCGCCACCGCCGAACCAAATACAACCTTAAATTGTAGCCAAATCATAAATGAGTATTTTTTATATTTTAAATGCTGAATATTTTTTTTAACAACACTCCATCAAAATCTCAAAGGCGGATTCTATACACACTTATGTGTAAAAAAAGATATGCACACCTTATTATATAATATTGAGAGAGAAAGATATGCACACCTTATTATATGCACAGTTCATGGGGAGAATTATTTAAGATATGCACAACCCTATAATATAAATGTAATATTTATTACATTTATATAACTTTTTCTATACACAACGTCCATTATGCCGGTGTCAGCATCAGCGTCCATGCGTATAACTTTTTCTATACACAAGTGTGTATAGAATCCCTGTCCCAAAATTTTGCACGACCTTATTTAGGGTCCGGGAGTGGTGCGGTGCAGGAAATGCACTGTACCGTGCAGTGCGCGAGATCTGACGGGTGCGAGTACATCTCAGGTCGCGCGGAGATGTGTGCACGCTTTGATCTCTCACGCACTACTTTGAGATATGTGCACACATCTCAGCACACTCGCATCCATTAGATCGCACTTTACGGTGAAGTGCAACGGATCTCGTCCGTCTTATTTATTGGGAATAAGATTATTTGGGCAAATATTTCTATTTTAATCCACTTTTATTTATTTATATTTTATTAAAATAAAACCGTGTAAGGCAAGAGGAGAAGCCCCACGGGCCACGTCAGGATGACAGCTCTGAACCGCCGCCCCGTTATCTCCGTTAAAAGCGTGGAACCACCAGCTTCCTAAACCAAAATATTCTATTTTTCATTTTTTTTTTCTTTCATGTTTTAAATATTTTATGTCATTATAAATAGATTGAATTGTGAAGCAAGTAGTTGGGACTTGGGAGGATGCATGCCGATTCATATATATAATAAAATTAAAAATAAAAATAAAAAATATATAGCTGAATAATAATACTAATGAAGTGCTAAAAAGAAATAATGAAGCATATGACGTAATTCCTTTTGTGCACGCAAAGAAGTCCACGTCATCACTCCCTCGGTTGTAGTAGTTATCCAAAACTTCGTACATGTTAATTAGTTATCCTTAGCATCGTCATTAATATGTAATTGATTTTATATTTCATTTTATTCTTTTTGGAAAATGTATTTTTTAAGATTCCAAGGTATATATATATATTGATTTTATAATTAAACCAATATAAATATCCAATTAAAAATATATTCTCCAACACTCATCAATCAATTAAATCCCACACCATTACACTTGTTATTGTTAGACATAATAATTTCATGAATCATGTACAACCCCGTATTCGCGAAGAGTGAGCCCAAAACAAGGTAAGCAAGTTTTTAAGCTTTTTGGGAGTTTTGCACTCCAAGGGGCCAATTTTTGGTGAACTTGAAAGACATACTAGTAGGGGGAGAAAATATTTCTCCCCCCAAGGCGCTCTTGGCAAGCCGCCGCAAACCGCCTCAGGCCGCCAGGTCGCAGGCCGCCCCAGCTCGCGGCCTAGCGGGGCGAGACCGGCCGGGGGCCAGGGTCTCGCCCCCGCCTCTTCCAGCTCGGCGGCCTAGCGGGGCGAGACCGGTCGGGGGCCAGGGTCTCGCCCCCGCCTCTTCCAACTCGGCGGCCTAGCGGGGCGAGACCGGGCCGGGGCCAGGGTCTCGCCCCTGCCTCTTCCAACTCGGCGGCCTAGCGGGGCGAGACCGGCCGGGGGCCAGGGTCTCGCCCCGCCTCTTCCAACTCGGCGGCCTAGCGGGCGAGACCGGCCGGGGCCAGGGTCTCGCCCCTGCCTCTTCCAGCTCGGCGGCCTAGCGGGACGAGACCGGCCGGGGGCCAGGGTCTCGCCCCGCCTCTTCCAGCTCGGCGGCCTAGCGGGACGAGACCGGCCGGGGGCCAGGGTCTCGCCCCCGCCTCTTCCAGCTCGGCGGCCTAGCGGGGCGAGACCGGCCGGGGGCCAGGTCTCGCCTCCGCCTCTTCTTGCTTGGCGGCCTGGCGGGGCGAGACGGTCGGAGAGGCCGCGGTCTCGCCCTTGCCCCGCTGCAGTTTTACCTTCTTGCCCTCGGGGGGGGGGGGGGGGGGGGGAATCCCCCTTTACCCCCTCGGCTGGCGGTTCCCCCTTTGCCCGAGGCCCTTTTGGCCGTAGGGGTACTTTGGTCATTTCTGGCCCAGAACCCTTGGAAAAACTATAAATAGACCCCCTTGGGTGCCTTGGAGAGGGACTTTCATCTTCTTCTTCTTTTGCTTGCCTCCTCCCTTGACTTCTTCTTGGTAGAGTTGAGAGAGCTCCTCCAAGGCACCCTAGCTCGAGCATTGGCTAGGGAGGGGAAGAGCTCAGGTAGCCTTCCGGGTGTGAGGTGGGACCTCCGCGCTAGAGCCGAGGGTCTGTTCCTAGCTTCTTGATCCTTTGGTCCGTGACGTTCTCTCGAGTGTAGTAGGTGTGAGGTCACCCCTTCCCCGAGGGACGAACTCCACGAGAGACCAGGTTTCTGGTTTCAACATTTTGGTGCGGTGAGCGTGGAGAGTGACCAGCACAGAAGATCTCGGGAGAGTGTCATGACGGGAGGTCAAGGAGGTAGTGACGATCTCGGCGAGCTCCCCACCCCAGGACCCTTTGTGGGGAGGCAAGAGTTCATGGCCTCCATCCAAGGCATCATGGAGATGCTGCGAAGCATTGCTCCTCAGGGTGGCAGCTCCACCCCGACCCCCCAGGAGCTAGCTCCCCCCCTCGACGAGTCGACTCCCAGGGAATTAGGCGAGATGACCCCAGCGGGGGGAGAAGGAAGTGTCCCAGGAAGAAGGCCCGGGAAGGAGAGGATGGGCGATGGGGTCGAGCGAGACCTCACCGGCCGAGAGTTGTTCTCCAGCCCGGCGAGTGCCAACCTTCAAGGCGAGCAGGTCGCGCGAGTGGAGGTGGCGAGACCACCCCTTAGGGGGTCACCCTTCAGCGAGCTGATCATCTCAGCTCCCGTTCCCGAGGGGTTCAGAGAGCCAGACATGGCTTACTATTCCGGGAAGGATGATCCCGTCCAGCATCTGCAATGGTTCGAGGATGCCGTCTCCATCAGGCCGATGACAGATGCCTTCAAGTGTCGCCTCTTTGCGATCACGCTGAAGGAGAAGGCAAGGGACTGGTTCCATCAACTCCCTCCGAGGTCTATCTATGGGTTCGAGGACTTGAGCCGAAGCTTCCAGCTCCGCTTCTCCACCTCCAAGAAGCGGAAGAGGAGTCCTGAATCCATCTTCTTGATAAGGCAGGGGGCCGAGGAGTCGTTGGCCCGCTACGTAGACAGGTTCCAAGAGGAGATCCTGGAGGTCCAGGAAATGCGAGGGTATGCTCTCCAGATGGCCTTCACTGTTGGGCTGAAGGAGGGCTTCTTCAAGATGAGCTTGACCCGGAAGGCCCCCCTTTCCTTCGAGGAGCTGATGGAAAGGGCGGCAGAGGAGATAGCCATGGAGGCAGCCAACCCGGCGTTTGTCAAGAAATTGGCGAAGCTGACAGAGACAGAGGAAAAGGTGCAAGGTGGCTCGAGGCCCCAGGAGGGAAGAAGGAGAGAAGAGCAGAGAGCTCAGGAGGGTCCGGAGCCAGGTTGGAGGCAGCAGGGAGGACCCACTCAGGGCCCGGGAAGAGGTTACGCCCATGATGGGGGAAACTTTCATGGGGGCCAAGGAAGGTTCAACTTCCAGAGGCAAGCCCCTAGGCAACTCCTACCCCCATCACAGCAAGCGATGGAAATTGGTCGAAGGGAGAGGAGGAACCGCACGGGAAGGAAAAGAGTCAGAGTAGAGTTACCCTACTGTGAGTTCCACCAGGAGGAGGGCCACGCGACATCTACTTGCCCCGAATTTCTGGAATTGAGAAGGACAAGAGCTCCAGCACCGCAACCTCATCAGCCTCAACAAGCGCAAGACCCGGTGCGGATTGAAGAAGTCCGACCCGAGGCAGCAGAGGATAGATGTGAGGACAGGGTTGATGTGGGCACCCGGGGAAGGATCGGATGATTCACGAGGGAAGAGGGAGGTAAGAGAGAAGTGAATCATCTTTTTTGTAATGAACTTAGCTTGCGTTGTACCACCGAAAAATATTTGTGTTCCATGGCTAAGCCCCTTAGCTCCGAGATGGATTCCGCTGCCAGGCTCTCACTAGCTGGTAGGGCAGGTTGATCTCTCGTGGAGGCTAAGCCCCTTAGCTCCGAGATGGATTCCGCTGTCAGGCTCTCACTAGCTGGCAGGGCAGGTTGATCTCTCGTGGAGGCTAAGCCCCTTAGCTCCGAGATGGATTCCGCTGCCAGGCTCTCACTAGCTGGCAGGGCAGGTTGATCTCTCGTGGAGGCTAAGCCCCTTAGCTCCGAGATGGATTCCGCTGCCAGGCTCCCACTAGCTGGCAGGGCAGGTTGATCTCTCGTAGAGACTAAGCCCCTTAGCTCCGAGATGGATTCCGCTGCCAGGCTCCCACTAGCTGGCAGGGCAGGTTGATCTCTCGTGGAGGCTAAGCCCCTTAGCTCCGAGATGGATTCCGCTGCCAGGCTCTCACTAGCTGGCAGGGCAGGTTGATCTCTCATGGAGGCTAAGCCCCTTAGCTCCGAGATGGATTCCGCTGTCAGGCTCTCACTAGCTGGCAGGGCAGGTTGATCTCTCGTGGAGGCTAAGCCCCTTAGCTCCGAGATGGATTCCGCTGCCAGGCTCTCACTAGCTGGCAGGGCAGGTTGATCTCTCGTGGAGGCTAAGCCCCTTAGCTCCGAGATGGATTCCGCTGCCAGGCTCCACTAGCTGGCAGGGCAGGTTGATCTCTCGTGGGCAGCCCCTTAGTCCGAGATGATTCCGCTCTCTCGTGGAGGCTATCTCTCGTGGAGCTAAGCCCTTAGCTCGAGATGGATTCCGCTGCCAGGCTCTCACTAGCTGGCAGGGCAGGTTGATCTCTCGTGGAGGCTAAGCCCCTTAGCTCCGAGATGGATTCCGCTGCCAGGCTCCCACTAGCTGGCAGGGCAGGTTGATCTCTCGTGGAGGCTAAGCCCCTTAGCTCCGAGATGGATTCCGCTGCCAGGCTCTCACTAGCTGGCAGGGCAGGTTGATCTCTCGTGGAGGCTAAGCCCCTTAGCTCCGAGATGGATTCCGCTGCCAGGCTCCCACTAGCTGGCAGGGCAGGTTGATCTCTCGTGGAGGCTAAGCCCCTTAGCGAGATGGATTCCGAGCTCTCACTATGGCAGGGCAGGGATTCCGCTGCTCCAGGCTCTCACTAGCTGGCAGGGCAGGTTGATCTCTCGTGGAGGCTAAGCCCCTTAGCTCCGAGATGGATTCCGCTGCCAGGCTCTCACTAGCTGGCAGGGCAGGTTGATCTCTCGTGGAGGCTAAGCCCCTTAGCTCCGAGATGGATTCCGCTGCCAGGCTCCCACTAGCTGGCAGGGCAGGTTGATCTCTCGTGGAGGCTAAGCCCCTTAGCTCCGAGATGGATTCCGCTGCCAGGCTCTCACTAGCTGGCAGGGCAGGTTGATCTCTCGTGGAGGCTAAGCCCCTTAGCTCCGAGATGGATTCCGCTGCCAGGCTCCCACTAGCTGGCAGGGCAGGTTGATCTCTCGTGGAGGCTAAGCCCCTTAGCTCCGAGATGGATTCCGCTGCCAGGCTCTCACTAGCTGGCAGGGCAGGTTGATCTCTCGTGGAGGCTAAGCCCCTTAGCTCCGAGATGGATTCCGCTGCCAGGCTCCCACTAGCTGGCAGGGCAGGTTGATCTCTCGTGGAGGCTAAGCCCCTTAGCTCCGAGATGGATTCCGCTGCCAGGCTCTCACTAGCTGGCAGGGCAGGTTGATCTCTCGTGGAGGCTAAGCCCCTTAGCTCCGAGATGGATTCCGCTGCCAGGCTCCCACTAGCTGGCAGGGCAGGTTGATCTCTCGTAGAGACTAAGCCCCTTAGCTCCGAGATGGATTCCGCTGCCAGGCTCCCACTAGCTGGCAGGGCAGGTTGATCTCTCGTGGAGGCTAAGCCCCTTAGCTCCGAGATGGATTCACTAGCTGGCCAGGGCTCTCCAGCCCCTTAGCTCCGAGATGGATTCCGCTGCAGGCTCTCACTAGCTGGCAGGGCAGGTTGATCTCTCGTGGAGGCTAAGCCCCTTAGCTCCGAGATGGATTCCGCTGAGGCTCTCACTAGCTGGCCAGGTTGAGGCTAAGCCCTTAGCTCCGAGCATGTTGATCTCTCGTGGAGGCTAAGCCCCTAGCTCCAGGCTCTCCCACTAGCTGGCAGGGCAGGTTGATCTCTCAGGCTAAGGCTGATCTCGTGGAGCTCCGAGATGGAAGCTCCCACTTGGCTCCGATGGAAGGCTAAGCCCCTTAGCTCCGAGATGGATTCCGCTGCCAGGCTCACTAGCTGGCAGGGCAGGTTGATCTCTCGTGGAGGCTAAGCCCCTTAGCTCCGAGATGGATTCCGCTGCCAGGCTCCCACTAGCTGGCAGGGCAGGTTGATCTCTCGTGGAGGCTAAGCCCCTTAGCTCCGAGATGGATTCCGCTGCCAGGCTCCCACTAGCTGGCAGGGCAGGTTGATCTCTCGTGGAGGCTAAGCCCCTTAGCTCCCGCCAGGAGCTGGCAGGGCAGGTTGATCTCTCGTGGAGGCTAAGCCCCTTAGCTCCGAGATGGATTCCGCTGCCAGGCTCTCACTAGCTGGCAGGGCAGGTTGATCTCTCGTGGAGGCTAAGCCCCTTAGCTCCGAGATGGATTCCGCTGCCAGGCTCTCACTAGCTGGCAGGGCAGGTTGATCTCTCGTGGAGGCTAAGCCCCTTAGCTCCGAGATGGATTCCGCTGCCAGGCTCCCACTAGCTGGCAGGGCAGGTTGATCTCTCGTGGAGGCTAAGCCCCTTAGCTCCGAGATGGATTCCGCTGCCAGGCTCTCACTAGCTGGCAGGGCAGGTTGATCTCTCGTGGAGGCTAAGCCCCTTAGCTCCGAGATGGATTCCGCTGCCAGGCTCCCACTAGCTGGCAGGGCAGGTTGATCTCTCGTGGAGGCTAAGCCCCTTAGCGAGATGGATTCCGAGCTCTCACTATGGCAGGGCAGGGATTCCGCTGCCAGGCTCTCACTAGCTGGCAGGGCAGGTTGATCTCTCGTGGAGGCTAAGCCCCTTAGCTCCGAGATGGATTCTAGCTGGCAGGGCAGGTTGATCTCTCGTGGAGCCCCTTAGCTCTCGAGACTATTCCGCTGCCAGGCTCACTAGCTGGCAGGGCAGGTTGATCTCTCGTGGAGACTAAGCCCCTTAGCTCCGAGATGGATTCCGCTGCCAGGCTCCCACTAGCTGGCAGGGCAGGTTGATCTCTCGTGGAGGCTAAGCCCCTTAGCTCCGAGATGGATTCCGCTGCCAGGCTCCCACTAGCTGGCAGGGCAGGTTGATCTCTCGTGGAGGCTAAGCCCCTTAGCTCCGAGATGGATTCCGCTGCCAGGCTCCCACTAGCTGGCAGGGCAGGTTGATCTCTCGTGGAGGCTAAGCCCCTTAGCTCCGAGATGGATTCCGCTGCCAGGCTCTCACTAGCTGGCAGGGCAGGTTGATCTCTCGTGGAGGCTAAGCCCCTTAGCTCCGAGATGGATTCCGCTGTCAGGCTCTCACTAGCTGGCAGGGCAGGTTGATCTCTCGTGGAGGCTAAGCCCCTTAGCTCCGAGATGGATTCCGCTGCCAGGCTCTCACTAGCTGGCAGGGCAGGTTGATCTCTCGTGGAGACTAAGCCCCTTAGCTCCGAGATGGATTCCGCTGCCAGGCTCTCACTAGCTGGCAGGGCAGGTTGATCTCTCGTGGAGGCTAAGCCCCTTAGCTCCGAGATGGATTCCGCTGCCAGGCTCTCACTAGCTGGCAGGGCAGGTTGATCTCTCGTGGAGACTAAGCCCCTTAGCTCCGAGATGGATTCCGCTGCCAGGCTCCCACTAGCTGGCAGGGCAGGTTGATCTCTCGTGGAGGCTAAGCCCCTTAGCTCCGAGATGGATTCCGCTGCCAGGCTCTCACTAGCTGGCAGGGCAGGTTGATCTCTCGTGGAGGCTAAGCCCCTTAGCTCCGAGATGGATTCCGCTGCCAGGCTCCCACTAGCTGGCAGGGCAGGTTGATCTCTCGTGGAGGCTAAGCCCCTTAGCTCCGAGATGGATTCCGCTGCCAGGCTCCCACTAGCTGGCAGGGCAGGTTGATCTCTCGTGGAGGCTAAGCCCCTTAGCTCCGAGATGGATTCCGCTGCCAGGCTCTCACTAGCTGGCAGGGCAGGTTGATCTCTCGTGGAGGCTAAGCCCCTTAGCTCCGAGATGGATTCCGCTGCCAGGCTCCCACTAGCTGGCAGGGTAGGTTGATCTCTCGTGGAGGCTAAGCCCCTTAGCTCCGAGATGGATTCCGCTGCCAGGCTCCCACTAGCTGGCAGGGCAGGTTGATCTCTCGTGGAGGCTAAGCCCCTTAGCTCCGAGATGGATTCCGCTGCCAGGGTCCCACTAGCTGGCTGGGCTGGTTGATCTCTCGTGGAGGCTAAGTCCCTTACCCCGAGGCTGTCTCGTCACCCAGGCTCCCATCAGCTGGCTTGACAGGTTGACCCCTCGGGGAGGCTAAGTGTTTTCACCCAGAGGAGGTCTCGCCATCCAGGCTCCCATAGCTGGCATGGCAGGTTGACCCCGAGGGGAAGTTACACTCCGCGAATACGTTGGGTTGGATGTTTCTTTCCGAGCTTGTGCCAACCTCGAAAAGAGCGGGGATTGTGTACAACCCCGTATTCGTGAAGAGTGGGCCCAAAACAAGGTAAGCAAGTTTTTAAGCTTTTTGGGAGTTTTGCACTCCAAGGGGCCAATTTTTGGTGAACTTGAAAGACATACTAGTAGGGGGAGAAAATATTTCTCCCCCCAAGGCGCTCTTGGCAAGCCGCCGCAAACCGCCTCAGGCCGCCAGGTCGCAGGCCGCCCCAGCTCGGCGGCCTAGCGGGGCGAGACCGGTCGGGGGCCAGGGTCTCGCCCCCGCCTCTTCCAGCTCGGCGGCCTAGCGGGGCGAGACCGGCCGGGGGCCAGGGTCTCGCCCCCGCCTCTTCCAACTCGGCGGCCTAGCGGGGCGAGACCGGCCGGGGGCCAGGGTCTCGCCCCCGCCTCTTCCAACTCGGCGGCCTAGCGGGGCGAGACCGGCCGGGGGCCAGGGTCTCGCCCCCGCCTCTTCCAACTCGGCGGCCTAGCGGGGCGAGACCGGCCGGGGGCCAGGGTCTCGCCCCTGCCTCTTCCAGCTCGGCGGCCTAGCGGGACGAGACCGGCCGGGGGCCAGGGTCTCGCCCCCGCCTCTTCCAGCTCGGCGGCCTAGCGGGGCGAGACCGGTCGGGGGCCAGGGTCTCGCCTCCGCCTCTTCTTGCTTGGCGGCCTGGCGGGGCGAGACCGGTCGGAGGCCGCGGTCTCGCCCTTGCCCCGCTGCAGTTTTACCTTCTTGCCCTCGGGGGGGGGGGGGGGGGGGGGAATTCCCCCTTTACCCCCCGGCGTGGCGGTTCCCTATTGGCCCGAGGCCTTTTGGCCGTAGGGGTACTTTGGTCATTTCTGGCCCAGAACCCTTGGAAAAACTATAAATAGACCCCCTTGGGTGCCTTGGAGAGAGACTTCATCTTCTTCTTCTTGCTTGCTCCTCCCTTGACTTCTTCTTGGTAGAGTTGAGAGAGCTCCTCCAAGGCACCCTAGCTCGAGCATTGGCTAGGGAGGGGAAGAGCTCAGGTAGCCTTCCGGGTGTGAGGTGGGACCTCCGCGCTAGAGCCGAGGGTCTGTTCCTAGCTTCTTGATCCTTTGGTCCGTGACGTTCTCTCGAGTGTAGTAGGTGTGAGGTCACCCCTTCCCCGAGGGACGAACTCCACGAGAGACCAGGTTTCTGGTTTCAACAAATCAAATATGTTAATTGTGTGTGTAACTGAGTTCTCATTAATATTCATCTAATTTAGGCGATCTTATTAATCCGGTATATTATGTTTTATATTATATGGATAGTTCAATTCACATATAGATTACGGGTGTCGCTTTATCTTATACGATAAGCTTAATCGTAAAAAGGTCGCCGTTGTTTTTGATATAAATAAGTTATGATTCACGGGTCACAATGTAATCAGTTCACTCTCATTCCTTCCTAGCATCTCATCGCTGCAATGTGGCCAAGGGAGGAAAAGGATGATCCGTCTTCTTCATCATGACCTTATCGACAGGAAAGATCTATGACCACAATAATCCATCCACTCATGTATTCATCTGAATGTTTCCACTAGAAAGAACTCGTCTCAGTTATTAAGTAGCAATCACCTCACAAGCGTGGCAGAATGACCCGACTATCACACAATGTCGTTAATCAATCACACATTCAATATTGTCAAACTCGCACGAGAAAATTTCAAACCATCCTACTTTCTCTATCACATATCATAATTAATAACGGATATGCGGAATATACATTCCATAGCATGTACTCTCTGAACTCGACCCTCATTATTTTTCCTCGACGATTATTTATTTCTTATGTTATCAATTATATATGAGCTCAAAGAAATTTGGGTCTAGTTAGGCCCCAACAATACTTATATAAATATAGTAATAAAATAGCGTTGATATTTGTAGACTCTTAATCGATATTTGCAGCACTTGGATATTTGCAACCCTCAAATAGATATTTGCAGTCTAATAAGATATTTACAGTCCCTACTTTAAAATTTTAAAATTCATTTTTTATCTTTTGCCCCTAGGCCCCCCTACCAATCAAAACTTATTGATAAATTATAATATAGGCTGGTGATACTCTAATGATTCAAATGTTGAATGGTAGAACTGTCTTTTATTTCTAAGATTAGTATGAAAAACTTAAAATGCTAAGATGGAAGAGAGATAAAAATATGGTTCAAAATCTTAAGAAATAATCATATCGTCGTGGTAAATGTCAAACATAAACATAAGGTATTGAAGATAGTTTGAATCTTTATTTCCATGGGTTTAAAGATAATGTGTTCGGATTAAAAAGAATAGGAGGAATCTAACGCAATATTTACTAATGAGGGTAAATATAATTATGTACCAATTAAGTGAGAAGATAGAAACAATTTTGAAGGATTTCAAAGGTGAAAGGTGTGATCTAATGTAATTTGGATTATGCCTTGTTGGAGATCATTTGATTTTTTTTGGATTTAGCATCTCAGGAAATGATCAATATGAACAGGTGGAGAAGAAGATTCACAGAGCTAGCATATTCAAAGATCTGTTGCTACAGGCTTCAAATTGAGAGGAAAATATGACGATGTTCCAGGCAAGAAACAGAAATGGCACTGTACTCAAAAATCAGAGAAAGGGTGACACTGTGCTCGGGTAAGAAACAAAACTGGCGAAGTCATCCTTTGGCGTTGTTTCAGGCGGCGGAGTGAACCGTGAGAATCACGAGTTAGGGCAGAGCGATCTTCAGGTTGTTTCCAAGCGGTGGCGACAGGGCTTCGGGCTTTTGCAGGCGGCGGTAGTAGGGCTTCGGGCTGTTCCAGGCGGCAGCATGGCTTTGTGCTGTTCCAGGAGGCGGCGACAGGGATTCGTGATGTTCCAGGCGGCGGCAGGGCTTTGTGCTGTTCTAGGAGGCGGCGGCAGGGATTCATGATGTTCCAGATGGCGGCGGCAGGTCTTTGGGCTGTTCCCGGCGGCAACGACAGAGCTTCAGGTTGTTCCAGGCGGTGTCGTCAAGGCTTCGGGTTGTTCCTAGCATCGACGACGTGAATTGCAGGAATAGCGAGTTAGGGCAGAGCGAGATGGGAGGGGCGATGTGATCGGGCTTCAAATGAGGGACGGCAATTAGACGTTATTTTTTGGTTAAAAACTTTTAAGAATTAAAGAATTTTGAAGTAGAAATAGCTATGGGCCTGCAAATATCAGCGCCCTAATAAAAAGAACTAATTAAACCACTCCCACCCGAACTTAGCTTCCTATTTATATATTCAAACGTGCAATTGACCGGTTAACTAAAAGTCAACAGCTGGGACCAGTCAGTCGTCGCCGTCGTTGGCGCGGTAACGCCAAGGACCAGGAGGAGGTAAAGTGCAAAAGTGCACTTTATCGTGAAGTGTGGGCATCCAATGATCCGCGTTGAATGTCAGCACATATCTCAAAGCAAGATAAGATGCACTCGCATTGAGATGTGTCCGGGCATCCACGCGAGCCGTTGGATGCCGGCACTTTACGATAAAGTGAAGGGATGCACTTTACTCATCTTCAAGGATCCAATGTTAGTGTTGCTACATGCTGGTGGGTCCTACCGGACGTGGATTTTGGTCAGTTGGGGCGGATGCTTACGTCTCTCTCTCCCTCCATTAATCTAATTTTTGAAGACTGTCATGATTCATCTGCTAAAAACCACCGCCGCCTTATGGCCGGCAGCAGATTAGAAAGCCACACAAGCTCGCAAAATCATATCCAAACACGCTTCGTTTTGGTTTATCCTTACCCCAACAACAGTGTTAATAGAATGTTGGCTTGTGAAGCATCCGGTCGCATTCAGGTCTTCGATCTTCTTCGTCTCTTAAAATTCAGTATCTACGGAAACATTTTAGAGAAGTCTGGGAGCGTCTAATTTAAGTAAGTGGCAAGATGCACCCTCAAAATATAAAAATTATTAAATATTGTAAAATGCATCTCAAAATAAGAAAAAGACTAACACTTTGCATTTAACAATATTTAATAATTTGAAATGCGTTTTGTAAAAACTTGTCAATAACACTTCTAATTTTGAAAGAGAAGGATAAAGCTGACATTTTCACAGATAAGAAGATAATGCCGAATTAAGTAAGCCACCGTTTGGCATGGTGGTGGCGGTCATAAACGCATGAGTTAAAACATCATTCTTTAAGAAAAATCTAACAAACATCATCTGTTTGAACATAAAAACGGATGAAGTTTCTTAGATGAGCGTTAACAAATGACAATTTAATCTCGTATTCATGACAGCCACTACATTGCCTATGATTCAAGAACTCCGTTGGAATTTGGAAATGTTTCAAAAAAAAAAAGTTTATTAATTATGTATATATTTTTATATTATTTGGGAATGTGACGTCGTTAGACGGGAGAGGCTTATCTTGATTGGATAACGTTGCTTAGCGGATTAAAACGGCGTTATGACAAAGCGCAACAACGTGGTCAAAACTTATGAAAGTCATATGCTTGCGTATGGGACTCTTCCTTTTGTTCATAATAATTCATCAACTAACTTCAACGTTTACATCATACCAACAAATTAAACACAATGCGTCTATAAAATGCATACCCATCGCCGCTTTCCTCATTTTGTCGTCAAGAAAAATAGAAAAAGATGACATTTTTAGCAAAAAATAATATGGTACGGTCGGCACGTATGGCTCACGTAAGATGTGTTTTGAGTATCACATTGTTGCACGGGGATAAAATGACCGTCATTTTTTTGTAAACACTACATTAGTTGCATATAAAATATTTTAATTACATAATGTAAAAACTACTAATGTCATGTATGCAACAAGATCTATAAAAATAAGAGAGATTGAAGAGGTGTTAATTGAAGCCAAAATTAATATAAACAACGAGTCTCCTCACATTTGCATTTAGAAGAACAATACAAACATATAAACAATACTAATATTCATCACATACTAGCAATATACAAGTTCTCATATTTCATAACACGCATGTAATCTAAGCGCATGATCGACCGAGAATATGAAGTTCTTGTCAAAATTAATATCAATAAAAGCCAATATCAAAATCTTTGAAAACACTATTTTTATTATGATTTGTAAACACCACTAGCATAGCGTATATGTTATCCATCGGTGTGTCATAACGTGATACGCTCAACGCAACTTGTTGTGGGTCGCCCGATTTTTTCCGATCCGGAGAATTGGACCGTCTTTGCTCAGAACTGAACTGGAAACGCAAACAGTGGATGAAAAACAATAGTAAATGATAAAAATGCTTTTTTTACAAGGAAAACCCGGAAAGCTGGGTGAAAATCCACGTGGTCGGATCTGTGTGTGACAGCGCGAGTGCTTTCGCGTTGAGCGTGCGTGCAGGAAGCACAGACGTGTGCGCGTGCGCCGCACTGGTGCGCTGTGCTTGGGTGTCCGTGCTTGGCTCCGCCCTTTCTTTTGGGGTGGTTTTTTATGTTCTGTGTGAGTGCAGCATTGTGCGCACAATTTGTTTGGACGGGTTGGCTTCTATTCATGTTTTTGGTTGAAATCCTCCCGATTTGGCTTAGATTTTCTCAGTTTGAAATCGGCATTCCTGAACGGAGACCTGAAAGAGGAAGTGTACGTCGCTCAACCCCCAGGTTTTGTCGACCCTACTTATCCCAATCATGTTTATTTTCTTAATAAGGCCTTATATGGGTTGAAACAAGCTCCACGAGCTTGGTATGAGACTTTATCTAATTTTCTTCTTGAGAACAAGTTCTCTAGAGGTAAAATAGATAAAACATTGTTTCTCAGGGAAGTCAAAGGCAAGATCTTGCTGGTGCAAATTTATGTCGATGACATAATATTCGGCTCAACGGACAACAATCTTTGCAAAAAGTTTTCTAAACTTATGCAAGGAAAGTTTGAAATGAGCAGTATGGGAGAGCTCAAGTATTTCTTAGGACTTCAAGTGAAACAGTCTGAGGATGGAATCTTCATCTCTCAGACGAAGTTCACAAATGAACTCCTTAAGAAATTCGGTATGGAGAGTGCAACCTCTATGAGGACTCCAATGGGATCCACCATGTCTCTGGACAAGGATGAGAAAGGTAAACCTTTCGATGAAACCAAATACAGAAGCATCATTGGATCCCTGCTCTACCTCACTGCCAGTAGACCGGATATTATGTTCTCCACATGTGTCTGTGCCCGATATCAGGTGAACACTAAGGAATCTCACTATGTCGCTGCAAAGTGAATTCTAAGATACCTTAAAGGTACTCCTAATCTTGGCTTGTGGTACCCGAGAAATATGATGTCGAGCTAATAGGCTTTTCAGATGCTGATTTTGCAGGGAGCAGGGATGACAGGAAAAGCACCTCCGGGACGTGTCAATTCCTCGGCAGGAGGCTTATCTCATGGAACAGCAAGAAACAGAATTGTGTGGCAACCTCCACAGCAGAGTCTGAGTACAGCTCGGCTGGAAGCTGTTGCGCACAACTTCTTTGGATCAGAAACCAGTTAGCCGACTATGACCTTCAGTTCAAGGAAGTACCCATGTACTGCGACTCCTCCAGTGCAATTGCCATTGCCAACAATCCGGTGTCGCACAGCAGAACGAAGCATATTGAAGTGCGCTACCACTTCATTCGGGAGCACGTGGAGAACAAGGATATCTCTCTCTGTTATGTCCCCACGGACAAGCAGATTGCTGATATATTCACAAAGTCCTTAGACGAGGCCAAGTTCAATCTTTTCAAGACTGAATTGGGGATGCTCAATTATGAGGAATGAAGAGTACAGAAGCTCCAGGCTCGTGCACGATCTGAGGGGGAGCAAGGCACTCAAGTGTGCGCACAGACGCAAGAACTGAGGGGGAGCAAAGGGTCCCATGCTACCGACCCCGATTTGCAGAAGCCGAAAAGGGGGAGATTACCCTCTCAGCTACGGCTAAGGTGGCTCCAAGCTTGCTCCCAAGAAATTGGTATTGGTAAGGGATAACTCACTCAACTCCATTTTAAGGTTATGGTTTTCATTCCCATTTGCTCTATTCACCTTAGCTTGTAGGGTTTAGGCTTCTTCAAATAGGGGGAGATTGTTGGGTATTGTATCCACAATGTACCTGATTTGAAGAAGCCCCTGGACAAGCTAAGGTCAATAGACT
Source organism: Platanthera guangdongensis (assembly GCA_039583875.1). NCBI lineage: Eukaryota > Viridiplantae > Streptophyta > Magnoliopsida > Asparagales > Orchidaceae > Platanthera > Platanthera guangdongensis. The sequence goes on from CM077148.1 coordinate 190,660,560, forward strand.
ATGTATTTGATAAAATCTTTCTAGTTGTGCTTGCAGTTTTTCCACGCTAAGTGCACACCAATGTCAGGGTGCAGTAGGTCAATATACACGGGTCTGCACGACGTAATCCCTCGTTGAGCAGATCAGTGTGTTGGCCTACGCGTATTCTCTCTATTGGAGTGCACTTATTTTCAAGCACAGGGCTGTAAATATGCAGGAGCAGACAATGAGCAAGGATGGGTCAAGGATCAGCTCATGGGTGAAAAGACGAAAATTCGTCTAAGTGTAAATCGACGAGAATCACCAAGTGATTCTCGCCGATTCGGCGAGAATCACAAGGGATTCTCGCCGATTCGGCGAGAATCAGTGGTTGATTCTCGCCGAACAAGTTCCAGCCACTTCTAAGCGAGCACCTCTGCTTCTAAGTAAGAATCGACGCGAATCACTTAGTGATTCTCGCCGATTCGGCGAGAATCACTAGTGATTCTCGTCGAATCGACGAGAATCATCTTTGATTCTCGCCGTCTCGACCTAGCCTAAAGCAGTGCGTGCAACCAAGGCAAATTCGACGAGAATCATCTTTGATTCTCGCCGACTCGTCGAGAATCACCTTTGATTCTCGACGACTCGGCGAGAATCACTTTCGATTCTCACCGAATTTGACTTGGCGTTTTTCTGGAACTTCCTGAACCGGATTTCTGCTGCTGTTAAATTTCTGGACCGGGATTTAGGGATATCTATTGTGGGTCCCACAAACGGTCATATTGGAGTTAACTATAGTATTTATATACGGGTATTTTGAACGGAATAGGTAGACTGAAAGAAGCCGAGCAAGAGCAAACCCTAAAATCGCGAAATAGCTCCGCCGCATCCGTCGCCGCTCGCTCTCGCCCGTCGCCGCTGCTGATCGCTCTTCTTCCCGATCTCCGGCGACAGAAGCCTAGCAAAGCTTGAGTCTCACGTGTCTATCCAGAGATCTCTTGTCTCTCGATTTGTTGATCGGGAAAAACTTCCCCATCCGAATCGATCGAGACGACCGATCCTCGTGTGACCATTGGTAGACCTAGCTAGCTTCGCTACGAAGTTTGGATCTCCAAGTTCAGCAGCCGCTCATCTTCGTTGCCGCCGATCCCGAAGCTAGCCGCCGCTCGTGTTGCCGCCGCCGGTTCCGGGGAGATCCTCTCCAAGAGAGACCAAGGTTGTAAACTCTTCGTTGACTTCACGAACACGTCGTCGAACGAAGAGGAACACCGTAGTCTCCATAAGAAGTTTGTATCTCGTATACATTCTATATTTACTTTTGTTGTAAAGGAACTTTTGTTCCGTGTTGTAAGGGTTGGGTGCAACCCGTTTTGTGGGAGTGTTGACTTTCACGTGTGGAAGGGTTCCTTCCGTTAGTGCAGAGATTGGATTTCAATCCCGTTGGAGAAGTGACCGAGTCGTCCCTTGTTGGGAGATAGGTCGAAGGGGGAAAGTGGATGTACCCAAGTCGGGGAACCACTATAAATTGCATGTGTATTCTGTATGCTGTGCTTTTTATCTTTATTGTGTAGGTACATTCGTAAATTCCGCAAAAGCGCTACTCGTCACCTATTCCCCCCCCCCCCCCATAGGTGCACATAGCTGACACTAGATGGACTTTCAAGTGGTATCAGAGGCAGGTTACTCATCAAAAAGGTTAACACCTTGAGTTGAATCCTGCCACTAGTGTCAAGAAGAAGGCAAACATCTACTATGGACGGGCTCAAGTTCTCCGGCAAGATCCCAGTATGCACCAGGCTAAACTTTCCTATCTGGAAGGAAAGAATCAGGTTCTACATAGAAGCGGTGGATCCCCGACTCTTCATGATTGTGCTGGAGGGACCTTATGTCCCCAATAAGGCCTCCACCATTGATCCTACCAAGAAAGTGCCGAAGACACTTTCTGAAATGGACAAGGACGAGATGGTACTAGTGGGCCTTGACATGAAGGCAAGGAACATCCTGGTCAGCGCAGTTGATGACTCTATGATGCAAAACTTCAGCAACTGCAGGACAGCACAGGAGATCTGCCAGTGCCTGATCATCCTAATGGAGGGCACGGATGAAGTGAGGGATGATCGGAGATCCCTCCTGAATCAGAAGTATGAGGCCTTCAGACAAGGGCCTAAGGAAGAGATCGGAGTCACCTACGAGAACTTCCTAAAGATTGTCAACGCCCTCAAGGGCTACGGAAGAGTGTTCACTAATGGTGAACTCAATGACAAATTCCTTAGGTCCCTTACTAAGGAATGAGACACAAAGATCTGCGCCATCAGAGAATTTGGCAGACTAGCAGAAACTGATCCTCAAATTCTGTTTGGGAAGCTGATGTCATATGAGCTTCAGCTGAACACTAGAAAAGCAGAGGAAGAAGCAGAAAAGGCTGCTGCAAAAGAAAAGACTGTGGCTCTAAAAGCCAGTTACTCCAGAAAAGGGAAGGGTGCGGTGTCATACCGTGCCAGGAATAAGGAAGAAGAGGAGGACTCCGAGCCATGCTCCTCCAGCTCAGAGCTGTCGGAGGAGGATTTCTCCCTCATCACCCGAGAGTTCAAGAAGTTCCTCAAGATGAGGAATCAAAGAAAGAAAGACAGCTCCTCCTCCAGGCATCAGAAGAAAAATTATTCTTCTGACAGGTATGCATCTAAACCTAACAAACATCGTTCTTCTGATATTATTTGCTTTGGATGCAATAAACCAGGACACGTCGTGGCCGACTGCTATCAAAGCAAAAGAGAAAAGGGAAAAGGTGAGGAGCTCAAATCCTCCAGAGATAAGAAGAAGGAGCAGAGCTACATCGCCAGAAGGCCAAAGACACTAAGTGAGTCTGATTCCTCAGACTCCAGTGATGATGAGGAAGCCTACTTCGGGCTGGTGGGTCGCTCGGACTCAGAAGGAGAATGCCCCCCATTCACTGGGAAGGTAAAAGCTCACACCCCTCTCTCCGACTCCGACTCTGATCCTGAGTCTCAGGATGATGAACCTGAGGATGGCCCTTCGGCCCGTGAAGCTGAGCTCCTCGAGAAGTATGAGCTTCTGCTCAACACTTTCGACGAGTGCCGCAAGAGACTGAAGGCTGAGAAGAAGGAAGTAAAATTCCTTAAGGGTGAGTGTGTATCCCTAAGGGAAGAGGTCACTAGCTTGATTTCTCTCTGACAGGAGCACCTTGACTTAACTTCAAAGCACTCAGAGTCTTTGAAGCTCCTTGATCTTAAGCAGGAGGAAGTCAACAAGTTGGAAGAACTACTTGCGGCAGAAAGGAAGATCGTCAAGAGCTTCTCTATGCCAAAAACAGTTCTTCCAGTCGTTGACACCTTCTCTGCTCATGCCAAAGGAGCTGGCTTGGGGCATATAGGGGCATCTGGTTCTTCATCTAGGAGAAACAAGAACCAGAGGAAGAATAAGGCCGCCAAGAAGGCCTCTGCCGCTGAAAAGGGTAAGGCTCCTCTTAGTCCTGTTGCATTCAGAAAGCCTGGCTTTCCTTGCAGCCAACATGACTTTGAGTCAACTTTTGGGCATCATTTCCGGCCCTCGGTTGCAAAGCCAAAGAGCCGGTATGACAGTTGGAACTTTCCCCGGAACTTCGGTGAGAGTGCCTTCAAGGCACCTTATGAGGAAATCCACATGGGAAATTATGGTCCGTTCTCTAGCGGCCATAATGGAAAGCAGGCACCAAAAGCCAAGCCTGTTATACAGAAGGTGACAAAGTCATGTGACTGCCGTCACCATGAGGCCTCCACCTCCAGATCCAAGGCCCCAGCTGTACCCACCGTTCCCAGGGTAAGGCAGGTGCCTAGGAAGAGGTACAACAGATTCGACTGTTGGTGCTGTGGCAAAGTTGGTCACTTTGCCGTGGATTGTTGGTTTAATCCAAGGCATTACGAGACTCCCCATGTTAACAATGCGAGGCCGACCACTCGTAGGGTTAACCATCCGAGGGGGAGTGTGCTAACCAGAAATCTACGACCCAAGTTCGATTGGGTTCCTAAGGCAAATTAATTTTATTTTGCAGGAATGTCCAAAGGCCACCAAAACGCTGATCTGGTATTTGGACAGTGGATGCTCCCGGCATATGACTGGGACAAGAAGCCTGCTGCGTGATTACACTCCAGTCGAGAATGGACCCAAAGTCATCTTTGGAGGGTCAGATCGAGGAGTCACCAGAGGTTACGGTATGATTTCCAACGGTATAATCACTATCACCGACGTGGCTTATGTTGAAGGGTTAAACCATAACCTGATCAGTGTAAGTCAGTTATGTGACAAAGGTTATGACGTTAAGTTCTGCAAAGATAAATGTCTGATAATTTCACGTACCTCTTCTGAGACGGTATTATCAGGTATTGGGAGCAGAAATATCTTCTGCTTAGATTTTCTCAGTTTAGACTCTTCTACCCCCGTATGCCTTGTGGCAACAGGCAGTGCATCTCTTTGTGAACAATGGCACAAGAGATTGACACATATTAATTTCAAGACAATTAGTATGCTATTTTCTAAGAACTTAGTAAGAGATGCTCCCAGTATCAAGTGCATCAAAGATAGCCCCTGTCCTGCATGCTAGATGGGCAAACAGACTCGGGCTACCTTTAAAAGCATTGCAGACAAAGACTCTTCCCGATGTCTTTACCTGTTACATATGGACTTGTTTGGCCCAATGCAAGTTCATAGCTTGGGAGGCAAGTCATATACGCTAGTGATAGTTGATGATCATTCTCGGTTTACTTGGGTGTTCTTTTTGAAACGAAAGTCAGATACGTTTGACATCTTCACTAATTTTGTCAAGCAGGTTCAGAACGAATTTAACTGCTCTGTAGTCAAAATCAGAAGTGACCATGGAACAGAATTCGAATCTGGTGCTATGACAGAATTTTGTGAAGAACAAGGTATCTTTCATGAGTTTTCCTCCCCGCGCACTCCTCAGCAAAATGGAGTTGTGGAGAGGAGAAATAGAACTCTCATTGAAGCCTGCACGACAATGTTGAAAGACGCTTCTCTCCCGGAATACTTCTGGGCAGAGGCTGTCAATACAGCTTGTCATGCACAAAACCGAGCATTGATCAACAAGGATCATCGTAAGACGCCCTACGAGCTACTGAAAGGCAGGAAACCAACCATGTCCTACTTGAGGATTTTTGGTTGCAGATGCTATGTACTGAATAATGGGAAGTACCCGCGTACTAAATTCGGTGAAAAATGCTTCGAAGGCATATTCATGAGCTATAGTTCCCATAGTCGGGCATATAAGGTCTTCAATAAGAAAACCCTAGTGGTAGAAGAATCAATAAATGTTGTATTTGATGAAGGAAGTTTGCTTAACAACAATTCTTCCAGTAGCATTCTTGAAGATGCAGGTACTCGACTTGAACATCTGAGTCTGAATGAGACCGCTAAAGATGACGCTCCTAAGTACGTCAAAGTCTCCACCTCCACGTCATCTGAAAATGTTGAAGATCAAGATGGAACAAATCTCTTGGAAGAAAGAGAAGCCCAAGAAGTAGTTGAGGCTCCAGACGCCAGACTTCTAGAGCTCCGGCACGTGAGAGATCATCCTAGAGATCAGATCATCGGGGATCCTCGTGTTGGTGTCAGAACTCGAAGAGGTACAATTAACTAAGTATTGCATCTTAGCTTCCTGTCACAGGTTGAGCCAAAGAAGTTCGACGAGGCGAACAAGGATGCGGCATGGATTCTGGCCATGCAAGAGGAACTACATCAATTCGAACGTTGCAAAGTTTGGACGCTAGTTCCCAAACCATACAAGCAGAATGTGATTGGCACCAAGTGGATCTTCAGAAATAAGCTGGATGAACATGGTGTCATCGTAAAGAACAAGGCCAGGCTGGTGGCTCAAGGTTACAGACAGGAGGAAGGGATTGACTTCGACCAGACCTTCGCACCAGTAGCAAGGCTCGAGGCAATCAGGTTGTTCCTGGCGTATGCTTCACACAAAGGATTCACAATCTATCAAATGGATGTGAAATCAGCATTCTTGAACGGAGACCTGAAAGAGGAAGTATACGTCGCTCAACCCCCAGGTTTTGTCAATCCTACTAATCCTAATCATGTTTATTTTCTTAATAAAGCATTATATGGGTTGAAACAAGCTCCACGAGCTTGGTATGAGACTTTATCTAGTTTTCTTCTTGAGAATAAGTTCTCTAGAGGTAAAATAGATAAAACATTGTTTCTCAGGGAAGTCAAAGATAAGATCTTGCTGGTGCAAATCTATGTCGATGACATAATATTCGGCTCAACGGACAACAATCTTTGCAAAAAGTTTTCTAAACTTATGCAAGGAAAGTTTGAAATGAGCAGTATGGGAGAGCTCAAGTATTTCTTAGGACTTTAAGTGAAACAGTCTGAGGATGGAATCTTCATCTCTCAGACGAAGTTCACAAATAAACTCCTTAAGAAATTCGGTATGGAGAGTGCAACCTCTATGAGGACTCCAATGGGATCCACCATGTCTCTGGACAAGGATGAGAAAGGTAAACCTTTCGATGAAACCAAATACAGAAGCATCATTGGATCCCTGCTCTACCTCACTGCCAGTAGACCGGATATTATGTTCTCCACATGTGTCTGTGCCCGATATCAGGTGAACACTAAGGAATCTCACTATGTCGCTGCAAAGCGAATTCTAAGATACCTTAAAGGTACTCCTAATCTTGGCTTGTGGTACCCGAGAAACAATGATGTCGAGCTAATAGGCTTTTCAGATGCTGATTTTGCAGGGAGCAGGGATGACAAGAAAAGCACCTCCGGGACGTGTCAATTCCTCGGCAGGAGGCTTATCTCATGGAACAACAAGAAACAGAATTGTGTGGCAACCTCCACAGCAGAGTCTGAGTACATCTCGGCTGGAAGCTGTTGCGCACAACTTCTTTGGATCAGAAACCAGTTAGCCGACTATGACCTTCAGTTCAAGGAAGTACCCATGTACTGCGACTCCTCCAGTGCAATTGTCATTGCCAACAATCCGGTGTCACACAGCAGAACAAAGCATATTGAAGTGCGCTACCACTTCATTCGGGAGCACGCGGAGAACAAGGATATCTCTCTCTGTTATGTCCCCACGGACAAGCAGATTGCTGATATATTCACAAAGCCCTTAGACGAGGCCAAGTTCAATCTTTTCAAGACTGAATTGGGGATGCTCAATTATGAGGAATGAAGACTACAGAAGCTCCAGGCTCGTGCACGATCTGAGGGGGAGCAAGGCACTCAAGTGTGCGCACAGACGCAAGAACTGAGGGGGAGCAAAGGTCCCATGCTACCGACCCCGATTTGCAGAAGCCGAAAAGGGGGAGATTACCCTCTCGGCTACGGCTAAGGTGGCTCCAAGCTTGCTCCCAAGAAATTGGTATTGGTAAGGGATAACTCACTCAACTCCATTTTAAGGTTATGGTTTTCATTCCCATTTGCTCTATTCACCTTAGCTTGTTGGGTTTAGGCTTTTTCAAATAGGGGGAGATTGTTGGGTATTGTATCCACAATGTACCTGATTTGAAGAAGCCCCTGGACAAGCTAAGGTCAATAGACCATGTATTTGATAAAATCTTTCTAGTTGTGCTTGCAGTTTTTCCACGCTAAGTGCACACCAATGTCAGGGTGCAGTAGGTCAATATACACGGGTCTGCACGACGTAATCCCTCGTTGAGCAGATCAGTGTGTTGGCCTACGTGTATTCTCTCTATTGGAGTGCACTTATTTTCAAGCACAGAGTTGTAAATATGCAGGAGCAGACAAGGAGCAAAGATGGGTCAAGGAGCAGCTCATGGGTGGAAAGACGAAAATTCGTCTAAGTGTAAATCGACGAGAATCACCAAGTGATTCTCGCCGATTCGGCGAGAATCACAAGGGATTCTCGCCGATTCGGCGAGAATCAGTGGTTGATTCTCGCCGAACAAGTCCAGCCACTTCTAAGCGAGCACCTCTGCTTCTAAGTAAGAATCGACGCGAATCACTTAGTGATTCTCGCCGATTCGGCGAGAATCATCTTTGATTCTCGCCGTCTCGACCTAGCCTAAAGCAGTGCGTGCAACCAAGGCAAATTCGACGAGAATCATCTTTGATTCTCGCCGACTCGTCGAGAATCACCTTTGATTCTCGACGACTCGGCGAGAATCACTTTCGATTCTCACCGAATTTGACTTGGCGTTTTTCTGGAACTTCCTGAACCGGATTTCTGCTGCTGTTAAATTTCTGGACCGGGATTTAGGGATATCTATTGTGGGTCCCACAAACGGTCATATTGGAGTTAACTATAGTATTTATATACGGGTATTTTGAACGGAATAGGTAGACTGAAAGAAGCCGAGCAAGAGCAAACCCTAAAATCGCGAAATAGCTCTGCCGTATCCGTCGCCGCTCGCGCTCGCCCGTCGCCGCTGCTGATCGCTCTTCTTCCCGATCTCCGGCGACAGAAGCCTAGCAAAGCTTGAGTCTCACGTGTCTATCCAGAGATCTCTTGTCTCTCGATTTGTTGATCGGGAAAAACTTCCCCATCCGAATCGATCGAGATGACCGATCCTCGTGTGACCGTTGGTAGACCTAGCTAGCTTCGCTACGAAGTTTGGATCTCCAAGTTCAGCAGCCGCTCATCTTCGTTGCCGCCGATCCCGAAGCTAGCCGCCGCTCGTGTTGCCGCCGCCGGTTCCGGGGAGATCCTCTCCAAGAGAGACCAAGGTTGTAAACTCTTCGTTGACTTCACGAACACGTCGTCGAACGACGAGGAACACCGTAGTCTCCATAAGAAGTTTGTATCTCGTATACATTCTATATTTACTTTTGTTGTAAAGGAACTTTTGTTCCGTGTTGTAAGGGTTGGGTGCAACCCGTTTTGTGGGAGTGTTGACTCTCACGTGTGGAAGGGTTCCTTCCGTTAGTGCAGGGATTGGATTTCAATCCCGTTGGAGAAGTGACCGAGTCGTCCCTTGTTGTGAGATAGGTCGAAGGGGGAAAGTGGATGTACCCAAGTCGGGGAACCACTATAAATTGCCTGTGTATTTTGTGTGCTGTGCTTTTTTATCTTTATTGTGCAGGTACATTCGTAAATTCCGCAAAACCGCTACTCGTCACCTATTCCCCCCCCCCCATAAGTGCACATAGCTGACACTAGGTGGACTTTCATCAACTGTCGATCTCCTCCTTCCAAAATCCTTAGATTTGTGATCGATCGAGACAGTGGCATTCCAAAGCTTTTCTCTACCGGCGTTGGGGAGCTACAGCGGCGACAGGAAATTTACCTAGCCCAATTTCTCTCCAGGCGGCCGGACTGTTCTGTAGGCAGCGCTGTTTTTTTTTTTCCGATGAAATCAGTGGCAAACTGAGCGAAAGAGGGGCGGCACCCTTCCCGATCGAAGCAGAGAGTCGGAACGGTTGCTTTCTCTTCACGAAAAAACCGGACGGTGGGGGAGAAAATTCTTTTGCTTGATCGGCGACGACGGCAGCCTCACAGGCGGCGAACGAACACACCGGCGGCTTCCTCACATGCGGCGAAATGCCGGTAACTCCCGATTGCAGCGGCTGAAATTTTCTGGGGAGAGACGGTTACGGGAGATTTTCCTTTTCGTTTTCCTCGTTTTTCTGGGCGCGTGAACAGAGGCGGCGGAAAACTTTAGAAAACGAAGAGCGCCGAGATGGGGAAGAGAACGACGACGGCGTGGATCTGCTTTTCCTTCTTCGCGATCAAGCAGCGGAGACGACGTCCATCCCGGGCGGCTACAGGATATCGAGAGCAGCGATGGAGAAATCCGAGCGGTTACGAGAAGGAAACGGGATGCAGAGCAACCGAGCAGTTACTTCGAGATTGAAAGTGTTGCTCGAAGCATCCGGATGGGGATCAAAGTGGAATCCCCTACCCGTTCCCCTAGGCGGGTATAAATAGGCAAACCCAGGGAGTTTCTACGGGTATCGGATCTACACGTGTCCGAACTGACCCGTTATGCCTCCGAACCCGTTATTAGTCCAAATATACATTAACATTTTTCTGGCGGCGGTGCTCCTTTCGTTTCTTGTCCAAATAGAGAGGTGCGAGGTAGGATCGGTTTTGATCCTTGTAACTTTGTAATCTGTATTTTGTTTGGTGAATACAAGAAGGGGAGAAGGGGAGAGAGGAGTAACCCGGTTTTGGGTGAACCTCTGTATATCTTTGTGTTTGTGTTGTGTTTTTTTTCCGTTCTTCGTTCGAATCTCTCTTCTCAGCACCCCGATTTTCTACAGGATTGATTTTCTCAAAGCTTTCCAAACCCCCATGAAAAAACATGTACGTGTTAAGGCTCCGTTTGGCATGGTGGTGGCGGTCGTAAACGCATGTGTTAAAACATCATTCAATTCGTTAAGGATCACCTAACAAATATCATCCATTTGAACATAAAAGTGGATGAAATTTCATAGGTGAGCGTTAACAAATGACAATTTAACCACCCGTGTTCATAACCACTACCACCATGCCAAACGGAGCCTAAGTGATGCAGTAGCCCCGAGCCACCCCTCTCGGTCGGCCCTAGTCGGCCTTGTAGGAAATCCGGGGTGCCGAGAAGCAGAAATCCGAATATCGAATAACAAACACAGAACAAAAACAGAGCAGTCACAAAACACAAGATGTTACAGAGGTTCACCCAAACCGGGCTACGTCCTCTCTCCCCTTCTTCTTCTTCTTGTATTCACCAAAAAAGAAACAGATTACAAAGGTTGCAAGGATCAATCCGATCCTACCTCTTCTCCTCTCTTCTGGACAAGAAAACCATAGAAGAATACCTTCTGGATCGATCTCAACGAGATACCTCGTATCGCCTCCAAAAGAATACGCCGCCACAGACTGCAATGAATCCGTATCCCTAAATCGGGAAAAAACAACGTATATAAACGTCTGCCGGCAACCACGATCGTCGACCAAGCAAGACCGGTCGACGATCGCCGATCGTCGACCCAAAAGGCCGGTCGACGATCGCGACCCCGATCGTCGACCAAGCAAGACCGGTCGACGATCGCCGATCGTCGACCCAAAAGGCCGGTCGACGATCGCGACCCCGATCGTCGACCAAGCAAGACCGGTCGACGATCGCCGATCGTCGACCCAAAAGGCCGGTCGACGATCATCGATCGTCGAACCATAGCGTTCGACGATCGTCGACCCAGCGGGACCTCCGCCGGGGGCTGCCGCCCCGGACCCCCGCTGTCGTGGGTCCCAGAGATGTCGAGGGGGGATCACACTTCGATTCCTCTAAGCTCACGTGGGCGAACCCGGTGTGAGAAACAAGAGGACCGGAAGTGTTCCACAACCCCAACAGGCCTAGCCAGAGGACCACGTTCTGGCGACCATTGTTGGGCTGCAGCCCAAGCACCCCACCCATGACGTACCACACCTATTCTCAGCGTGACGGGATGTTGAGGCGGGGTCTCGAACCCAGCCCCCTTGATAAATCTCTTTCCTAACAGGAACTATCACCAACTGAGCTGCAGCCCCGAAATGATAGCCAGAACGTGGTCCTCTGGCTAGGCCGAGTAGGGCCGACCAAGAGGGGCGGCTCGGGACTACTGCATCACTAAGTTAGATAGGTTTGTTTAAGCACAAACCAAAAGTATTGATTTCTCATATCTAAGTTTTTTACAGATATAACTTCCGGCCCATAAAAAATCCTACAGATTCTTGTTCAACTATTTTTAAGTAGCATTTGAAAGTATTATTATGTAATCTATTGAATGAAATTGAACGTACTATTATTTGTTTCAATTATAAAATTATTTAAAAACCCTCCTACCAAACACAACACAACAGTCTTTCTACAACAGATTCAAAGACACTTTGTTCATCTTCTCAAGCATGCATGACTAGGGCTTGAACCCAAATTATGACATGCATGATGAAGATAATATCATATATGAGACGCCTTTAACAAGGAACAAAATCTTGTTCGAAATTTTTTCGTAGAGTGGACTTATTTCCTCAAGAAGCCCCAATAAGTTTGTACGCGAATCTTAAGAGTTCTGTCCAGGCTCTCACAAGCATGGGTTAATGTAGTTGCTTGAACAATCGAAGTTTGTGATAGGTGGAGTTAGATCGCCTCGTAAAATCATAACGCAAACCCGATCTCACCCTTGATACGAATCTTGACATAATTATGACACCTAATTAATTCACGAAGGTTTTAGATTTCATTTTTCGTTCGAAGTTTTGTTGGATTTATTGAATCCCAATTTTGTGACTCTCTTAGGGCTTCTCATAATAAAGCTCAAATTGAAATTATACTAGATTGATCTTTTTTTTTGGCTCTTGTAAAATCGAAAAAACAGATCCATGCTCTTCCTTTCAGGTAAGACCATGAGTTTCATTCATTTCTGACATGTCTTTTGGGTAAGGCCCTCACTCTTGTCTTCTCCTCCAAACATGTCTCAACCTTTCATGCAAAATCACAACACTATTATTTGCCTTCATCTTATCCATGTATGATGTTGTAGAAAGAACAAATGGATCACAAACTTGTCTTCTAGAGCGAGTCACCTCCATCGTCATCGAATCAAAGTTTTGTAGGAACTTCACCTCCTTCAGCCTAAATAAAACGTGGTACCTTGCATCAATTTCATACGTTATTGAAAACAGTTACTTCTTCATGTTCGACACATGATACCACATTTTTGTGTGAGTGCACTCCTATCACTGTCCATTGTCACAATCCCGTCCCGCTCCATTGGATGAACTTTGTTATCCACCGCCACGATAACATCACTTCCATCATACCTCTACAAAGATGAGAATTTGGACCCGTAAGTTGTAAGGTGATGTTCACATTCAAAATCGATGATCCAATCATCTTCGAAGTTCACCGAGGATAGTGATTTCGCGTTGGTGACCTTCTTTGATCCCTCAACCTTCGTTTTCATCGGTACCTTTGTCGTTCTCTATTGTACAGTCTTAGGTTAACCCGATAATCACGCTTGTAATGTCCAATCTTGTTGCATCTGAAGCACTTGATGTTTCCCTATCCTCCATCATTCCATGGAGAAAAATGAGCACCACTCTCCTTAGAAGAGGTCAAAGTACCTTCTCCATCATTTTTTAGTGTTGCCTTTTCCCCCAATGAAGATGAAGTAAAAATGGACAAACAAATAATCTTAAATCTACTAAACATGCGGGTGAATTCATTATCATTTAGCCGTTGTTTTAATGGCATGTTGACATCACTCATTATATATTTTCGAAATTTATATTTAAGACTTTTGATGGCTGATGCAGTCGATATGATCACTTACGTATTGAATGTTCTATAGAGATGAGAACTCGCCCAAACAAACAAATCTTAAATCTACGAACGATGGTTCATTGCCACTGCGTTGATGATCGCCACCAACTTTCCAAACGGACCCTAAATGAATAGGACCCTGTTCTCAAAATTGACTAGACTGTTAATGTCCTACCTAGTTGGGCTCCTACCCTGTTTTCTCTAGTGGGCCAAAAGGCTGGAAAAATCCAAAATTGAATTTTGACGGCCCACCACATTAAACCGGCCCATTTCAATTTCCCTCTTGGACCCAATCTCCGAATATATTCTCCCGGCACATTCCAGTCGGTGGTCCTAAATGTTATTAGCCGAGCAAAGCTTTCCCCACTCCAAAGGAATCGATCCCTAGTTTTTTGCTTTTCACCGGAGCTCCCTGCCCGCCGACCTCCGCCCTTCTCCGATGGGCCTGAGCAACAATATCATCACCGTGCTCAACTTCATCGCCCTCCTCTGCTCGATCCCCATCATCGCCTCCGGGATCTGGCTCTCCTCCAAGCCTGACAGCGAGTGTGTCCGCCTCATCCGATGGCCCGTCATCATCTTAGGCGTCCTCATCCTCCTCGTCTCCCTCGCCGGTTTCGCCGGCGCCTACTGGAAACACCAGTGCCTTCTAGCGTCGTTCCTCCTTTTAATGGCGATCCTCATCGTCCTCCTCCTCGCCCTCCTCGTCTTCGCCTTCGTTGTGACGCACGACGATGGATCGTACGCCGTTCCCGGCCGCGGGTACAAAGAATATCGCCTCGGCGGATTCTCCGATTGGCTCCAGCACTACGTCGGCGACGATAACCATTGGATTCGGATCCAATCTTGTCTTAGCCAATCGGATGTGTGCGGTAAGCTCGCACGCAAGGAGGCGTACTTCACCGCCGATCAGTACTTCCGTTCGGTTTTCTCCCCGATTCAGGTAAGTGGCTTTCTGCTGCTCCATTTTTTAGTGTACTGTGTCTTCATTCACAGTTTGGTGTTTGTTTTGAAATAATTTACGATTATGCCATTGCTTTGTTTCGTTGGTGGGAATGTGCGAAACCCTAAGGATGACCTTGTAATGGGTGACCGCCGTGGGACGGATTCCGACGGCCCGGCTGCGGCCACGGCCGGACGGCGCCGTCAGCACAACCGTGCGGGATCCGCCCCCGCCAAATGCGGCCTAGATAGCTTGCTTAAGCTATTAACGTAGGAGGAGAGATGATCCTCTCCGTGTGTTTGGTGTGTAGAATTTTTTTTTGTTTTTTTAATTAGACGAAAAAATTTAGGCGGTGGGTATTACTAATAAGTTCAGTGGACAATATAATTTTTTTAATAAACCACAAATTTGTAGAAAGAAAATTGATTTGGGCCAAAATCAACATTGACCGAGCTAATTATAGCTCTCTTTGAGGCATTATTTTTGCTCCAGTGAGTTTGGACAAAAGCTTCACCATCATAGAATACTTGGAAGGAGAGGTCTTTGTTGGCAAAGGAAGTCATTTTCTCATGAATCCGGTTTAGGTGGTGTTGAAGTTGTTCGAGGATAGAGTCTCGATCTTGGTTATGGTTGGCAAGATTTTCCACTTGGCATTCCCTTAGAAGGTTGCGGACGATCGATGCCGGTGGCAGGCCGTAGACAGTTTTGAAAGAAGTGGTGTCGGCCACTTGATGGTGCGTCGTGTTGTAGGAGTATTCGGCTCAACTTAGCCATTTGGACCACCCACGGTGTTGCTCTCCAATGAAACAACAGAGATAGGTCTCTAAGCACCGATTGAGAACTTCGGATTGATCGTTCGTTTGCGGGTGATACGCGGTGCTCATGCGGAGGTGGGTGCCTTGGAGGCGAAAGAGGGATGCCCAAAATGCGCTAAAAAATAATGAGTCGTGGTCGCTTATAATCTAAGAAATCCATGAAGTCACACTACCTCATTGATGAAGTTCTCCGCCACAGAGGTGGTTGTGTAGGGATGACAGAGTGGAAGGAAGTGAGCGTATTTGGAGAGGCAATCCACCACCACCTAAATACAATCAAAACCTTGCAAGCGCGGTAACCGTGTGATGAAATTCATGGCAACATCTTCTAAAATCATTTTCGGAATCACTAGCTCTTGGAGGAGACCTCCTGGGAACATGACTTCATATTTGGCATTTTGGCAAGTGAGGCATGTGGCCACGAGGGCCTTCACTTGGCAAAACATGTCTGACCAATGTAGAGACGTTGCCAAATGGCAATAAGTGTGGAAGGCTCTGGCGTACCCCTCTGAGAGGATGCTCAGAATTCGGCCCGGAGTCGAGGAATGCTAGGAGATGAAGACGCAAGGACTAGGCGGCCTTTAAAGAAAAAATGATCTTCCACAAGTGAATAGGACGGGCAAGCCGCAACTTCGACGACGAGGGCCGTCCGAATGGCGTTCAAGTGGGGGTCGGCCTCCAATTCGTGTTGGATTGTCACCGCTTCTTCCCAAATGGTCTGAGAGATGGCCGAGAGTTTCAGGAATTGATTTTGAAGGGAGAGATCATCTGCCACTCGATTTGCTTTGTCCGGACAAAATTCAATGGTGAGATCATAGCCAAAGATCTTGGTGACTCATACTTGTTGTGTTGGCATCTCAATTTTCTTTTGTACGAGATAACAGAGGCTATGATGGTCAGTGCAGACCACAAAGGGCCGTCCAATAAATATGGTCGCCAATATTGGACCGCCAAGACGATGCTCATAAGTTCGTTTTCATACGCGGAGCTGCTCTAATTGGTACATACGAAGGCCCGACTATAGTAAGCCACCGGTTGGACGGAGTGCATGAGAACGGCCCCGACACCGGTGCCGGACGCGCCACACTCCACTAGAAACGGAAGACTGAAATCTGGCATTTCTAAGACTAATCTTTGCACAAGCACTTGTTCTAGAGCAGCAAAAGCGGCGACAACCGCGGTTGACCAAAGGAATGAACCCTCTTCTGAGTTTTTCAGGAGTTGTGTAAGCGGTTGTGCCATATCCACGTATCCTTGGATGAAGCGTGGTAGTGGTCGGTCAACCCCAAGAATCCTTAGACTACTCGAAGCGAATTGGGGGTCGGCCAATGGAGGATCGCTGCAATATTTTCTTCATCCATCACCACCCCTCGGGATAAAATAGTGTGGTCTATGTAGCTCACTTCCGACGCACCAAAGGAGCATTTATTCGTGTTGAGCTTCAGGTGATGGCGCCGAATAGCGGACAGAGTGAGGCAGACGTGCCAAATATGATCCTGCCAAGATGAGCTGTACAATAAAATGTTATCAAGAAAAACAAGAACATGTTTATGAAGTACCGCCCGAAAGATGTCAGAAGTCATTCATCATTGCTTGGAATATGGCGGGAGTGTTCGTCAACCCGAATGACATTACGAGAAACTCGCACCGGCCATTGCGGGTCTGGAACGCAGTCTTGGCGATATCCTCTGGTCTGACCCGAGTCTGGTGGTAGCCCGACTGAAGGTCCCACTTGGTGAAGTACGCCGCCCCGACAAGCTCGTCAAGCAGCTCCTGACTGATTAGAATGAGGTACTTGTTCGGTACTGTGACTTTGTTGAGCTCGCGACAGTCGACACAAAAGTGCCAACTACCGTCTTTCTTACGCACCAAAAGTACCGGGATAGAGGAACGATTCACACTGAGACAGATCGGGCCCCCATAAACATCTCTTGCACAAGGCATTCAATTTCATTTTTTTTGCATATGCCCATATCGGTAGGGCCACACCGAGACTATCGGGATCCCAAGATGAAGTGAAATGGCATGGTTGGTCGCATCAAAGGCAACCCCGTATGGCTCTAAAACATGTCAGTGAACTCGATCAGAAGCACCTGAAGCTGGGTCGGATGAGAGGGAGGGACAACCACTGCCTCAGAAAGGGGCCATAGCTGCACGGTAAAGTCGACATCTGCGGTCCGCTGGATGGCATGTAAGGTGACGGGAGTGCGAAGTAAGGTGGAGTCGTCGACAAGACGACATAAACGTCTTTAATGGAGGAATTGCATAGTCATGGTCGCCCAATTGACTCGAACATCGCCTAGAGTGCAAATCCAAGCCACATGCCACACCCAGTATGGTGTTGATGCTGCCCAAGCTAAATGCATAGAGTTTTTGTCACAGCGTAGTGGCCCACCAAGAGAGTCACAAAAGGGCAACGTCCTTTGGTCGGTCTGCGTCTTCCATCACCAAGGTAGACCGTGAAGTCCGGGGAGGGGTCGGTCGGAAGGTGGAGTTGCAGTATCAGTTGCTTTGAGATGAAATTGTGGCTCGCACCACTGTCAACCATAGCGATGATCGGTCGATCCTGAAGTGCCCCAGTGAGCTTCATAGCAAACAATGAAGCTCAAAGTGGTGGAAGGTTGTCGTAGCTGCGCCCAAGGTGTTGTCCTCTGGGGCGAGCTTGAGGGCCTCAAAATCAACCAGTGTGACCTTGGCGTGGAACTCCTTCATGTGGCATTCGTGGTTGGCGTCGTACGGTTGTGGACACCAGAAATACAATACTTTACTGCGGAGCTTGTTGTAGTCGTTGTTGGAGAGTTGTTGGGGGGTCGGGTTGTGGCCCGGGCGGTAACCCGTGTGGGTCCCGTGGAGGAGTCGGGGTGGGTGGACACCATGGTGGTCGCGGAGTGTGGTGGCTGGCGGAAGGCGCATGCAGTCAAAGAGATAGTTCGGTCTCCACCAAGCGGGCCATGTCAAGTCCATCGGAGACCGTCCGTAGATGATGCGTGCATTGGCGGCAACGGATATGTGGAAGCAAGCCTTACATAAAAAGACCAAGATAGTGATCGGGTGTGTTGAAACCAAGAAAATCCCGACTTCAAATATTCTGATCTAAGTGCAGTCCAACGCTACTGGTCCCGCGAATCGGCCGATCGATTCTGAAGACAAGAACAAAGAAGAGAGAGAAAAAGCTAAAGGATCCAAGGCGCTGCAGCAGGGAGGTCTTAGCATGTACCCAAAATTTTGGAGTAAATTTCCCCTACTAAGCAAGGTATGAGTAGGACACCACTTAGAGAGTTGTAGTTGCAAGAGAATTGGGGGGGGTCAGGAATTCTGTGGGGGGGGGGGGGGGGCTAGGCGAGATAACCTGGCCCCAACGATTTGCGAACTGGTGACTTGTTCCTGGCGAGCATCGAAGGATCTCGCTCGTGGCTGGCGAGATGTCGCTGAAGGTCGCCACCTAAGCGAGTATTCCTGATGCTCGCCAAATCTTCCTGTTGACTGCTTGCTCGGGCGAGCACATGATTGAGACTCGCTTATTCTTTTGACGGGCTGCTCGCCAGGGTGAGTACGATACTCGCCCCTTATAGAAAATGCGCATTTTGGCTGGTTGCTGACTTTCATGACCTGCTCCTCGATGTTGACTGTGTCTCGTGCCTACGTGGCGCAACTGACTCCCCCCTTGATGAATGTGGGTTGTGCAGGATGGAAGGCTGAGAACATGCATCACCAAGGCGACAAACTCATCAATGTTACCGTCAAAGTCGGTTGTTTGAGGGATTCCGCAAAGATGCTCGATGGTGGAGCCAGAATAGCGGTTATCTTATCGCCGAATCTTTTCTTGTTTGAGCTCGCTCCTAGGGAGAAAGGGGTTGGACTCACGGATCTACCAAGCCCAATGTAGCACGGATCCATCGAGACTGACAATGGCAATAACCACCTTTTTTGTGTCTGGGGTGAGATTAAGGTCAAAATATTGCTCCGCCTTGGCGATCATCCCATCGGGTTGACGACGACAAAGGACGAAATATCAAGGGCTAAGGAGGAACAGCCCGACGGAGGGGGATGGTGCGGTTTCGGCGGCGGCTTTGGCAACAAAGCACCGAGAAGGGAACCCCCGCCTGAAAGAGAACCGGAGCCGAAGGCGGCTGGGACAACGGCGGATGCTTGGAGTTGGTCGATCTTGGAGTTGATGACGGGGAGTGTTGCAAATAGTAGAAATACAAACAAGCACAAATATGTGGAAGACAGCGGTCCGTACTTCCCGGCGGAAGGGGGGCACTACTGTCATTTCGACAAAATTTGTGATCCGCGTGATCGAGACGGAGCGACGTCATTCACTAGCACAAATCACTCTTCGGCGCAATTACTGACTCGCGCCTACATAAAACTATAAATAGGCCCACAGACCTTCATTTCAAGCCAAGCAACTCCCGATGCAAGAGAGAGCTCTAAAGTTTTCCGGCGAGATCGTGGATTTAGGCCGATTCTCCGCTCAGGAATTCTCCCTGCTCTTTTCCTTGCGCTACGGTTCCCTCAAAACTCAAGTGACGGCAACCGCCTCCGCGAGAGCGCTCCTATCTAGGCTCCGCATCAACGAGAGCGTTACTTCCAGACTTCTTGCGCTACGGTTCCCTCACGCCTCAAGTGACGTCAACTGCCTCTGCGAGAGCGCTCCCATCTAGGCTCCGCGTCAACGAGAGCGCAACCGTCAGAAGCTCCGTGGATTTAGAATATTTTCCAGCCGGAACGCTACCACCAAGGTTCCGCGAGCTCACTGTCATCTCAAGGCTGGAGCGCTTCTATAGAGGCTCCGAAGACTTAGTTATTTTTTCTCATTTACCGTACTTGTAACGGAGTGGCGACCTATCGCCCTCCGAGATCAAACTAATCTTTGTAACACTCCAAGAAACTAGTGGATTTTGGCTCGACACAGTTCCAGCCAAGTGGTTTTTCACCCTTTCCGGTTTTCCACGTCAAAAACGTCGCTTGTCCATTGCTGCGGTTTTCTTTAACTGATTGCACTCTCGGCTCGACTCCGAGCTAAGGCGGTCCGATTTTCCGGACCGGTGAAAAAGCCGGGTGACCCGCAACTGTCTGGCATCGTCTGTGGGAAAGTGTTCTCAGAAGCTCTGACAAATCACGGTATTCCCCCAGCTCGCAGCAATGATAAAGGGAAGTGCACTCGCTACTAGCCAGTCGGCTCCCAAGGAGTCTAGCGATCAATCGTCTAACGACTTGCTCACCAACTCAGCACCGTGCCTCGAGAGAGTAATTGCCTCTCTAGCGTCATCAGTGAAAGAACGCATGCGCCAGATGGAGGAGCGTTAAGCACACACACTCGCTTTACTGAATGGGATGGGAGCATCCCACACCCCTGGGGCACACCTGGTAGAGCGCGGTCTGACATCGTTTCCCTCAGGATACTGGTCGCTCAGTGGGGTGGCCCGCACCGCGCGCCGCACAGAAATCCGAGAAGTACCACCCGCCAGAATCCCGACCCCCGGGAAGAGCATGGAGCTCTGACGAAACCTCGTGAGCTAGGGGAAACAACCCCCCCTTGAGCTCGGCGCTTCTCTTATGGAGGTCATATATGCTCTCAGGAACCATCTGCAGCTCTGGAGGCCTAAGGCGCTCCCTCGGGGGAGGGGCGATCAGTCCAAGTACTGCCACACCCACAAAGGAAACAGACACGACACCGAGGAATGCATACGCCAAAAGGACGAAGTTGAACGGTTCGCTTGACATGGATTCCTCAAGAAATTTCATGGGAAGGTTCGAATCGTGGTGCCAATCCCAAGAGAGCCCGCAAAGGGGGAACACCATGAAGGGACATCGCGCAGAAAGCAGTCAGGGCCGATTCAACTCGCCGTCCCCAGCTCCCCGGGACCTGCTCTTCAGCACATCCAGGCAACTCTCGGAAGCCCGCCGGTCGAAGTATCCGGGATAATGATCGACGATGACGTATCCACCAACGTGTTGTTCCTGTCGACTCTTCTTCAGCTCGGGATCTCCAGGAGGGACGCCCACCTCGGTTCAGGAGAAGCATTCGTTACAGGGCACCCGATGATCCCGATCGTTGGAAGCGTTATCCTCACAGTAACTCTGGGAGTCCCTCCAGTACTGGCCACTTATGATGTCCAGTTCGTCATCATCCAGGCCATCTCAACGTGCGACACCATCCTTAGAGGACCAATGCTAAGAGCACTCTGCGCAGACGCACTAGCTCAAGACATCGCGCTAGACCTCCGCCCACAAGATGCATCACCAAAGGAACCTGAGTCGTGAAGATCTGGACAAGAATTCAGTCCGACATCCTTCGTCGTTCTTTTATTTCAATAATCCGCGGGAATAAACTCACCGGCACTTGTATCTTTTTTTCAGCAATACAGCGTCTGTTTTTTCCTTTCTACTGTAGACGGATCATCACAAGGCGAGACTGGTGAAATCCTTTCTGCACCTCCCAGACGAGACTGGCGAAAGCCTTTCTGCATCTGCTAGGCGAGACTAGTGAAAGCCTTTCTGCATCTCCCGGACGGACCCCGGTTCTCCCAGGCGAGACGGACAAAGGTCTGTCTGCACCTCCCTGGCGAGATGGACAAAGGTGCATCTGTACTTTCACTTGGACGAACCTCGGTTCTTCTGAACCGCTAACGAACAAAGGTTCTTCGCCACCTCTACCCAGACGGACGCTGGTCCTCCCAGACGAGATGAACAAAGGTTCATCTGCACCTTCACTTGGACGAACCCCGATTATCTTGAGGTGCGAACGAACAAAGGTTCTTCGCCGCCTCCACCCAGATGGACCCCGATCCTCCCAGGCGAGATGAACAAATGTTCATCCGCACCTTCACTTGAACGAACCCCAGTTATTCTGAGCCGCGAAAGCACAAAGGTTATTTTTCACCTCCACCCGGACGGACCCCGGTCCTCCCAGGCGAGATGGACAAAGGTTCATCTGTACCTTCACTTGGGACGAACCCCGATTCTCCTGATGTGCAAACGGACAAAGGTTTTTCGCCACCTCCACCCGGACAGATCCCAGTTCTCCCAGGCGATATGAATAAAGGTTTATTTGCACCTTCACTTCGACGAACCCTGGTTCTCTTGAGCCGCAAACGAACAAAGATTTTTCGCCACCTCTACCCGGACGGACCCCGGTCCTCCCAGGCGAGATGAACAAAGGTTTATCTGCACCTTCACTTGGACGAACCCGGTTCTCCAGGCGCTTACAAGCAAAGTTTCCTCGCCGCCACCTCCGGAGCAAACCCCGTGTCTCCAAGGGCACGAGCAAACAAGGGTTCCTCGTCACCACTACTCGAATGAACCTAGGTTCTTCAGGAGCACAAGCAAGCAAAATCTCATCGCCTAGAAATCTCAAACATCTACGACTCTCCCGACAACACGAGTAAGCGAACAATGCTCAAGTAAAGTACAACTCTACCCAGAAGAATACGCGCGCCAAAAACACAACCAGAGCATATAGATCCAAAAGCAAAAAAATGTCTCCACTCAAACAAAAAGACGCCCTAGGGGCTACATCATCATAAAAAGAAAAAAAACATGCAATGACGCAGAAGTACGCCTCCAAAGCAAAAACATGAATCAAAACAAACTAGGGGAATCAGAGGTCCCCAAGGTCACTCCTCCGCGACAGCGTCAGCCTTGTCGCCCTAAGCATCCTCAACTCCCAGAGCGTCGCCCTCCGGAAACCTCCGAGCGGATCGAAACCCCTTGCCAAAGCCTAGGCAGTGCGCGGTTTCGCGCTCATCCTCCACAAGTGGATCGACCTCCGTCGCCATCATCTCGAACGCGCCTCCTCCGCGATGCGAGACCGCTCCACCTCAAAGTCGTGAGAAGCTCTGTATTCGGCCACCGCAGTCGTGCGCACGGCCTGGACCTCCTCCCGCTTAGAAATCAACTGAGCGTCCTCTTTCTTCAGCCGCTCGATCTCCGCCTCTTCCTAGCACATCACGACATTGATTGTGCCAGTATGGCGGACCGCCTCTGTGAGAGTCACCTCCGCATAAGCCAACCTCCCTCAAAGAGTCTCGATCTCAGAATCGGTGGCGCTCAACTTGGCCCGAAGAGACTCCACCTCCGACTGAGAAGAAGACGGGTGAGACTCTGTGTTCACCAACCAAGAAGTATCCTCCTTCCTCCGGGCCTCCGCTAGTGACTCCTCAGACGCGGCCAACTTCACCCGCAGAGAAAGAAAATAGCCCTTCATGGACATGTAAGTGTCATTCCACGAGAGCGCGAGCCTCATCATGCTGCAAGCGCAGAACACAAATTGTTGTCATGTACAATGCAAGACAAAAAGGAGAAAATACTGGGGGCAACCAACATACCTTACGAAAAAGCGCTTGGTAAGCGGAGGACTCTCGCTCCTTCCCCCTCTCCGTCTCCGAAGGCAGCTCCGGGACCACTCGAGAAGCCGACGCGATCGCAAGAACCTCCGGTACCTCCTCAGTCTCCACTGGCAACATATCGGCCATCAGGCCATCTGGACAGTCGTCGACAACATCAATGACGACCTCAGGGGCAGCCAAGGTGATCCGCCCGCTCCCCATCGCTGCGAAAAGTCTAACTTCCTCTTCTTGCTTCGTCCCAGAGGCGCGACACAGATCCACTTTATGTTTGTCGAAAGGCCGGCCAGGACAAGCCGTTTCTCGACAATGAATGTGCAGATCTCTTAGTTATCAAGGCGCGCGCCTAAGCGCGCCTGAGGCGCTGGGCGCATCGGGCGCAGCCCGCCGCGCCTCAGCACGGCTGAGGCGGGCGATGTGCCCCAGGCGCATGCCTTATAGGCTCCCAGGCACGCCTGGGCATTTCAAGGTTTTATTTTTAATTTTTTTTTATATGGGCGAAAACATGATCTTAGACGCACCTGAGACACCCCCTAGGCTCACGTGGACGCTCAATTCGCTAAAATTCACACAATTTCAGCGAATTTGGCCCCAATTCGAACAATTTCAGCGAAATGGGCGCCCAATTCGCACAATTTTCTTTTTCCCCAATTTTTGCGCCTCACGTGCCTCAGACGCGCGTCTGCGCGTTGCGCCTCGGCTCCAGGGGCCCTTTGCGCCTCGATGTGCCTTGCGCCTTTCATAACTTAGGCTGATCTTGAAAAGAACCACATCAAGCTCACGCGGATCCTCGAAGCCAAATAACAGAGTAAAGGAATTCCCCTCCCCCTTCAAGCGGCGGTAACGATCGGGAGGGTTATTCCAGGCCTCGGGCATCTCCCACTGGTTCCTGACGAACCCGTACAACGACGCACCATGGCGATGATCAGTCTTGTCCTCGAACAATAACCATGTTTTGTTGCTCCGGACTTCGACACGGTCACTTGGGCCTTGACGGACCTCGCACCACTCATGAAAGAGGCGGATCGACATCCGAGAACCGTGCTCCCGGTAAAAGCAAAGAAACCTCATGATCCTTGTTTGCCCCACAAGGGAAAATTGCGTCACAGGAACGTCGTCGAATCGAAGAATGGCGATTGCCTCCTCGGCAGGAGGGATCCGGAAACTCTCCTTCTAGCACCCCTCCGTAATCGCGAGATAGCCCGAAGGAGGGCGTTGAATGCGCTCGAGCGGAGATGGAATAACCTCCACATCCTCCACAATGCCAAAGCGCTTCCTCCAACTGCTCACACGGGCAAAGTTACAAAGTTGATGGAAGACGACTACCGCGGAACGACACCCTTCGACACCTGCAAAAAATAAATGGGCGTCAGCACCAGAGCAAGCCAAGAAAATTGATCGACGCGCATGGAGAGTGGTGTGGGCACGAAACGACCCCCGGGCACGAACGCAGGCAACCCCGGGCGCTCGGCCGCACGCCGACAGCCCTGCTCCCGCACGCACGTGGGGGCAGCCCTGTGCGCGCGGCGTACCACGTGCGCGGGCGCTCCACTTACGCGTCGGCCGCCTCTTTCGTCGTTCTCCGCTCCAACACCTCTTCTGGAGGCGCTCCCTTTGGCGCGCTCTCCCGATCCCTTCGCTCCTCGTTGCCAAGTGATGAAAAAGCATTGTCCTTCTTTGAGGGAGACATGAGGACCGCTGAAATCCGACTCAAGCCGAAATCTGAAACTCTGAAATCTCTACTGCAGCATGAAAAAGAACTACGTGACCCTCTCTAATTTATAGTTTTCAGAACAAGACTTATAATGGAAGGCGTCTAGATTTGCAGGATATTTTTTGTTAGATTTCATGTCTGACCAACATCTCGCAGAATATGTCAGGTGATCTTCTAACTACTGGAACGTTCAGGGGAATGCTAGAAATTTCCGCGCTCATCGATTCACGGATCATGACTCGCGAAAATTTGGGGGCATTTGATGGGGTCCCCATGAAATTTTCGAGTCGAGGCGGTGCAAGTAAAAGTTGCCTAACCGATCCAGCGGTACGAAGAGAATCGTAAGCACCCGGGAAGACCAAGCGAAAGCGCCAGGCCCGCGCCCGGGAACGCACGGCCCGCGCGCACACCTGTGCGGCCAATACGCACGTGCGGCGCGGGCGCGCGGCCGGTCTCCAGGAAGCGCCCCGCGCGACCGCGTGCCCTGCGACCGGGCGCCGCCGACGGTAATCCCCGCCGTCGGTTGCGGCCCTTGCCGCCGTCGGCGACCTCCGCCACCTCCGGGCGCCACCTCCCGACACTTTGCCCTGGCCGCCCGAACTGCCCGGGGGGAAGGGGGGCACTACTGTCATTTCGGCAGAAATGGTGATCCGCATGATCGAAACAAAACGACGTCATTCACTAGCACAAAACACTCCCCGTGCAATTACTGATGCGCTCATCCAGAAAATTATAAATAGGCTCCCAAACCTTCATTTCACGGCAAGCAACTCTAGAGACAAGAGTGAGCTCTGAGGTTTTCCAGCGAGATCGCGGACTTAGTCTGATTCTCCTCTCAGGAATTCGCTGTGCTTTTCTTCTTGCGCTACGGTTCTCTCATGCCTCAAGTGAGGTGAACCGCCTCCGCGACAGCGCTCCTATCTAGGCTCCACATCAACGAGAGCGTTACCTCCAAACTTCTCCTTGTGGTACGGTTCCCTCACGTCTCAAGTGACGTCAACGCCTTCGCTTCATCGAGAGCGAAACCGTCAGAAGCTCCGTGGGCTTAGAATATGAATGCTCTCAATAAGGTTCCGCGAGCTCAGTGTCGTCTCAAGGCTGGAGCGCTTCCGTCGAGGCTCTGAAGACTTAGTTGTTTTTCCTCATTTACCGTACTTGTAACAGAGTAGCGGTCTGTCACCCTTCGAGATCAAATCAATCTTTGTAACACTCCAAGAAGCTAGTGAATTTTGGTTTGACACAGTTCCATCCACGTGGTTTTTCACTATTTCGGGTATTCCACGTCAAAAACGTCTCTTGTCCATTGCTGCGGTTTTCTTTAACGGTTTTCGCCGCAACTGGCACGAATCTCGAGAAACGGAGTCAACCAATGGATTCATAACATCAAAAAACATGGGAATCGACGTATTATTTGTCGAAATCGGAGTTCTTGAGAAAAGGTGCGATTTTTGGGGCAACTAGTGCGAATTTCGAGAAACATGGTCCGCCAATAGACTCAGAATATCAAAATCGTTAGAATCAATATTTTATTGGTCAAAATGGGAACACGTATGGAAAAAGTGTAATTTGGGCAATAACTCCTACAAATTTGGAAAAACGGAAGCCGAAAGCAGTCTGGAACGTCGAAAAACCATAGCATAAGTATTTTTCATAATTTTCAAGACTCAAAGTAACCCAAAAGGATCAAAAAGTGGAGAGGACGCCACGTGGAGGCCGTTAGCGCCACATGGCCACCGCAGTAAAATGCCGCACGAGTAGGCCACATGCAGGCCACGCGCCGGCCCGCAATTGACCAGAGGCGCATATTGGGCACGCACCTGTGCGCTTTCAACACGCGTCTGGTTGGGTGGCCGCTACATGGCACACATACGGGCCACGTGTCGCCCATCCGAGGGGATGCAAGTGACCCCTATGTTTGTTTTCGATTTTTTGAGGATTCTGAGAGCTCCCGAACTCAAACTGAGGCGATTTTGGTGGCGTTACGAATCTCTTATAAATACCCATAACATGGGTTGTTTTCCTCATTCCAAATCGCTTCCAAGCTCCGGGAAATTAAGAGTGAAGGTGTGATAGAGGAGAGAAAAAGTCATGGTTTGCTAGCAAACTTTCGGGGAATTTTCGGGAGCAGCTCGAGGGCCAGTTTTGGCCTTGCCTCGTGTCGAAGACTTCCTAAGTCCTGCGAAAGCGGAGCCAAAATAATATTTTTTTGTCGGCGTGTAATTAATTGTCGGAGTGCTGACGAATTTCTGTTAAAGTGTCAACCTTACTAAGAGGAGGTTCAAAGCTCAGAGCGTGCAGATTGAGGTAGGTGGAAAATATCGTTGTATTTATGTATGTGCTAGTTATTAGTTTTGTAGCTTTCGTGGGTAATATTTATACCTAAATGCTGCTGAAATAATTCCGATAACTCTGTAGGCATGACAAAGGGTCTGGTCGATTGTATTCAAGTGATAATAATGCTCCGACTCGTAGATTGCATGCATATTGATAATATTATAATGCTATGCTAATTATATTACAAAAAAATATAATATTTAATGATTTATTTAAGAATGTGGAATTATCATTTGGTCAAATCAATATTATTTCAGTAGCATGCTCTAAACTTAATGATATTTAAGAATGTGGAATTATCTTTGACAATAATACAAAATCATTTTTTATTATTATTATATAGACAATTTGTTCTATAGCATGCTCTAAACTTAATGATATTTGAGCTTCATCTTTAGGCAGATGATGTTTATAACATCTCTATCCGCAGTCTGGCTGCTGTAAGCCGCCGAGTGCGTGCGGGTACGGCTACGTGAATCCGACGGTGTGGGTTTCTCCTACCAGCCCCAGCGCAGACCCGGACTGCTACGCCTGGAGCAACGACCAGGGGCAGCTCTGCTACAGCTGCAGCTCTTGCAAGGCCGGGCTGATCGGAAACCTCCGCGGAGAGTGGCGGAAGGCCAACGCAGCTCTCATCGCCGCCACCGTCGCCCTCATCTTCATTTACATCATTGGCTGCAGCGCCTTGAAGAACGTGCAGACGGAAGAGCTCTTCCGCCGCCACAGGCAGGGATTCGCGAAAAACTAAATGCCGGGGTAAGTTTTTTTTCTTCGCTTGTAAAAAGAGTATCGCTTGATGATGTAACGCAAGGAAGATAATTGTAGTAGTTTGGTATTGTAGTTGCATTTCGTATTTTAGGATTTTATTTTGAGAGCATTTATTTATCAGAAATTATTCTTGTGATTGTGAATAAAAACACCATCATATTTTTACCTCAAAATAGTGATATATACATTTGTTCTATAGGGAAAAAATATGCGTCTCACTCACTCCATGTTGCAATGGACTAATGGAGTTCTCTATAATTTGATGGAAAGCTTTGGGTGTAGTTACAATCTCATAATTATTGAGTTGATGATGAAAACAAATTAGAAATCATACAATTAAAAGAGTCTTTTAGGATCGCCGGAAAGGAGGGTGTATGGCTGTTTTCTCAAAAGAAGTTTAAAAATAACCTTTTGGAGCGGTGCCGTGGTGATGGGAGTTGGAGAGCAAATCAAATTTTTTTAGTGATGATATTTTCCCTTGAGTGGGAATGAAGCTAAATAAGTAAATAACTGAAACAAAACAGACCTAAACTTGACTTACTTTTTTTTGATGTATCAGGTAGAATAAAAACACCATTTTTAAGTTGATGTAGACATGGACAAACGTAAATATATGAATATTAATTGTTTTAAATAAATAAAATATTTGCAAGTTATTTAAAATTGAATATTAATACTTGCACGATCATTTTGCTTGTTCAAGCTTCTTTTTGGTCGCTCCTTTAAGCGACCCAGAACCAAAGGTTTTACAGTTTGGCTTGCAGCTTGTTGTAGGATTTAATAGTTTTCGTAGTTTTTTTTCAATTCATTTTTTGAATAATCGACGTTGTATTGTATTTTTGGAGTATCTCATCCAATTAACTTGTATGTCATGTGAATCGAGCCTGAAGCTGGGACGCGTGTGACGTTTCGGCTTTCGGGAGAAAATAGGAGCGGGGTGTGCGCATAAGTTTAATATAAGTGAGATTGAAAAAAATAGTGGTATTGTTTATTTTAAGAGTTTGATGTGCACATAGTCAAAAGTAATGTACACGTAACATTGCCCTATATTTTAAGAATTTGGTATTCACATAGCCAAAAATGATGTGCACGTAACAGTAACGCCTTATATTTATAGGGTCATGTTATATGCGGGCTATTTTTGGTTATATGCAGTACAAGGATAAATTCATGTCAAACTAAAAAACCATAGGATGTGACCAACTCATTCAAAAATTGGTCTGCATATAATCATTTTCAAATACATGGCCTGCACATAGCCACAAATTACAATGCAGCCTGCATATACATATAGTTATTACCTATTTATATTGTAGTGTTGGGTTCTGGGGCTAGTGCGGCAGTGCCAGTGTTCGATGGGCCACCAAAAAACCGTTTATATATTATTTAAATTAGTAGAAAAATATAATTTTGGAAACCAGTCGCTTACCGCCGGCTAGTCCTGCCCAAAAGGCCCGGGCCCAGTGGGCCGGCCCGGCGAAAGCCTTTTTCGGCTCGGCCCGAAAAAAGCCCGGCCCGGGCCGAGACCGGGCTCAGGGCCCTTACAGGGCCCTGGTTTTGGGGGCTAGCCCGGCCCGATGCCCGGGCCGGGCCGGGCAAAGCCCGAAAATCGGGCCGGCCTGGGCCCGGACCCGGGCCCGGGCGAAGCCCGGACCGGGCCCGCAGGCCGGCCCGGACCTGCTGCCAACGGCTCTAAGAGCCGTTGGAACTGCAGCCAGCAGGGCTGCAGCAGCCCTGCTGGCTGCAGTGTTTTGGCCTAGGGCCTAGGCAAAAGCCTAGGCCCTAGGCCATATTTTATTTAAAAAAAAAAAAATTATTAAAATTTTTTTTTATAAACCCCCCCGTACCCGATCCCCTCTCTCTCTCTTCCACTCACTCACTCTCTCTCTCTTCCACTCTCTCTCTCACTTATTCTCTCCCTCTCTTACTCTCTTACTCTCTTACTCTCTCTCGCTGCATGGCATCGTCGTCCTCAACGCTGGCGTCGTCGACTCAAAGCACGGCCGAAGTGGTGGAGCATATCGGAGGGCGCCCGTCTGAGAGCATTTCGACAAGGTTAAAGTCGGCGACGAATTCAAGACGCGGTGCAAGTTGTGCTCAAAGTTGCTAACTCTTACCGGCAACTCAACACTAGCGAGACACGCTAAGTCCTGTTTTGCAAAGCAAGCTCCCGAGTCCAGTCATGGACAAATATCAGCATCAGGACAAATTTGGACGTACGATCAAGCAATACAGCGAGACCTACAGATGAAAAACGTCATCAGACGTGGGTTGCCATTCAGTCACTAAGACAACGATGAGACGACGTAGTATATACACGAAGGGCTTCAGCCCAAATATCAACAGGTAAGTAGATCCACTATTAGACGCGACGCACTTAAATTATATTTTGACGCAAAACAAGATTTAATAAAATTTTTTGAAACTTTCGAGGGACGTGTGAGTTTAACGAGCGACGTTTGGACTAGTAGCGTAAGAGTAGGGTTATCTTATATTTGTATAACGGCTCATTGGATCGATCCCGTTTCATGGGATTTAAATAAGCGCGTAATATGTTTTGAAGGTTTTGAATTTTCGCACACGGGTAAGGCTATATATTCGGTAATTATTAAATGTTTGCGTGAATTTAAAATAAAAGATAAAATAATGAGTATTTCTTTTGATAATGCTAGTAATAACAACATCGCAGTAGAGTGGTTAAAACGCGAATTAAAACCAATGCTCAACGGTGCGTTTTTTCACACTCGATGTGTGTCTCACGTTTTAAACTTAGTGTTACAGGATAGTTTAGAAGCTATGGAACCATATGTTGAGAAAATTCGTACTATGCTTAGATTTATTTGTTGTACCAAACAGCGAAGTCAAGATTTTCGAAAATTTGTGATCGCACAAGGTCAAAAATATTTGAAACCTCAATTTGATATGCCTGTAAGATGGAACTCCACATATAAAATGTTAAAAAGAGTGTTTCAACAAAAAACACTTCTTATGGAATATTACACTATGACAAATAATCATAATTTAACTGATAACGATTGGGACGTACTATTTCATTACATGGATTTATTAAAATGTTTTTATAGGGCGACTGTTTTTTTATCTGGTGTTTATTATCCCACTAGCTCGTTAGTAATTGAAAATTTTGTAAAGATCGCACAAAAACTTAACTATTTTAAGCAACACTCCGGATGGCTTCCTTTAATTGAAGTAATAGAAGAAATTTTTTTAAAATATTATAGAGAAATGCCTCCTGCATTTTCATGCGCCGCCGCTTTAAACCCGTTATTCGCTGTAGACGGCGTAGAAAATTTAATAGATGAAATTAACGTTAACTTAGACATAAATATAAGTTTCGATGACGTTGACGACATTAGTACTACTAAATTTAATTCTATTTTTACCGAATGTTTTAATTATTACGACAACTTATTTGGCTCACGACCCCGAGAAGAAATAACACAACCTAGGACAAAAGATTCTTTTACAAATAAAATTTTAGAATTAGCTTCCAGAAAAAAAAAAGCACGCACATCGAGTAGTTTAAACGAATTAGGACTGTATACGAAAACGCAATTTCGTGATTTTATGACTACGGAAGAGATCGAAAACTTCGATATCTTAAAGTGGTGGAAAAGTAAAGCTAATATCTATCCTATTTTGGCCTATATGGCCCGTGATTTACTAACAATTCAAGCTAGTACAGTAGCTTCGGAGTCCGCTTTTTCTCTTAGTGGCAGGATTTTGAACACGCGGAGGAGCCGACTAAATGAAGAATCACTCGAACTATGCATTTGCTACAAGGATTATTTGGATGCTACGAATAGGAAGCAACACATTTCAGCGTTGGAGGAGAGCTCCGAGGAAATTGAAGAGGAGATGGACAATCTGAATTTGTAAAAATGTAATTTTTTTTATTATCATTTAAAATAATAAATTTTTTTTCTATTTTTTTTTAAAGTGTAATTTTGTTTTTTAAAATTTCAATATTAATAAAATTTTTTATTCTAATTTTTATTTCATTTTTTTTATTTTTTTAAGTAGTTTTTTTTTCTTAAGAAGGCCCGGCCTTGGCCCGGCCCGGCCTGGCCCGGGGGGCCGGCTCGGGCCCCTTCCCGGGGTCAAAGCCCGGGCCCGGCCCGAGCCCGATAAAGAAAGGGCCCGGGCTCGGCCCGGTTTGCAAAAGCCCGGGCCCGATCAGGCCCGGTCCGGGCCGGCCCGATCGGGCCTTTTGGGCAGGCCTGCCGCCGGCACCAAACAAAAATATAAATAAATAATACATATATATATATATATATATATATATATATATATATATATATATATATATATATATATACGAGCATCTTCGCACGGGCTACGCCCGTGCTCGATGCTCTTGGGCGGCCTGCGGCCGCATCAAAGCGGGGTTGTTGCGACTTTGCACGTGTTTCCGCAGACGCTCGGTGGAAGTCGGGCGTGTTTGAAACGGTAGATGTCTTAGAGCACTGATGAGGGGCTAACATGCTGTGAATATGGTTATATTTAACAACAATAGAAAGTTTCTGTAAGTCATGTACAAATAGCATGGGTATACAACAGAAGATTGTAACAATGTTCATATTATTATTAGGTTATGGTTCGTAAAACATACAACACATAGATGATTGCAGGAAATTCTATCTATCTGGAAAGTATACGACACACTTATTATTCAAGGAGTTTTTATATATATGTAAACAACAGAGAAAGTTCACTGTGATTGGCGATCCAACTGTATGACCGTAGAATCTCTGGTAATGAGCTAATGTAACAAAGGTACGTGCAAGCAAAAGAGCAAGTGTAGCTTGAAGATATCATAAGGGGAAGCAGTGGTTGATGACATATTTTCTTCAGTGGCCTTTCGAGACTCTGCATTGGAGGAAGATGTACAGCTATATGAGTGATATAAAAATGTTAGATGAGTTATGGTAGTACAATTCGTTATGTGAGGAACGTTATTTGTTATGTTGTACCTGCTAATCATTGTGAACACGTAGTTCCATTCTTCTTGTGCTGTTAGGCCTGCTGGGACAGGTGGTATGCGTAGGCGAAAACCTGGAATCTCAGTTCGTGGTCCATCAGACCACCTCGATGTCGTTGGCGGGCAAATCTCATCGTAGTAATTATCATCAGAGTCAAGCGTGCTGCTGTTGCTGATAGGGGTAGCTGCGAAGCAAATTGCAAAGTTTATTTTTCAAGTTTGTATGACAATACGTAAGTAGATATGTAGAGTATGAATGACTTACTGGGTTGAACTGTGGGATGATTATTCTGTATTTCTAATGGTTGATCTGATGAATGCTCATCTGCCATCTGCATATTTGCAACATTGATAAAAAGATAAGCGATGTATGAAGCGATGTATGACAAATGAGGGAGTATTTGATAACATATATGTGCTATTATCATAATATTGTGACGGTCTATAACAGAAGCGCATTATACAGAAAGTCATGGGAAATGTATGTTCTATTTTACAAATGGTCTATTTGTTATTAACAGCCGAGCAGAATATGAGGCGGTACAGTGCATTTGTTAGACATGAAATATAGTATTTATCAGTGATGATATATGGTGCATGTCAGCAATTTCAGAGTAGAGGAGTACATGTAGAATTTAAGTCATATTTCATAATGTAATATATCAGTTTGTACAGATATATGTACGAAGAGAACATTTGAATATTAATGAAATCATAAAGAACGCAGTAAGAGTATGAGCAAAGGTAGTAACGACAAATTTCGTACGTAAACGTAGTAAAACAGTGGCATTATAATAGATGTAATTGTTTCTGAATTTGAGGTATTTCTTGCGCTGTGTATTTGAAGCAGTCGTTTTAACGAACAATGCAAATTATTATATATAACAGTATCTATATATCTAAAAAAACTATATTTATGCGTACATAAATTAGAAAAAAACAAATCTTTATGTTGATATTTACAAATATATATATCTAAACGACTAAAAAGGAAGTATATATATAGTATAAATATTATAATCTCTGTCAGTCAGGTGATATATATATATTCCGTATGTATATCATAGTATTTGTGTACGCATATGTTTGTTATATTATTTATACTTTTTTATATTTGTTACGCTATTTAATCACGCTTTACGCTCTCTTTCTTCGCAGGAAAGCATTGTTAATTTGTCTTTTATATAAACTATTTTAATGCACAGAACTTTGTTGTGGTAGCATTCAAATATGAACATGGACTACAAAGGGATACGTACATAATTGGTATAGGGTTTGTGATGATGAGTAGTAATAGTGTACAAAGGGTGGGTTTGTCGTACGGCCGGCTTTGCCGTCTTTGTAATCTATAGTGAAAGATTCGGATGATATATATGTATATCGTGACGGTGGTTAGTCTGTACATAACATAATATTTAACAATTTTTTACAGTACATGTAATAGATTTCGGAGTCTTATAAGAAATGGAGGAAGTGTGGATATTTTACGAAATTGTTGTTGAATAAGGAATTCAAATTATAAGCTCGAAAGTATTTCATTGAGTTTTGAATGTATAAGATTCATATAGGTGCTTTACTTGTTCAAATGTAAATGAAATCATATATCATATTATTAACGGACATTGATATATGTATACAGGTAGTAAGAAACGATATTTTTATTGTATGTCTCGATCTATATGAGCTGTTATGCAACAATTGTATAAGTACAATGTACGTAATACGTAATTATTTGTAATTCCTATTTGGATTCATATGATGTTCATAGAAATAAAATGAGTACAACGCTCTGATTCATTGTAAAGAAGAGTTACCTTCAATTGCGTACAAAGAACAGAGCACATAGTTTTGTTGTAACAGAAGTTGTTGTTTGTAACTGTAATTCAATAAGTTGCATGAGACTGTGTAGCAAATAAAATATATTAATGAACAACAATATTTATATAGTACAAAACAGGAAAAACAGTTTGAGATGGGGGAAAAAATGTACCTGTACAATGACTTTGGACAGTAGTTCCTTGAAAACAACATTTTTTGTATATGTACCTGACTGTTTTGCTATAGAATCATCCTTTATTAAAACTTTGGTACTTGTCGCATTGACTCCTCTTGATAAAGCCACATAAAGCTGACCATGAGTGAAAACAGGAGAAGGCAAGTACAGACCAATATGCCTAATTGTTTGTCCTTGAGATTTGTTTATCGTAATTGCAAAACTCAAACGAATTGGAAACTGTTTTCGCGTTAACTCAAAAGGCATATTGAAATCACCAGAATGTTTCAGCGGTATGCGGGGAAGGAACACTGACTTTCCTTTATGATGTCCACTGAGGATTTCGGCTTCAATCATATTTTTTGAGAAATGACGGCAAAGAAGACGTGAACCATTGCATAGGCCGATTCGTGGATTTAAATTGCGCAACAGCATTATGGGGGCGCCTATTTTCAAAGATAGTTTATGTGGTGGTAGAGTGCCTGGTGATATGCTATTCAAAAATTCCTGTGGGTATAAATTCAATCTGTCATCATCAACGGAATCAAAAGAATAATATGTCATTTCACGTTCATGCAGTAATTTAAGGCACTTCTCATTTAACATAGACACATCCTCATTTAATGGAGTGAGCAATGCTCTGTCTTCCCAGTAAGCCAAGTTGGTAGTTGCGGACGTAATATCAGAGAATACACTGTTCGTCAATACAGTGACCGAATGTTCTCCTTTCCATGGAATAATGATTGACATCGGAAGCTTAACCATATCATTATCATATGTTTTTTCGTCACCATTTCCGATTCGAAGCAGGAATTCTGAGAACTGCTGATCATCAAGAGCACGCATATTTTCAGATAATGAAAGTAAATGTATATTTGACCATAAAGGTGATGTAACTATGCTGGAATTGATCGTTTGGAATTTAGTGTCATTCACAACCACTGGTGGAATTTGACGAAAATCTCCTCCCATAATGACAACTTTACCACCAAAAGGTTGTGTGCTGTATAGAACATCTCGAAATGATCGATCAACAGCTTCAAATACATGTTTGTGTGACATTGGAGCCTCATCTCACAGAATAACTGAGCAATGTTGTATCAGTTTATGCATTTCAGAATGTTTGCCAAATTTACAAAATGAACCAGCTTCCACCGGAATTGGAATTTTAAATCGTAAATGTGATGTAGTGCCACCTGGAAGAAGAGTTGCAGCAATTCCTGATGATGCAGTTGCAAGCACAATATGACCATTATTACGTAAATGAGCAATTAAAACTTTATATAGGAAAGTTTTTCCACTGCCTCCAGGACCATCTATGAAGAAAATACCTCCATTACGACGGCTAACAGCTTCCATAACAGTATGGAAAGCATAACATTGATCAGTATTTAACAATGACACAGAGTTTAAATCCGTATATAAGATGGGTATCGACAGTTCATCTTCAACTAAGCTCGATAGATTGTGAACATTTTGGAACACTGAGGAAATTTGCGGAATATCAAATTGTGTAATACTCTTGCTATGTTGCTGGAGAGTATAATCTATTTCATGAAGTAGTTTGTTCATGACATATATATCATTCATCAACCCAGCAGAAA
The DNA here is from genome assembly GCA_039583875.1 of Platanthera guangdongensis. Classification (NCBI taxonomy): domain Eukaryota; kingdom Viridiplantae; phylum Streptophyta; class Magnoliopsida; order Asparagales; family Orchidaceae; genus Platanthera; species Platanthera guangdongensis. The sequence continues at coordinate 190,697,322 of CM077148.1, forward strand.
CGTAATCTTCAGACATTGCAGTATGGTTATCATTCCATAATTGTCTAACTTCAGTTGGGTTGCAGTATAACAAAATCGTTGTGAATAAATTCCATAATGCCTGAGGTAGCTGAAATTCTCGCGCTTCACGCATACAGTTATGTAGGTTGTTGTCGTGTTCGAGCAGACCATAGTGTTCAGCAGCTTCTTTAAACGTCGAGTACATAATGTTATTGACTGTGAGTAGATGTTCAAAGGATTTTGGAGCTCGAATATGATACAACAGAATTCGTAAATAAAATCTTTCACCTTCAGAAGGATGTACCGAGTACATTCGAGCAATAACTTTTTGACGTCGTCTTCGTTGACTCCAAGTTTTTGATGTCTTATTCCAGGTGTAATGTTTTGGAAACTCTGTATACAGATACTTGTGATCTTCTTTTTCGTGGCGTAAACACGGAAAAATTCAGTCAACATTGTGCGAGAATTTCGTTCATTTGTTAGAACATTCTCAACTAAATCTGTGGTGCGAAAATGCACCTGATGTTTATTCGACAAATGAATTTGTAAACGAATAACTGATGGATATGTTTGGTACATTGAGAACTTGAATATCTTCCAAAATGCTTCTTGGGGACATATCCATCGACCATTTACATATTGAGCAAGTTCATTATGATCTGATAAAGGTTGAACTTGAAATGCAACTGAATCAGGACCTTTATGGATATATTTATATAGATATTTGATACTTTTGATACTACTGCATATTTCTACATTAATATGACAATCATATTTCAGCAGAAGCCATGGGTTATATGGAACAATCCATCGATTGTCAATAGCAAAATCTTCTGCACGCCAGAGTATAAATGATCTTCCATTATTACGACGCATGTATATTGGGTAGGAGTCTACTCCTTGCAAAGTTGTCTCAGAAAAATTTTTTGGATAACCCTTTTTGCAAACACCATGTTTCATGCATGGGGCATGACAATTTACAGGTGCACAGGGGCCATGAATCATATGACGCACAACTGCATTATATAACTCGGGTTCATGCTCAATATGAGGAATCTCTGCTCGAACAATCCTATCATAATCATCTGGAGTGTTCACTTTATCACGCGCATCAAATATAACCAGCATATGAACATGAGGTAAACCTCTTTTCTGGAATTCTATTACGTGAACATGACTAACTGTTCTGCCTAAAACATTTTTGTGGAAAATATCTTGTTTTAATTCTCATATTTAGCATGAAATATTCGAGATACTACATCTGGACGGTCTTGCGGTGTTTGTCCAGCATAGAGCGCATCAGTGATTTCTTGCCAAGAAGTGTTGCATGTCATTGTTACGAATATATCGGGTCTACCGTAATGTTGAACAACGGACATTGCGTCCTTATAACGCTGGTACATGTCGCGAGGACTTCCAACGAAAGATGATGGCAATATGACGCGTTGACCAATATTTGCTGTAATGCGAGCAGATTGTGTAAATGTATCGGATTAAAAAAAAACATGAGAAGCATAGCAGAGGCAAATAAAATGTGTACGAACCTGCATTATGTTCTCCGGCATTGAGACAGTCTTGTAAGCCGCTGTACAGTTCAGAGCGGATGGTTTTTTGGTTATTTTTTATCCAAGGAAGTTTCTGAGTTTCAATTTTTATGTAGTTATCAACAACGTATTGCTGCAGTAGACGACATCCATGTAACGGTAATGATAAATGTGGCTGACGATCCTACAGTAGAAGCATTATAAGATCAAATATCATAAGAGCTGAAGCAGCATTTGTGGACATAATGATACGTATTTACATATAACCTGAAGTATGTACGAATAGTAATCGCAACAGCTGACATGCAAATTATTCAAGCCTTTGTACTCAGCTAACCAACCGTATGTACCATATGGAAGGAGCAACGGATATTGAAGTGGGTCATAGTAACCAGCATATTCTTGAACATTAACCAGATGACCTTCAATTGTTTCAAGAATGATATGTCGTTCATTTGCCTCGCAGTAGTTTTCCGAACCAACAATTATAGCAGCTACCTGCGAAGCAGATAGTAATGTATATTGTGGGCCGAAAGCAGGCGTGTCCTTTATCATAAGCATGCATCTGTTTATATCCTCATGTTGAGAAATATGTCTGAACATTAATACGAATGGATTATATGTATCCAAAATGTCTTTTATTTTCTCAAGCAATGCACGGTCTAGCTCGGTATTCTCTTGCAAACGATAATCTAGCTCATGTTCAGTATCATATATATATAGCTGAATGTACCTAGGACGTGAGTTTGCAGCAGACAAAAGAGAACCAATTCTGTGATATATTGATCCGTGAGCGCGAAATGTGTATACTGCATGTTGGTCAGAGGCCAAAGACGCATCTAAAAGCACGCCCAGAGAAGTGAAAGAGAAAACATGGTTATATGATCGAATATATCTTCGAAAGTGACGGCTTTCAGCAGAGTTATTAATGAATAAACTATAGAGCTCTGTTGGAACAGGTATAGGTGGAATTTGAATCTTTTCATTATTGCAACACATCATTTGTGTTTCACCATCGAACAACTTAGCATTGCAATATCTACAGAAGCGAGGAAGTGCTAATTGTAGGTATAGAATTTGGTTCGGTGTGTTACAAATGCGCACAACATTGTGGGTTCGAAGACGGCGCGGCATCACAGGAGCAGCAACATCAGAGGAGCTTTCGTTTGTGTGATCATGTTGTGAATTCAGAGACGGTGAATGTTCTGTAAGACAAATAGTAGTGTAATATTATCAGATATGTACAGTAATAGCAAAATGTGCGGCTCACATATGTCGGTACTATAATAGTATAATATTTACCATGTGTATGCATGTGATGAACGGAATTTTCTTGCAGTAAATAACTTGCACGGTGATCTATGTTAATAGCTGCTGTCGTTGGAGCAGGTAGATGCGACGATGTTTCAGCGCTAAGAGGAGTAGTAACATGCCCAGATGAGTGAGAGTGCACGACAAAGAGGTTGTCCGCAGGCAGGGGTGCACTGCATGGTTACAGTGTCGATGATTCTCCAACTTGAGGGCATCGGTCAGCATGAAGCGATGGGTAACATGATATTGATGTCAATGAATATCTATGTACAACACCGTTATCTGTACTTGTAACTTTCAAATAAAAAAACATGCTGCTGTTAGCTAATGTAAATGTATTGATGAGCATATCATACCGACAATATATAGAATGTAATTGTTACCCCAACTCATGGTTGCATGTGAAGCATTGCTGGGGGAAGATGTGTGATGTGTCATTCTTTGATTTACCGATGCAGAACTGCCATGGATCGTCGGTGGCTGCTGGGGCAACATGGAACATTGACGGTGTGGATGATGGCGCCGTCTTTGAGCAGCAGCACGTTTCATCGCGCATTCGTGCGCTCTTTGTGTTTCTGTCATATGTGAACGTCTTTCCCTTTGGTAAGAACGATCGTGTGCTCGTTGAGACGCACGGGCTTCAGTTGACATCAGATATCTTCTTCTCTGTGAACGTTCTCGATTGGACGCTCGTCCAGCAGCACGTTCTGAATCTGACATATGCGCATTCCGTAATGATGTGTCTGAGTAGTTATGCATTTCATCGAATTCACCTTCTTCAATGTGAATTGAGAGAGACGGATTATGAACATGACGTTGAAGCTGGTGATCTGACATAGAGAGAGCTGCAGCAAAAACATCAGATGGAGCAGGTGCATGTATGTACATTATGTTGCTGTTGCATTACATATCTTTAAATGTGTGCATGCAAATTTTAGAAGTGTAATCATTACAAAACGAATCACAGTGTGAAAAACATATACTGTAATATGATGAAGAGTCAATGTATATTTGCTTTTAATACGGTACTTCAACAATAAGATGCGATCTATTTTCGTTAGTGCTACAGTGTTAAGTATTCACGGCGAACGTGGAAGATTTATGTCAATCATTAAGTAGGAGCAGTGGAGGAGGTGAAAGAGCAGGGATGAGGCAATAAATGAGAGGACAAATGAGGAAAGCGTGCAAGGTTGAAGTTGCTTTATATGTGTGTTTACGTATTGAATCAACGTACTATTATAAGCTATGAGGTTATATGTAGGAGATATGGGAATTGGGATCGGCGATGGATGAAGTGGCAACATGGAACATTGATGGGGTAATTGATGGCGACGTATTTTAGACGTAGCACGTTTCATCGCGCGTTCATGTGTTTTTTGTGTTTATTTCATATGTGAACGTCTTTACCTTTGGGAAGAACAATCGTGGGGTCGTTGAGACACACGGGCTCCAGTTGACATCAGATATCTTCTTCTCTGTGAACGTTCTCGATTGGAATATTGTTCAGCAGCACGTTATGAATCTGGCATATGCGCATTCTGTAATGATATGTCTGAGTAGCTATGCATTTCATGGAATTCACATGCCTCAATGTGAAGTGAGGGAGACGGACTATGATCATGACGTTGAAGCTGGTGAGCGGACATAGAGAGAGCTGCAGCACAAACATCAGATGGAGCAGATGCATGTATGCCCACCATGTTGTTGTCGAACTACATATCTATAAATGTGCACATACAAATTTTAGAACTGTAATCATTAACAAACGAATCACAGTGTGACAAACATACATTGTACTATGATGAATAGTCAATGTATATTTGCTTTTATTACGGTAGTTCAAAAGTGAGATGCGATATGTTTTCGTTAGCTGTACAATGCTAAGTATTCACAGAGAATTTGTAAGATGTACGACAGCCATTAAGTAGGAGCAGTGGAGGAGGTGAAAGAGCAGGGGTGAGACAATAAATGAGACGACAAATGAGGAAAGCGTGCAAGGTTGAATCTGATGTATATGTGTGTTTACGTATTGAAGCAACATACTATTATAACCTATGAGGTTATATGTAGGAGATATGGGAATTGGGAGTGGTGCATGAAATTTGCGTTAGTAACTGTGACGTGGCGCATATAGTAATGATGTAGGACTGCACTCGTCATTGTGATGATGATAAAAAGTGAAAGCAATGTTCATGTGTGCACGCATTAATGAGGGTGCCTTCGCAGACGTACCATTGAAAGTACACACTCATAAAATGAAGGCTGTTTCACGGGCAGCATGAGTAGAAATAAGACATTTTTTAGCAGACATACAACTGACTTTGAAATATTTGTCTCGTGGCACACGCACTTCTTATAGAAGGTGAGGGTACTGGGTACATTTGATGCGTTCTTTGTTTCAAATGGTAACATGATGTACACGTCTTTCGAAGGTGTGTGTATTATACATGAGCAGTAAAAAACATAGTTCGATAGTTACAGCAGCAAAACCACATATAATATGATTAACAGAACATAATATCAACTCTGATGCAGATTATAGACAAAAGAGGTGAGGTAGGTGCTTAAGGCGTCACGTGAAAGAATTCCGGGCTAACATCAAAGAGTGGCAGTTCACGAAAAGGAACAGTTAACGTGTCCTGCGACACGGCGCATTCGAAGCAGGCAATCATGAATCGAAGGATGTTTACAGAAATGTATGATTCGAAATGGGACATTTCTTCTCATTTGTACAATAAAGATTGTAACCTCCGTGACGTGGTGCATATATACCTTCTAAAAGTTGAGCATAATGGAAACAAGTTATTTATTTTCTGTTTTCAACTTTAACATGAGAGAAGCAGTATGATGTGTATGCCATTGAAAGGGGTTTGTATTATACAGGAGTAGCGGCAAACATATTGCAATATTTACAAACATAAAGTCTTCTATATCATAATTAACTCTGCAGCATAGCAACTTTGACGGAGATTCTACACAGAATAGGCGAGGTAGGTACTTAAGGCTTCCCCTCAGAGAACTCCGGGGTAACATCAAAGAGTGGCAGTTCACGAAAAGGAACAGTTAACGTGTCCTGCGACACGGCGCATTCGAAGCAGGCAATCATGAATCGAAGGATGTTTACAGAAATGTATGATTCGAAATGGGACAGTTCTTCTCATTTGTACAATAAAGATTGTAACCTCCGTGACGTGGTGCATATATACTTTCTAAAAGTTGAGCATAATGGAAACAGGTTATTTATTTTCTGTTTTCAACTTTAACATGAGAGAAGCAGTATGATGTGTATGCCATTGAAAGGGGTTTGTATTATACAGGAGTAGCGGCAAACATATTGCAATATTTACAAACATAAAGTCTTCTATATCATAATTAACTCTGCAGCATAGCAACTTTGACGGAGATTCTACACAGAATAGGCGAGGTAGGTACTTAAGGCTTCCCCTCAGAGAACTCCGGGGTAACATCAAAGAGCGCCAACTCACGAACAGATATCTTCTGACCGTCAATGATGTGGTTTGCCATCTTTATTGCGGCGTTGGTAAGAGTCGTCTCATCGCAGAAAATAACCTCACCCGTGCCAACTGAATGTCCTTTTGTGTCGACGTCAACCTTCAGAAGTAAACATAAATAGTAGTACTGATTTATGAAACAAATAAGGTTCATGTGTATAATGCGTTATTAATTTTTTTGATTCATACAGCAGCATGAAGAAACCCCGGAAGTGAGGCGAACACAGACTGCAACACTTCAGTAGTTGTACAAAGGTTAAGGTTGTCAAGTAAAAGGGCGAAGTAGTAGTATTCGCGCATAGCGGGGGGCACATCGTCGGTGGGCTCGACCTCACTGTTCATGAACAGAACGTCCTTCTCCTGCGTCATGGCTGAGAAAGAGTGTGATGCAGACATTGCAGTTTTGTTTTACTAATTTAAATGGCGGAGTAGCGACGAAACACCTGCCGGCGAAGAATGGTAATATGTAATGTATAATAATTTTCAAATAATCTGAGCATACAGCACATGAAAGCACATGTGTAAATATGGGGTATCTCTGTTGGTAAGGGTCTTGATATGTTCAGTAAAACAAAATATGAACATGAACATCGTAATCAGTGAGAGCAGGAGCGTACAATGCAATGGAAATTGAAGTGTGATGGTTGATCAAAGCAGAGCGAAAACGGAAATGGAGAAGGAACTCTGAACCTCAATGAAAAGCGTAGTTAATATTAGCATAAGCAGGAGGAACTTGAGGTAATAAAAATGAAATATGTGGTGATCTCGCAGTATGGTTGCGGATGTACGTTTTTCAATCTCGAAGTCGTAAATGATTTGATATTTCGGAGTTATCACGTAACGTGTATGATCTTAGATTTCTGATTTCTGTTTATCTGTTGAAGTTGATTTCGTATTGCTGCTGATAGTGCACTACCAATTTTGATGAACAGAATGTCATTCTCCTGCGTCACGGTTGATGAAGAGTGGCACGCAGGCAACCCGGTTCTTAATCGAAATTGCGGAGTATCGACAGACCACATTCCGGCGAAGATTGGTAACGTGTAATGTGTAGTAAATGTAAAATAATCTCAGTATATAGCAAAGGTGAACACATGTGAGTATGTGATATTTGTGTTACTAAGAGTTTTGAAATAGTCATTCGAACATAATATGAACATGAGCATGGTAATCAGTGAGAGCAAAAATTTACAATTCAATGGAAGGTGAAGCGTGAAGGTTGATGAAAGCAGAGTGGAAACAGAGATGGAGAAGGAACGCATTAATGAAATGGAAATCAGAGGTAATCTTAGCAGAAGCAGGAGAAGATGGAGTTAATGAAAATGAAATCTGTGGTGATGTCGCGGTATGGTTGTGGAGGTATGGGTGTCCACCTCAAAGGTGTAATTGATTTCGTATGTCACAGCTATCACGTGACGTGTACGATCTAACATTTATGAACTGTGTTTATCAGTTTTGAAGGTGATTTCATTTTGCAGATGATACAGCACTGGCGAATATTCAGTCCGTAAATATGAATCTAATGTTGGTGGAGATCTTAAATTATAATGTAACCTAATTTTGATATGTAACAATTTAATTATGGGGGTCGATTTAAATTTACGCATTCATTACTGAGCAAATACCAATATTTACTATGCACATAAATTGAGCAATGTTGGCACAATCTGGGGAGATTGAGTCGCCGGCGAGGGAGAATGCAGGCTTTGAGGTTGGGTATGTATAAGAAGATTACGAATTGTGGAGGAATGTACATGGTAAGTAAAAATAAACATTAGTATGATTGGCCAGACAGGTGGTAGGCACTTGAGAGTAGTTACGTACTGATGTTTGCAGTGTGGAAAGACGCTGTCGTACAATTTGAACGACACAGTGTAGGAGAAGCAGAGCAGGTGTTGATATGCTCTGAAACCTTCAATGTACAAATCAGGGGTTGTTGAGTTTGAAGCAAAATCACGGGTTATCAGATTCATAAAGTTAAGCAAGTAACTCAAACAGTCAAGTAGACATAGACATTGATGTGATAAATTCAATCTGAATAAAATGAAACAGAAAGTAAATAACATCAATAACTCACATTATGTGATCAGAGGGAATCATCTCTTCGTACAAATTGCTATTTTTAACAGTCATGAGCACAGTAAAACTGGAATTATGTGTTTTGGGTGAGGTTTCTATTCTTGAAAAATTTCATAAGCTAAAAAGGGAATAAAAAAATTTCAGTAGGGTAGCTGTAGTACTGATGTGAAAATGAAAATCAGCAATACGTATTAAATTAATGTTCAAGGGAGAGTTTTATTCATATGGATGTTTGTTTCAGTTGCGTTAACTGCATCGCTGCGTGATGAAGGTGTAGGTCTGTTAAGGTTATCGTGATCTGAACAGCGTATCACGCACGTTGCAATCTGTGGGAATCACCTAAGATCCGTGCACGTAAGAGGAGAGGATGTTTTCACCTCTCAATAGGTTATATGCAGGTAGGATACATGCACGGAACAAGCAACCGGTTTTTAAAAAAGAAGCAGTCGGGATTTAGCTGGAATGAGAAGTGAAAGCATCCATGAATTTTCAAGCAGCAATCGGGAGTTACTGTGAATGAAAATGAAAATAGCCATGAATTTTTTAAAAAAGCAATCGGCATCACCGAAATATGAACCTGAGAGTAGGCGAAAGGCGAACGTGAAAGTAGAGGGCGGAGTAAACGAACCGACTGAAGGAAGAACCTGAGAGCGAGAACATTAGGAGATGATGAATGAAGCTTCAAAATCGGAGAGAACATACGCCAGTACGTACCTCCGGGGGACGCGTGGGTGGATTGCGTGCAGATATCTGGAGAAAGCAGAAATGCTGCTGCCGGTAGCACGCGAGCCGACCGAAATCGCACAGGACGGGAGATGCGAATGAGCAGAGGATGGAACAACTGGGCGGAACATATCCGGCGGAAAAGCGGCGGCATAGGCCGCGGGGGCGGCACGCGGCGGGGGCGGCGGCTCGGCAGGTGCGGCACGCGGCGGGTGCGGCACGCGGCGAGAAGAGTGAGCAGAGGCATTTGTCGCGATTTCAGATCGCAGGGGGCGAAGAGCGGTCGGAAGGATTTTTGGGGATTTCGCGTGACGGATGCTCCTCAGGGAAACGCCTTATTAATATAGATAATATGATAATATTACACGGCTTATCTTTCCCGCTCCCGCGTGACTGAAGAGTAAAGGCAAGGGAAGCAAAATTAAATTTCCACTCAACGAGGGAAAGGAATAAACTTCCAAATAAAAACAAAAAAAATCCAAAATTCAAACAAATGTTTTCCCTCTTTCCGCTGCTCTCCATCTTCCCGCGTTTTCATTAGGGCAAAACTCTTCCTCCAGTGAGCGCTCCCTCAAATTTGTTCACAATCATTGAACTCTCTTCTCCGTTCTTCTTCTTCCCACGTTCCTCACATCCCCGCCTCAATGAAAAGCGGCATCCATGACCTGCCGCCCTCTAAAAGATTCAAGCTTCTCCATCAAAAACCACACGAAGTCGAAGATTCTCCTTCTTCTGAATCCCGCCTTCCTCCCGAATTCCTCCCCGCCAAAAAGCGATTAGATTCCCACCATCTCTGCTCCCAAATCAGCCTCCCTGCAAAGAAAAGAGTCTGGGTTCCGCATCCCCTCTTTCATCCTCAAGCCGAAGACGAAGATGAAGACGAAGATTCCGCCCCAACAGCTAAAAAGGACATCGAAGAGGAAGACGACGGCGTCCTCTGCACTGTATGCCGCAGCACGGACGGAGACCCGGCGGATCCCATCGTGTTCTGCGACGGCTGCGAACTGATGGTCCACGCCTCCTGCTACGGAAACCCTCTAATCCGTTCCATACCGGAGGGGGATTGGTTCTGCGCGAGGTGTGAGACGAAGGCAGAGGACGAAAATGGTGATTTTGATTGCTGCCTCTGCCCGAAAAAAGGAGGGGCAGTGAAGCCGAACGAAGCTAGCGGGCGGTGGGCTCATATTCTCTGCGCGCTGTTCGTTCCCGAGGCTTTCTTCCGAGATCCAGTCGGAAGGGAAGGGATCGACTGCTCCCGATTGCCGGAGAGGAGGTGGGAAGTTCATTGCTATCTCTGCGGCGTGGATCGCGGGTGCGCGATTGAGTGCTCCCAGCCGAAATGCGGGCTGGGATTCCATGTTTCGTGCGGGTTGGAGAAGGAGCTGTGCATTGAGTACAAAGAGACGAAAGGAGCCGGAATGGTTACCAGTTTCTGTGAGGAGCACACACAGCTGTGGAAGAAGGTGAAGCCTTTAAAATCTTCCTCTTTATTCTTTGAATTCGTTTGTTTCATCATCAGAATTATATTTGATGTCTTTTTCTTTAATGCAGCAAGAGTTGACCGGAAGATTCAAAATTGTTCCCAGGCAGAATTTTGAAAACAGGCGCCTGACATGAGAGATCTCCTCAATTGCAGTGTTATCCATGTGTGTTTAATTCTATCTAAGAATGCATGCTATTTTAAGTTGTGGCAAAATTTGTTTTTTTATGATATCAAAAGTTTTTCTTTTATTTGATGTAATTGTTGAATTGTTTTTATAATAACTATTTGCTCCGTTTGGGGGGACTTATTTTCACCAGTCAAGCTGTCACGGCCGCATGAACCGGGCCTTAATTAAGATCCAGTTCATGCGGTCGTGATCATTTGATCGGTGAAAATAAGTCCTCCCAAACTGCTCCTTAGTGGAAAGTAACCAATCACTTTCAGTTTCTCTAGCTCCTCATTTTCTAGCATGAGTTCTTGGAGTACATTTTCTGCACCAACAACCGTGTGACCTTAAGATCATGACTTGGAAGTAGCCTCTTGCAAAATGTAGGGTAAGATTCTCCTATATGTCACTCTTGTGATGGGACCCTTCCTTCGACCCTCACTATTTGAGGATGCTTTGTGCACCTGGCTAAATTACAAGTTGCAGGTCTCTTTTTTTTTTGAAATTACAAAAGCCTCTTTGTAAAAATACATTTCATAGCATCAATGCACAAAAAAAACTTCCCTTAATGTTTAACCAAATGAATCTTAATAGTATTTATTTGTGACTAACTTTGTGAGAATTGTAGCCCATAATTGGGCAAAGGGAAAAACATAACTAGGTAACCACTTATTGCATAGGAATTTATCCATGTAGTCACATACACTCCAAAATATACATAATTCCTCCTAAAAATTTTACATTATTGTTCACACCAAAATATTCCCTCATTAAATATGAGATCATGATCTCCCCTTAGTGGAGACCCATTCCACACCATTAATCTCTTCTACTGCCTCCTCGGTGCCTACTGAAGTATGGCCGCGTGGGGGCAAACGGCCGTCGTGTGTCTTTGGGATGAGGTGAAAGAGGCGAGGATGGTGAAAACTACAGTCCGCCTTGTGCTCGCCAATTCCCACTGCAGCCCTCTCGAGCCCTTTTGTCTGAACAAACATGATGTTGGCAAGAGCTGCATTCTTTAAGATGAAGTTTGGGAGGACTGTAGCAGTTGGGGATGCAGCAATAACTGGCAATGGAATTTTGAAATGGAGTGTTGGGATATTTGTGATTTACTTGATTTTGGAGCTGCAATTGTACAGCCCATATTAGCCACAACAAAAAAGTTTATATATCCCAAAATGTTGGCAATATTACAAAATATGTGTCTGTAGATCTAGCTAACAAACTGTGTAATTAGCTGGAAATTTTGCCCTTCTAGCTTCATCCCAAGAATTTGATATAATTTTATCAAAAATTATTGTTGTGGGATGCTCGGTTTTCCCCTGGTCCAGAAAATCGGGCCGTCATAACTTGAGAGTGAGCCGAGTGCGTAAACAGTAAAAAGAAATCCAATAACAGCATGAAAAGCCTGGAAAGGTGATGAATCCCGGTACCGAGCTTTCGTTGTAGCGGCGACCCTTTCAAGAGAGAGTGGGGACTTTGTTTGATTTCTCTACTTAAATTGATTTGCTCTGAATTAACTAGCGCAGGCTTCTAGCGAAAATGTAATTATTCCGCAAGCGAACAACTATAACAAGCGGCAAAGACTCGCAAATTTTTTGTGGATAAACGGTAGAGAAAACAGTTTAAGATTACAAGCGCTAACTGTACAACATCGGGCTCGCGAGAGGCCCTCAAGGTGCGAACAACAGAAGCTGGTGAGAGGTACTGGATAGGCGAGCGGGACCACGTGGTCCACTCGCAGGAGGCGGGACGGGTGGTCTCTGCAGTGGGCGAGATGCCCCTTTTGGGACGCGAGTAGGCCCTTAACGACGAGAGGGCCCCATGGCGAAGGATGCCTGCGAGACGAGCAGGAGGGCTCGTCTCGCCGTTGGGTGCTTCCCTACTCGCCATATAGAAAGAAGGTCGTTTTTACATTTCTATACCTATGAGGGATTTTACTCTTCTACCCCGGGTAATTTTACTTTTTTCCCCTTGGTGGTCTGCATATAACTCTTCGGAATAGCGGAGTTTGGCTATTGACAGACCCCACCAGGGGTATTTTGGTAATTTCAAGTCAATTCAGTTTGGTTATTGACAGTTCAAACTCAGAAAACTATAAATAGGCTCATAGGAGTTTTTCAGAAGCACTTTTTTTCCCGGGATTTTAAGAGTTTTTCTGTGCTTTCTGAGGAGCTCTAACCTCAGCTTTTGGCTTTGGAGGGGAAACTCTCAGAGATCTTCCGGGTAAACAGTGTGACCTCCCTGCTGAGACTTTGGGTCGGTTTCTGCTCCTTCACAACCAGTCGGAGGTCAGAGCTTGGGACGAGTAGGTGTTGGCTACGCCCCTAATTTCGAACTTTTGTCGAAGTCAGATTTTGGCTTCAACAGTTCTGGTGCGGTGCGCGTGGAAGGTAGCCGATACAAGAAAAACTTGAGTTTAGTCCTATGGCAGGAGGTGAAGGTGAAGGTAAAGGATCTGGTTCAGGAGGTTCCCCCTCCCGGGGAGAGGAGGCGACGAGGAAGATGCTGAAGGACTTCAGGCGAGAGGACTTGCAGACCATCAGCTTGGCCTTCTCGGCAAGGAGCGAGTGGGCAACGCCTCAGGTTCCGGTAGAGGCGGTCCCGCGCTTGGGCGAGAACGCTCCTGGACAACGCCCCGGGAAGGAGGTCCCGGCGGAGGTTGGCGAGAGGTATGTGGCCGCGTGAGAACTCTTCACAGGCCAGCGTCCCAGGAAGGAGGTTCAGGCAGAAGTTGGAAAGAGGGAGGCGGCTGTGCGAGAGCTCTTCCCTGGGATAGTTTTGCGGATCGGGCCAGCCAGCCAAGGCCGCGAGACGTGCCCTCTCGGCAGGCAGGTGGCGAGAGCCCATTAAGTGAGCTCATCATCTCGGCCCCGGTGCCGGAGGGGTTCCGGGAGCCCGACATGTCATACTACTCGAGGAAGGATGACCATGTACAACACGTGCAGTGGTTTGAAGATGTTGTTTCGATAAGGCAGATGGCGGATGCATTCAAGTGTCGGCTGTTTGCCATCACATTAAAGGAGAAGGCACGGTATTGGTTCCACCAGTTGCCGGCAAGATCGATGTATAGTTTTGATGACCGGCGTCGAGGTTTCCTGTTGAGTTTCTCGACATCAAAGAAGCGTAAGAAGGAGGCGGAGTGCCTGTTTGTGGTGAGGCAGAAGCAAGACGAGACGTTGGGTCATTATGTTGACCGGTTTCAGGAAGAGATCCTCCTGGTCCAGGAGGTCCCAGGGTATGCATTGATGCTCGCTTTTACCCTGGGGCTGACGCCAGGATTCTTTAGCATGGAGCTGAAGAGAGTGTCCCCCTCTCTTTTTAGGAACTCATGGAGAAGGTGGCAAAGGAGATAGACTTCGAGAGGGCCAATCCGTCTTTTGCCAGGAAGCTGGCCAGGTTGGCGGAGGACGATGTGAAGAAGCCCGAATCTGGAAGGCAGAGGGAGCAGAGAGAAGAGAGGAGGAGGGAGGAGCCCCGAGGACAGGGGCAACAGGTACAACATCAAGGACAAGGGGCCCGGGAGCCGAACAACCGGTTAGATTGGAGGCCTCAGGAGGGTCGCCCCCAGGAGCAAGGAGGAGGTTTTCAGGGAAGAGACAACTTTCGTGAGCCGAGAAGGTTTGATCAGTCGGCGAGGAGGCAGGAGCTGAGGGGTCACTTCCTGCATCAGCAGGAGGCAATGGAGGTCGGCCGAGGTAGAGGAGGAGGGAGAGGAGCTCGGGGAGGAGCTGGAAGGAGAGAAGGTGGAGAAGGAAGAAGGGGTCGGGTGGCGTTGTCTTTCTGTGACTTCCATCAGGAGGAGGGTCACGCGACGGCCACCTGCCCAGAGTTCTTGGAAATGAGAGAAGTTAGGGGTTGAGCAGACAGGATCCGCCGGTAAGGACCGTGGAGGTGCAGCAGGGGGAGACAGAAGACAGGTGTGAGGATCGGGCGGATGTAGGAACCCGGGGAGGGATCGAGGTGATCCACGGAGGAGTTGGGATTGAGGCAACTCGTAAGGGGAGCCTCCAGGCCATGTTCCGAAGGGGGGTAGCCTCGACCTCCCAGGCTCCCCCTCCGAAAGGAAAAATTTCCTTTTCTTCAGCGGATATGCCAGATTATGAGGACCCGTTCTGTGACGCCTTGGTGATCCAGATGACAGTCAAGAACTTCACGGTCTCCAAGATCTTGGTAGATAATGGGAGCTCCGTGAACGTGATCTTCAAGAAGGCCTTCGATGAGATGAAAGTCGAGGGCAAGAGGGTACTAGCTTCGGACGGACCGTTGTTTGGTTTTTCAGGAGAAAGAAAGGAGGTAGAAGGAGGGGTAGGGATGCATGTGAAGTTGGGGGCGTGTCACGGAACTGCAGGTTCGTGATCGTGGACGCCCCGAGCAGTTATAACGCCATCTTTGGGCGCCCCCTCATCAGCGCCTTTCGCTGCGTCCCGTCCTCGTTTCATCAATACCTTAAGTTCAACAACGGAGGGGTGCAGGTTAGGATCAGGGGGGACCCGAAGGTGGCGAGACAATGCTACGTAACGGCAGTCAACGCCATATCGTGGATGGCAGAGGCGGAGGAGTTGGAGAAGAAGATGACAGCGCATGAAGTGGTTGTCGGAGAGGAGGAGGTGAGCCTGCAGGAGGCGGGGGAGGAGATTGAGGAGGAACAAAGAGGAGGAGGTGTGCATGAGATCCAGAGGGATGGGGAGTTGGAGCTGCAAGAGGGTCGGCAGGTGGAAGAAGAAGGAGAAGGAGTTGCGAATGAGGCCCTGAGAGGTGTGGAGGTTGAGCAGCAGCAGAGTGAGAGCCTAGGGGAGGTGATGGAAGTCAAGGAAGCAGGAGGGGAGGAAGAGTATGGGCAGGAAGAGGTGGCAAGAGACGGCTGAGAGCAGTCGCGGCTGGATCCGGCTGGAGAAGTGGTGGAGATGGAAGTCTTCACCAGCGTCGGCCAGGTGCAGAGGGTCCAGATCAGCGGGGGCTTGAGTCCCGAGGACCAGGAGCGAGTTCGGGCTTGCGTCCATAGCAACATCGACATCTTTGCTTGGAGCGTCGCTGACATGTCGGGCATCGATGTAGACGTGGCCTGCCATTGCCTGAACTTGGACCCTCGGGCGCGCCCCATTCGCCAGAAGATGAGGGTCATCGCTACCAAGCTGGAGGAGCCCATCTGCGAGGAGGTCAAGAAGCTACTGGAGGCTGGCTTCATCTCGGAGATCCAGTATCCAGGCTAGATCTCCAACGTGATAATGGTGAAGAAAGGGGGAGGGAAGTGGCGCATGTGTATTGACTTTTCTTTATTAAATAAATCATGCCCAAGGATTGCTACCCCTTGTCTCGAATTGACGCACTGGTTGATTCAGCCGTTGGTTTTCCTATTATGAGTTTTTTTGATGCTTTTCAGGTTACCACCAGATTCGAATGCACCCTCCTGATGTCAAGGACGTCTCCTTTATCACAAGGGAGGTATGTTTCAATTATAAGGTGATGCCCTTTTAGTTAAAAAACGCAGGGGCTACATACCAGCGCTTGATGGATCGGGTCTTCTAGGGTCAAAGGGGGAGGAACCTGGAAGTCTATGTTGATGATCTGATGGTCAAGAGCAAGTGTGTGGGCTCGCACCTTCGAGACCTGGAGGAGACATTCGCCACCGGGCGGAAGTTCAAGATGAGGCTGAACCCCTTGAAGTGCGTTTTCGGGGCGAACCGCGGGAAGTTCCTTGGGCATCTTCTGACCCCAGCAGGGGTGGAGCCTAACCCAGATAAGGTGAAAGCCACTCTAGAGCTGGAGTCACCACGCAACGCCAAGGAGGTCCAGTGCTTGACAGACAAGCTGGTCGGGCTAAGCAGATTCCTCTCCAGGTCGGGAGAATAGTGCTCATCGTTCTTCAAAGTGCTGAGGGGTACTCAAAGGTTCGAGTGGACTGCCGAATGTGAAGAAGCTTTCCAAATGTTGAAGAGGCAGCTCTCCCAGGCTCCTCTATTTCAAAGCCCAAAGGAAGGGGAGGACCTAACCTTGTACCTCGAAGTAGGAGCAGAGGTCGTGAGCTCGGCCCTGGTCAGGGAAGAGGGGAAGAAACAATTGTCAATCTACTATATTAGCAGGATCCTGAAGAAGGCGGAGCTCCGCTACCCCATCTTGGAAAAGCTGGTGTTTGCTTTGATCGTTTCGGCC
The DNA here is from genome assembly GCA_039583875.1 of Platanthera guangdongensis. Taxonomy (NCBI): domain Eukaryota; kingdom Viridiplantae; phylum Streptophyta; class Magnoliopsida; order Asparagales; family Orchidaceae; genus Platanthera; species Platanthera guangdongensis. The sequence goes on from CM077148.1 coordinate 190,714,293, forward strand.
AGGAAGCTCCGACCATACTTCCAAGAGCATTCGATCAGGGTGGTGACGGACCATCCCCTTCGAAAGATTTTTGAGGGAGTGGAGCACTCGGGCAGGTTGGCTAAGTGGTCCATTGAATTAAGCGAGTTTGATATCTCCTTCTTGCCAAGGCTCTCCATTAAGGCTCAGGAGGTGGCTGACTTCTTGGCGGACTACGTTGTTGAGGTCGGAGCCGAGGAGCTGCGACCGCAGGAGGCGTGGAAGATGATGGTTGATGGGGCCTTGGGAAAGCACTCCCACAGAGCAGGGGTGGTATTGATAAGCCCTCAGGGGGTCACCATAGAACAAGCAGTGGTATTACACTTTTCAGCAACTAACAATCAGGCGGAATACGAGGCCGTGATAGCTGGCCTTCGTTTGGCAAAGGAACTTGAGATCCAGGATGTAGAGGCTTTTACGGACTCAATGGTGGTGGCATCACATATCCGAGGAGAGTTCGAAGCTCGGGAGCCCACCCTTGTGAAGTACTTATCAAAGGTGACGGCGATCATCAGAGGGTTCCGGACGTTCTCAATTCAACATGTTCTAATGGAAGAAAGTATAGCTGCAGATCGATTGGCTAAGTTTGGACCTCGGGGAGGAGGGACCTTGACGGAGCTATTTCGATCGGCTATCGAGGAAGGAGGGTTGATGGAGGTGGATCGGCGACCCTTATGGGTGGATCCATTGGTGACCTTCCTAACCACCAGTGAGCTTCCAGAGGGGACCAAGGACGGGAAAAGCTTCAGGCACAAGGCAGCTCACTACCTGATACTGGAAGGAGGGTTGCATCAGAAGATGTTGTCAGGGCTCCTGACAAGGTGTGTGACCGAGGAGGAGGTCCTGAGGATTCTCGAGGAGGTACATTCAGGACAGTGCAGCAGTCACTCAGGGGGAAGGACGTTGGAAGCAAGGGTGGTTAGGCAAGGGTATTTTTGGCAGACCCTAAGGAAGGATGCGGCTGAGTTTGCGAGGAGGTGCCGGAAGTGTTAGCTATATGCACCCCTCCAGCTCTTGCCCGCTCAAAGGCTCTGAAACATCACGACACCATGACCTTTCGCCATCTGGGGGATGGACTTGGTTGGAACTTTCCCTTTGGCTAGTGGGCAGAGGAGGTTCCTCCTAGTCATGATTGATTATTTTTCAAAGTGGCTAGAGGTCAAGGCATTGGCCAAGGTCACCTCACATGTCATCCAGAATTTTATCTGGGGGAGATCATATGCAGGCACGGGCTCCCTCAGGTGATCGTGACAGACAATGGACCCCAGTTTGCCAGCGAAGAGTTCATCAGCTTTTGCGCTCAGCTGGGGATAAACCTTAGATTTGCCTCCGTACATCACCCCAGGAGCAACGACCAGGTGGAGGCGGCCAACAAGATCATCGTGAACCTACTGAAGAAGAAGGTGGAGAACTTGAGGGGAAGCTGGGTGGAACAACTCCCCTCAGTATTGTGGGCCTTGCGGACAACCCCGAACACGGCCACCAGCGAGACCCCCTTCAAACTTTCCCATGGATGTGAGGCAGTCCTGCCAGTGGAGTTTGAGGTTCGATCCCCACGAGTCGTGGTTGCGGGTGAGGGGGATGAGGCTTGGAGGTTGGAAAATGAAGGAGGGCTACGCCTCTCATTGGATATGGTGGAAGAGCTACGTGATGTCGCAGCTATCAGGAAGGAGGAGATCAAACGGCGGATGACAAAATACTTTGACAAACATATCAGGATCAAGCAGTTCGCGGATGGAGATCTGGTGCTGAAGAAAGTTGATGCTGCGGGAAGATCTGCCCCCGTGGGCAAGCTCAACACAAATTGGGAAGGACCCTATTGAAAGTCCACCTAGTGTCAACTATGTTCACCTATGGGGGGGGGGAATAGGTGACGTGCAGCGCTTTTGCGGAATTTAAATTGTACCTGCACACGAAAATAAAACAACACAGCACAACAGAGTACACAAGCTATTTATAGTGGTTCCCTGACTTGGGTACATCCACTTTCCCCCTGCGACCTATCTCCCAACACGGGACGACTCGGTCACTCCTCCAACAGGATTGAAATCCAATCCTTGCACTATCGGAAGGAACCCTTCCACACGTAGGAGTCAACACTCCCACAAACCGGGTTGCACCCAACCCTTACAACTAGGAACCAACGTTCCTTTACAACAAAAGTAAAATAGAATGTACAAGAAATACAAACTACGTGTGGAGACTACGGTGTCCCTCTTTGTTGACGACGTGATCTTGAAGTCTACAAAGAGTCCACAACCTTGGTCTCTCTTGGAGAGGATCTCCCCGGAACCGACGGCGGCAAGAAGGGCGGCGGCTAGGTTCACGGGATAGGCGGCGACAACGATGTGCGGCTGCTGTTCTTTAGAGATCCAAACTTCGTAGCGAAGCTAGCTAGGTCTACCAACGGTCACACGAGGATCGGTCGTCTCGATCGATTCGGACGGGGAAGTTTTTCCCGATCAACAAATCGAGAGACAAGGGATCTCTGGATAGACGTGTGAGACTCTAAGCTTGGCTAAGCTTCTGTCGCCGGAGATCGGGAAGAAACGCGATCAACAGCGGCGAACACCTTGTCGCGAGCGGCAGCGGCGGCGGCGGAGCGGAAGCAGCGATTTTAGGGTTCGTCCGTGCTCGCGTATTTCTTATCTTCTCCGCCCCCTACTGTTCAAAAATACCCATGTATTTATACACTGTAGACACTTACAATATGACCGTTGTGGGTCCCACACGTAGAACCCCGAAATCCGGTTCAAACTAGTCCAGCGGCAGAATCCGGTCCAGCATTATCCCGAGAAATCTCCAAGTAAAATTCGTCGAGAATCGCAGGTGATTCTCGACGAATCGGCGAGAATCAGTTAGTGATTCTCGACGATTCGTCGAGAATCACTAGTGATTCTCGACGAATCACTTGTTGATTCTCAACGAGTATAACTTGGTATTCATGATCTGCTCAGCGATGGGTTCGGCGAGAATCATTAGTGATTCTCGCCGAATCTTACTTGGCACCGTTTTGAGGTAGCCGGAAAGAGTCGGCGAGAATCACTAGTGATTCTCGACGATTCGGCGAGAATCACTTGGTGATTCTCGTCGAATTATACTTGGACGAATTTTCGTCTTTTCACCCAAGAGCTGCTCCTTGACCCATCCTTGCTCCTTGTCTTCTCTTGCATAAACACGGCCCTGTACTTGAAAGTAAGTGCACTCCAATAGAGAGAGTACACGTAGGCCAACACACTGATCTGCTCAACGAGGGATTACGTCGTGCAGACTCGTGTATATTGACCTACTGCACCCTGACATTGGTGTGCACTTAGCGTGGAATAACTGTAAGCATAACTTAAGAGGTTTCATCAAATACATTGTGAATTCATCTTAACTTGACAGGTGGCTTCCTCAAATCTAGGTGATTGTGGATACAATACCCAACAATCTCACCCTATTTGACGAAGCCAAAACCCTACTAGCTAAGATGAATAACATCAATCAAATAATAAAAATAGCATTCAGAATCTAAACATGCAGCACAAGATATATAAGCAAACAGATCAAGACTTGAGTCATTCACAACTTCAAATATATATACCAACATATATATATACACATATAATCTCAGAATTGTTCATATAATAACAATAAGCAGTAAGTGTTCTTAAGAGAAAATGACAAGCTAAAAAAAATTGTTGACTATTTTTCCTTAACTAAGTCATCCTTGAATTTTTGCGCCAAATACTTCTTCCTTTGCCTCTCCATATGCTCTTTAGGCTTCAGATAGTATCTGGGAGGAGGAACTTTATCTGCATCTGTGTTGTTTCTGAAGAAGATGTTTCGTTTTGCTTCATACATTTTGTGCATTTCCCACTCATACTGGCTGTATACTTCATTTTGATTGAGTTCTCTTTTTTCTTGTAGCCAGAAGGTGTCCAAGATGATGTTCTTTGAAACTGGGCTCCACTTTTCGTTCCGTACTTCCTCCTCACTCATTCTGATTCTCTTCTCAGCTAGTGTCTCCTTGGAGGTCCCTTCCTGAGCTTTTCTCTTGCCCCTGGCTTTTGCTAGGGCCTCTTGGTCAAACATGCTCCTCAGTTTAGCTTTGGAAAAAGCCCTAGCATCAGCTTCACTTATGGGGACATCTGCAGCACTTACACTTATTCCCTCAGCAGCACTTGCACTTATTCCCTCAGCAGCACTTACTCCCTCAGCGGCTGTAGATGTCTCAGGAGCATGAATATCCGCAGGATTTTCAGGCAAGGCGATGCCTAACGCCTGGTGGAGCATCCACCAGCTGCTGTCATAGACGTATTTGTTTGACTGTTCGAAGTTGTTGATCATGACTTCTCGGAGCTCAGCCATCGTAGCTATGTAGTCCTTCTCCCCCTTTTTGGCTTCGACAGCGATGAAGTTTGCATAGGAGTGCAGGGAGTCATCAATATGCTTGGTGGTCCGGGAGAATTCAGTGACCAAGGCCTGCTGATTGGCGTTGAGAGTGACCATATTACCGTCAAACTTTTGAATGTTGTTGGCTACAACATGAGCATTCTGATTTACTACAGCAAGAGTGTCGGTGTTCTTTTTCAATCCGGCCATAAGAAGTGTGACAGCTTCGCCGGCCGCGGTATACTTCTCTTCAAATTTCTTGTCCATCACGTCAAGTTTATGATTGATCTCCACCATATTCTTGAGCATGAGATTTTCAGACTTCTTAATTTTTTGCAGCATTTTATTCTGAGCTTTATCAAAGGAGGCTTTAAGTTCATTCACTATGCCCTGAATGACATTTACAGTGTGAGTGGCTAGCTCATCTCGTAATGGAAGAGCCGGAGGCACTTCTTGGCCTTGCTCTTCAGCAGACGCATCTGTAGAGCTGGATACAAGCACAGTCTCTAATGGGGGAATGCTGGCGGCCTCTGTAGATTTTGCTGACTCCCCCTCCACTGGTGCATGCTTGTCAGATGGAGGTTCAAAGATATCCGGAGCCTCCAATACTTCATGTCCCTCATTCCCGTCTTCCTCTCCGTCATCATCCATGAAATCATCTTCATCAGCAGCCTCTTCCAACTCTTTGTCAGCAGTCTCCAGTATAGTAGCTTCGGCTCCTTGATCGTTTCGGTTCGGGGCCTCCCCATGCTCCAGCTCAGGTTCACTTTCTTCGTGTAGATCTGCCACAGCATCTCTGGCCAGCTGGGAGATGTCAGATACTACATCAGTATGAGGGGGTAGAGGCTCCCCCTCGATTCCTGCAGTCAAAGTATCAGGAATTTCACTGGGGGTGACTGTTGGAGATACTCCCTGTTGTTCTTCCACGGCAGTCTGCCCAATACGCCTCTCCCATCGGTCAAACACACTTGAGTCCATCTTCTTCAAGTAGTGTAGAGGAACACCTTTACTCATGTCAAACTTGTCTCCATTTAGCTGATTTAGATACAGACTTATGATTCGGCCAAAACTCGGAGAGCTCAAGGTGTCCTTTATCTTCTCGAACAGCAACGCCCCCCAGTTGAACCTTTTACGGAAGACAATAGCCACCAGGATCTTGAACATATCCGCAGAGATATGGTCATGAGATCCTGGCTTGTAGATGAGTACCTTTCCAATTATGTCAGATAGAAGCTTCCCTTCTTCATTCATATCCTTGCGCTTGATCGACCGAGTTCCTCGTGGGAGACCACAGAATAAGAGTGTCCTGCTTTTGTCTTCTTCCTCAAGATAGTCCGCGTGCTCTGAGCTAGAGAGCTGCAGGAAGCGGGTCAGCTTGCTGGCAGACATCTTGACCTTTGCCCCAGCCACCTTGCTTTTGATTAGAGAGTCGCCATTCCGGAGTCTTGCGGTAGCGAAGAACTCCAGCACCTCTTTGTCCAGGATTTTGCACAGGTGCTCCAGGATGAATGATAGCCCAGCCTCTTCCAGCATCAGAATGATGTTTCTGAATTCGTCAGAGGCGTGAGAGAACCCAGTTCGAACAAGCTCGCAACCAGTGACCAACCCAGCAGTTGTCCTTGGAGCCATTGCAGATCTAGGGAGAGAAGCCCTATTCTACGCTTAATCAAAAATCAAAAAGGAAGCGATACTAGTGATCAAGTCCAAGTGAGGGTGAGGGGATACCTAACGGTGTAGATGGTGAGTTAGTTCGAGCGGAGAAGAATCGAAACTGGGAGATATCGTCGGTGAGAGCTTCGGCGGGATTCTTGCGGGAGACCTTCGATGGAGACCGATTCGGCAAGCTTTCCTGCGGGAGTCGGCGAGTTGCCCTTCCGGTGAGTTTCCCCTGCGAGAAATCTTCCTTGAGCGTCCTTTGGGAAGACCTTCGGTGGAGAACTTGCGGGAAACAGCGATGGAGACCTTCGGTGAGTAGGAGAGTTTCCTGTGGAGTTCGGCGGGATTCGACGGAAGTCTGTGCGATTCCTGGTGGGTTACTTACGGGAAGACGATGGAGAACCTTGCGGGATTTGGCGAAGACGGTGCGGGATTCGACGAGAACCTTGCGAGAAGACGATTCGACGAGCTTCCTGCGGGTCGGCGGAAGAAACCTTGCGCGATTCCCAAGGAATGTGAAGAGTCGGCGGGAATTCTTCCTTAAATGTGATTCTTCTTGATCCTTCGGCGAGAATGGGATTCTCCTTAAATGCCAAGCTCGACGAGTTAAATGGGATTCTTACGGTTTTCGTTTGTCTAAGTTAATTTGAAAGTCTTCTAACTATATAGATACTCCTTAAAGCCAAGCTATTAGGGTTTGAGCCGGCTTTTCCATACATTTATTGATGGAAAGGTTTCCAATGATGTATTTTCGTTGCCGAGATTTCCAACGACGTATCTTTGTTAGTTTTCAGTGAATTAATTTATGCCTGCAGATGTTAGTTCTCGAATCTACCAGTGGAATTTCCGATAACTCTTTAATGATGTATCTAAGGTTTATATTCATCGTGTTACCCTATCCTTGGATGTGCATACATACACGTATATACAAATATGTATCTGTATATAAAGATATATATATATATATGTAACTGTCAATGGAAAACGACTCAAGTCTTGGAACTGATCATAAGTACCTGGGATTTTGAGAGTCATCGTTTAGTCCCACAGGTAGAACATATTAGGAGCTCGATGTGAATACGCTCAATTAGATATCACATCTGTTATTCCAGACGCTTGTTCCAATTTAGTCTTGAGCCACCTACTGTCTAGTTCCCATCATATTTAAGGGAACCTAGACTACCCTGCAAGAAAGAATTACTTTACCTTAGGAACCCAAATCATATTGGGTCCTAGGTTCCTGTTAGCATAAGCACTTGACTGCCTTCCTTCAGAAAACCTGCCAGGAAGACTACCTCTGTCCCGTGAATGTGGATAAGCCCTTGCCTTTGGCACAGAGGGGTTGTGCCAACAGTCGATGGCAAAGTGCCCCACTTTGCCACAGCACCAGCATGGGTGAATGTTGTATCGCCATTTCCGACCTGATCTAGTGACTGAGGTAGTCACGGTCCTAGGTCTAAACGGGATAGAGCATGACCGCCTCACAAAATTTCCTCTTCCATCGTGACACGTGGAAGGGTGGAAGGAATGCATGTTGTGAGCATCATGAGGCCGGGAAGGTGGTGCCTTTCTTTCAGGCATCCCCCTTCCTGAGGCCCCATGAAAACTTACACCATGACTTCTATCCTCCCTATCCTGTGTCCTCGGGTGGTGAGAAGTCTTCTATGAGCTGGGACATGCAGATTCACACCGAGTTGAGGCAGTGGCAGTGAATACAAAGGGCTCAGGCTGAGCCTTAGGTATTCTCTCATGGGTGGCCACGACGGCCCTTGCACTCCGGGTGTCTCCACATGTGGACAGATCACCCTTGCAGTGACCACGACTATTCCTGTGGTCATACCTGAAGGCATGATGAGTTGCCTTCCTGCTTGGAGTGGGGGGTCGGAATACTGTTTCCCCATTTCTCCACGAATTGATAATCCGGGAGATCCACCCATTTTCTTGCTTTCTCTTTATAGCATCAACCTTGGAAAAGTTTGATACTATTCTTTTCTCATTTTCTAGACTACTCTCTAAAGCTGAGATTTTGGAGTCCTTGACCTTGTTGGACGCCAATTGGAGAACCAACAAGATCTTCAGTCGAGCAATCTCTTGAGCTTGCTCCTCAGCAAGTAGGTTGCTTGAATGAAGGGCTCTCTTCAGAGAATCAGAATCTTCTGGAGGAAAGCAGTTCCTGTCTTCAGAAAGTTCAAAAGAGATGGGGCAGGATGACGAAGTTACCTGCTCTTCAGTGTTATTGTCATTCGAGCCAGTGACCATTATGTCATCCTCATCAGAGCTGCTTTCCTCACTGGCTTCTTCAATCTCAGACACGGACACTGGAGCTCTGATGCTGTCCGAGAGATCCTTGCCTTCATCTTCAGAGGTGAGGACCCCCACATAGGCTTCATCCTCTGGTTGACAACATATTCCAGCTTTCTCTGACCCCCCCCCCCATCAGCTCTGAGATCATCTCCCACATAAATTTAGCCGACTTACATTTTTTCAATCTAGAGCGAGAAGCTCCAGACCAGATATCCATGATAATTTGACGAATCCTCTGGTCCAATTTAAATAATGAAAGTTCCGTCTTTGACATCTCAGCAATGCACATGGGCACTTGGATTCCAGAGTCGGAGATCTTCATGGGAATAAACGGACCCTCTTCCAGGATGAAGGATGCTCGAGGATCGATAGCATCCAAGTGATACGACACTCTCATCCTCCAGATGGGATAATAATCCTTTGTGCATGCGGGGAGTTTGAGTGGCGATATCTCATAATCCAGCTCCATGCTTCTGACACTGGTGGCAGGATTCTACTCAAGGTGTTAACCTTTTTGATGAGTAACCTCGCTTTGATACCACTTGAAAGTCCACCTAGTGTCAACTATGTTCACCTATGGGGGGGGAATAGGTGATGTGCAGCGCTTTTGCGGAATTTAAATTGTACCTGCACACGAAAATAAAACAACACAGCACAACAGAGTACACAAGCTATTTATAGTGGTTCCCCGACTTGGGTACATCCACTTTCCCCCTTCGACCTATCTCCCAACACGGGACGACTCGGTCACTCCTCCAACAGGATTGAAATCCAATCCTTGCACTATCGGAAGGAACCCTTCCACACGTAGGAGTCAACACTCCCACAAACCGGGTTGCACCCAACCCTTACAACTAGGAACCAACGTTCCTTTATAACAAAAGTAAAATAGAATGTACAAGAAATACAAACTACGTGTGGAGACTACGGTGTCCCTCTTTGTTGACGACGTGGTCTTGAAGTCTACAAAGAGTCCACAACCTTGGTCTCTCTTGGAGAGGATCTCCCCAGAACCGGCGGCGGCAAGAAGGGCGGCGGCTAGGTTCACGGGATCGGCGGCGACGATGATGTGCGGCTGCTGTTCTTTAGAGATCCAAACTTCGTAGCGAAGCTAGCTAGGTCTACCAACGGTCACACGAGGATCGGTCTTCTCGATCGATTCGGACGGGGAAGTTTTTCCCGATCAACAAATCGAGAGACAAGGGATCTCTGGATAGACGCGTGAGACTCTAAGCTTGGCTAAGCTTCTGTCGCCGGAGATCGGGAAGAAACGCGATCAACAACGGCGAACACCTTGTCGCGAGCGGCAGCGGCGGCGGCGGAGCGGAAGCAGCGATTTTAGGGTTCGTCCGTGCTCGCGTATTTCTTATCTTCTCCGCCCCCCTACTGTTCAAAAATACCCATGTATTTATACACTGTAGACACTTACAATATGACTGTTGTGGGTCCCACACGTAGAACCCCGAAATCCGGTTCAAACTAGTCCAGCGGCAGAATCCGGTCCAGCAGCATCCCGAGAAATCTCCAAGTAAAATTCGTCGAGAATCGCAGGTGATTCTCGACGAATCGGCGAGAATCAGTTAGTGATTCTCGACGATTCGTCGAGAATCACTAGTGATTCTCGACGAATCACTTGTTGATTCTCAACGAGTATAACTTGGTATTCATGATCTGCTCAGCGATGGGTTCGGCGAGAATCATTAGTGATTCTCGCCGAATCTTACTTGACACCGTTTTGAGGTAGCCGGAAAGAGTCGGCGAGAATCACTAGTGATTCTCTCCGATTCGGCGAGAATCACTTGGACGAATTTTCGTCTTTTCACCCAAGAGCTGCTCCTTGACCCATCCTTGCTCCTTGTCTTCTCTTGCATAAACACGGCCCTGTACTTGAAAGTAAGTGCACTCCAAAAGAGAGAGTACACGTAGGCCAGCACACTGATCTGCTCAACGAGGGATTACGTCGTGCAGACCCGTGTATATTGACCTACTGCACCCTGACATTGGTGTGCACTTAGCGTGGAATAACTGCAAGCATAACTTAAGAGGTTTCATCAAATACATTGTGAATTCATCTTAGCTTGACAGGTGGCTTCCTCAAATCCAGGTGATTGTGGATACAATACCCAACACCTATATTGTCGAGAGGGTCCTAAGAACGGGAGGTTACCAGCTCCAGGATGTGGAGAGTAGGTCCATGAGCCTCACCTGGAGCGGCGACGACTTGAAGTGTTTCTACCCGTGAGAAGAGAAAATAAAAATTGTAACTCAAATCAAGTTTATTGTAATATATTCCTCAAATTACTTCTTGCTTTTGCTTACTGTGAAATTCTAATAGCAGGAAGATGAGACTTTTGCACTACCCCGAGCGCGGCTTCACCCCAAGTAGTCCTGTTGCGCAGTCTCTCATTAGCTGGCAGGTCCGAAGGCTCGCCTGTGGGGGAGAGGTTTGGTACTTGGTCCTTGGTTACTTTTGCACTACCCCGAGCGCGGCTCGGCCCCAGGTAGACCCGCTGCGCAGGCTCTCATTAGCTGGCAGGTCCGAAGGCTCGCCTGTGGAGGAGAGGTTTGGTTCTTGGTCCTTGGTTACTTTTGCACTACCCCGAGCGCGGCTCGGCCCCAGGTAGACCCGCTGCGCAGGCTCTCATTAGCTGGCAGGTTTGAAGGCTCGCCTGTGGGGGAGAGGTTTGGTTCTTGGTCCTTGGTTACTTTTGCACTACCACGAGCGCGGCTCGGCCCCAGGTAGACTCGCTGCGCAGGCTCCCATTAGCTGGCAGGTCCGAAGGCTCGCTTGTGGGGGAGAGGTTTGGTTCTTGGTCCTTGGTTACTTTTGCACTACCCCGAGCGCGGCTCGGCCCCAGGTAGACTCGCTGCGCAGGCTCCCATTAGCTGGCAGGTCCGAAGGCTCACCTGTGGGGGAGAGGTTTGGTTCTTGGTCCTTGGTTACTTTTGCACTACCCTGAGCTCGGCTCGGCCCCAGGTAGACCCGCTGCGCAGGCTCTCATTAGCTGGCAGGTCTGAAGGCTCGCCTTTGGGGGAGAGGATTGGTTCTTGAAGTCTTGGTTCTTTGGAATTCTACACCACCTTGAGCCTGACTCGGTCCATGGTAGATCCGTTGTCCAGGATCTCATCAAGTTAGCAGGGCAGTAAACTCACTCGATGGCAGAATGGTTGGGAAAACCTCCTTAAGAAACATTCCTGCTTAATCTTATGAAAAATAAATTATGGAAGGCAAAGGCTAGAGTAGCGTGAGTGGAGGCACTCCCAGATGGCGGCCTCGGGGACGGTCTCGCCCCTGGCGAGTGGGCACTCGCGCGAGACAGAAGACTCGGCCCGATGATAGGGGGCCAGTTGATATCACTAAGAGCTGCTCGTGCATGGAGTACCCTAAGGAGAGGCGAGAAGGTTAGGGCAGTTAGTTTAACACAAGTAAAATGAGGGAAGAGACGACTCGCGCTCTAGAAAAAGTCAACACTCCAACGAAGCGGCAAGACAAGACGGGGCACCATCTCGCAGGCGTGAGCGCATCAAAGGGTCGTCTTGCAGTAAACAAAACAAGGCAAAGAGAAAAGAGAAAAAAGTGAGGCGGCGAGACGGGTAGGTAGCGTCGTCTCGCAAACAAAAGCAAACCAATAGTTCGTTTCGCAAAATGAAAAATAAAGTAACATGACAAGAGTACATTGGATCAATATCAGTCCATCGCAAGTGTTATCAATATATTTTTGGATCTCAAAAAGAAAATCAAAAAGTTTAAGTTGTACAACAACAAAAGGAGGAGGGAGGAGAGAGGGATTCTTGATCTTGAAGGTAGCACGTCATTCCTTCTCACCGGAAGAAGAATCCTCGCTCTCCTCGCCATAGAGCTGGGGGACCAGATCGTGAATGGTCACCGTCTCGGAGTCTTCCTTCACGACCCCCAGCTCCTTCATCATTTTTAGGACCAACTCTGCCCCCTGATGCTAGCATCTCATCACTGCTCCTCGACTTCATCAAAAGAATAATGAGGCAGAGGGGCCTGGAGGGGTTCGCGGCGAGACGACGATGCGGCATTGTCCTAGAGACGGGTGATCTGAGCTTTTAAGCCCTTATTCTCCTCCTCCAGGGCCGCTATGCGCGAGTTCACCCGCTCCGCCGTCTCGGAATCCTGCGAGACGCCCAATCATTAACAATGAGTGTTTGAAGAAAGGAAAATCCAAGGATAAGGCTAGGGCTTACCACGCCGCCCTGGGATTTCGCGAGGAGGGCCTCGGCGACAGACAGCCTCTTCACAAGGTCTTTTGACTTCTCTCGCTCCGTCGCCAAGCTCGTCTCCCTGTCCTTCCATTTTTTGTTGATATAAATTAGGCGGCGCGAGGAGCGGTGCGAGAACTCCAAAGAGCGCATTTGGGCGTGGGAGGTCTTCAGGACGAGATCCCGCGAGGACTCGCTCTCGGGGGAGACTGCGTCGAGACCGCGATAAAGACTGTACCCCACGGCGAAGGAGTGGCTGGTGGGAAGCTCCTGCTCCTTCCAAGAGGGAAGGAGGGTGGAGATCGACACACAATTGACGTCCCGCCCCCACACCAGAACGGGGTCTCCAGCGGCATCTTGGACCACGGGCCCAAGTTGAAGTTCATATGATAAGAGGGGGCAGGAAGGCTGGAGGAAGCGGCTTCTCGAGAGGTGGTAGCAGTTGGTTGATTGGATGTGGAGGCAGGCTGGTCGGGAAGAGCTGTCTCGCGAGTAGGCTAGACAACCTGATGGGGAGGCGAGCGGGGCGACTGGGACTCCTCTACAGAAATGGGGCTCAAGGACCCCGACATCTCTTTCTTCTCCTTCGGGGCTTTCTTCTTTTCTTTGGAGACGACCACAACTTTCCTCATCTTCTTCTTGGGAGGGCTGGAGCGAGAGGGGCGATGTCGTCTGCAGGCCTCTTCAGAGGGGACGATGCCAAGGACCCTCTCACCGCCTCAGCCGCCGCGCTGGCGAGACTGAGGCCTTTGGAAGGATGAATATTTCTCTTATAGGGGGGATGGACTGGTACAACTCGCTCCCCTAAAAATAAGCAAGGAGGTGATGAGACGGCGAGACGAGGAAAAAATCAAACACTAGACAAGGTAGCGAGAGTACCTTCGTCGGGGAGCACTGGAGGCAGCGAGTCGAGGCCTCGCCGCAAGAAGATGACTTCGAATTTTTTGCCGACGAAGAAGTCGTGCAGCAGCTTCTCTGGGCCGCCCACCTGCGGGGACGCATAAAAGCTCTCGGGGGGGGGGGGGGGGTGACACCGGCACGAGCGGGACGCCCCCGAAGTCATCGTGAATGAACACGAACCTAGTGAGCCAATGATGATTCTTCTTAGGCGCCGCGCACACCTTGAGCCCTTGCCCAGTGAAATACGAGATGCTGTCGACGTTGGCGTGATAAATAAAAGCTTGCGGAAATCCTCAAGCTGAACTCGATTCGCTCCCGGCGCATATAGCTGGCGAAAGCGATTAACACCGAAATTGTGTTCGGGTTAAACTTCGCCGGGACGACGCCGAAGTACTTGAAGACCTGCTTTACCTCCAGCCAGAGAGGTAATCTCAACCCTGCCTCAAAGTGCGAGATAGGGAAGGCGAGCTCTCCCAGGTAGTATGTGTTGATCGCCTCACCGAATTTGGGGGGCGATTTGAGCCCCTCCCCCAGATACTCGCGAACGAAGCCGCGGTAGTCTTCTTCAAAAAGCTTGCCGAGCGGGAAGTCGTGGTCAATGAACCGCTTCCCGCAGCGACTGCACCCCTCGCCGTCCTCCACTTTCTTCTTTCGCATTCTTGGCGAGACAGATGTAGGCGAGACGGTGGGAGAAAGGAAGTAGTAAGAAAGAGAATCAGCGAGGCGGCCGAGGAAAAAAAAGAGCGAGAGGGATTGGCGAGACGGAAGAAACAAGGGGGCAAGAGCTTGGACACAGCAGGGGTAAAGGGCGCGGATATCCTTCTGATCCGGGGCCGGGGTATTTATAGCGGATATGGACAAACATGAAATGGGCTAGAAAAAAGATATGACGGAAGGGGAAGAGTCGACCGGTGGTTCACTCTCTCTCTCCCCTAAATCTCGATTCGCGCAGCCCATCGCAAGCTTCCTCAGCGAGACAAAATAAATAAAAAAATGAAAAAAATTAAGGAAATTAGGAAATTAAGAGATTATGCCAACAACAGCAATTTCGAAATGTGCCATCCCGCATAATGCGGGCACCATGTTCTCAAACCTCAGGTTATTGGCGAGACGAAGACATTATATATTACAAAGTTATTACAACACTTAGAGGAAAAGAAAAAAAGGTCGAGACAGACGACCTGTAATACGGGAGCCATTTCCAGCGGCCACCTTGAGCTCCCGCACAGGGGGGCCTACTCTGCGAGTGGAAGGCGCGAACGACGTCAAGCCCACGGCGAACGAGACGAAGCTGCATGTCGACCTCGCTGATGATGGCCTGAGGATTGGTCCCATCGACATCTATCTCGGCATCAACCTCGGAAGATAAGCGAACGCACTCGTTCTCCAGCCATTCGATGCGCCTATCCGCCGCGTGCTTGTCCTGCGCCAGCGAATGGATGATACGCGCTTGCTTCCGGAACAACTCGCCCGTCTTACGCTTCATCTCCACCGGGTCCATAAGGTCGCCCAGGTAGTCTTCAATCTCGTTTATAGGAGGAGGAGGTGAGACGAAGAGTCGCCTAAAGTGCTCCTCAGCAGGCGGGTCGGACTGGGCGCCTACGCAAGGAATCGAGGGGCATTGAAAGAGAGGCTCTCGCAGGACGATGTGGGAGTAGCGAGTGGGACAGAGAAGCGAGAGGGAAGGTTTTTTACCAGGATGGCGGGAGGTCCTGGCGGCCTGGGAAGGGTCGTCCCTCCTCTTGCTGGGAGGAGCAGATGGAGGAGTGGAAGGTTGTTACGAGTTAGAATCTTCGCGGTGGACGACAGTGTCGTCTCGCGGACTTTCCGGTCATTGCAGAGCTGCGGGGGCCGCCTGAAGAAGCAAATAATAAAAAAGGCAGATACGGAAGTTGAAGGAGTAATAGAGACAAAAGCGAGAACTCACCTCCTTCTCTCTAGGAGATACGGGAGGAGGAGTGGGGCAGGTTTCCAGGACTGCGCGAGATGGCTCCTCTGCAGAGGAGGAGGGGACACCTGTCTTTACCCTCTTCAGGCGAGACGATGAGGACGGTACAGAGGGTAGGGGGCGAACTAGAGTTGTGGTCAGAGCATCCACGTTGGCCTTGTTCTGTTTGCGCACCATTGCAAGGCGCTCGCGAAAGCTCTGGCTGTGAGACATGTTTGCGGTAGAGTCAAGGAAGAACGAAGTTTGAAAAGGGGGGCATCCTTCATTCGGGGTAGGAACCCTATATTTATAGGCTTCGGTGGAGGGCCTTACCAAAGATTCACTCATAAATACACCTCAAACACACTTTAATGATACGACCCTCGGTTGGAATTTCTTTCCGAGCTTTAAGCAACCTCGAAAAGAGCGGAGATTGTGTACAACCTCGGGCTCGCGAGTGGCCCTCAAGGCGTGAACAATAGAAGCTGGCGAGAGGTAATGGATAGGCGAGCGGGACCACGTGGTCCACTCGCAGGAGGCGGGACGGGTGGTCTCTGCAGTGGGCGAGACACCCCTTTTGGGATGCGAGTAGGCCCTTAACGGCGAGAGGGCCCCATGGCGAAGGATGCCTGCGAGACGAGAAGGAGGGCTCGTCTTGCCGCTGGGTGCTTCCCTACTCGCCATATAGAAAGAAGGCCGTTTTTACATTTCTATACCTATGTGGGATTTTACTCTTCTATCCCGGGTAATTTTACCCTTTTGCCCTTGGTGGTCTGCATATAACTCTTCAGAACAGCGAAGTTTGACTATTGGCAGTCCCCACCAGATGTATTTTGGTAATTTCGGGTCGATTCAGTTTGGTTATTGGCAGTTCAAACTCAGAAAACTATAAATAGGCACATAGGAGTTCTTCAGAAGTACTTTTTTTCCCGGAATTTTAAGAGTTTTCCTGTTCTTTCTGAGGAGCTCCAAGCCCAGCTTTTGGCTTTGGAGTGGAAGCTCTTAGAGATATTCCGGGTAAGCGGTGAGACCTCCCTGCTGAGGCTTTGGGTCGGTTTCTGGTCATGCACAACCAGTCAGAGGTCAGATCTTGAGACGAGTAGGTGTTGGCTATGCCCCTAATTTCGAACTTTTGTCGATGTCAGATTTTGGCTTCAACACTAACAATACGATCACCAAATCTATTTGCATGAGAAAATGCTAACAGTAGGGGAGCTGAGAGGTATACCTGCAGAGTTTTTCCAGGGCGAAATGATTTCCACGGGTGCAGGGTGGCTGGATTGTGGATGACAAGCAGCTTGGTTCTCGTGGAGAAGGTTCAGGTTTTTTTAAAAAAACTGGGTGGTGGCTGTTGGACACTCGGGAAAGCAGGGTAAGGGTTGGCGGCGTCGTGGTGGTATCGGGATGGGAAATCAGCGGGTCAGGAGGTTGGAGCAGGAGGAGAGCGAGTCGGGAAGTTGGAGCGGGAGGAGAGCGGGTCTGGATGTTGGAGCTTCAGGCGACAGGGCATCGAAGTTTGGTGGAGGTGATGACAGTCGGGAGATTTGGTCGGTGTCGACCGACTGTCGTAGGAGGCAAATTTCACTGGCCGCCGCTAGAAGGAACGAGAAGGACGGCTGGTGTCGACCGATCGTTCGTCAACCGATTTCACCTGAGTTTCGGCTGGTGTTGCCGGCATCGAGAGGCGAGGGGACGTGAGATGGGGAGAATTAGAGATTTTTGCGGCTGGAAGCTCGACTGGACGAGA
This sequence comes from Platanthera guangdongensis, assembly GCA_039583875.1. Lineage (NCBI taxonomy): Eukaryota > Viridiplantae > Streptophyta > Magnoliopsida > Asparagales > Orchidaceae > Platanthera > Platanthera guangdongensis. The sequence goes on from CM077148.1 coordinate 190,731,449, forward strand.
CCGGGGTGAATACTTGATTGTCTCACCTCGGTTTTTCTTTTTCAGCCTACTGTTTCAAGGGGTCGGATGGTATATAAAGAGGTTTTAATAAGAGGGGTTTCAAAGTAGAGGATAAATTGTAGAAAAGAAGAGTTTTAATTTTAATCAAAGGAAGAGGGTTTCAAAGTTGGGAAATGAAGAGGGGGGTTTTGGAAAACTCAAAAGTGTTTATAAGAAATTAAGATGAGACTTAATTTCCTAACTCCCAATTCAAAGCGGAATTTTTAAATTCAGTTTTGAGTTATATTTTTTTTCATGCAATTAACATATAGTTATGTAAAAAATATATTGTCGCGCCTACATCCTAACACCTTCTACTACCGGACCTATTTATTAATGGTCATGCTGGCCGGTCAAACCTACAAGGCTTATCATAAAATAAAAAGTGCAATACAACGATATATGATGAAAACACCTGTACGATAATAAGACGACAAATGACGACAACGTAAATGATAAAAATCACACACACACACACAATCGAGCATAACTCATCTGGATGCGACCACAGATGCATCAAAAGGGTCAAAAGCTCATGGACGAATCTGTGTCGGGCTGAAATCCACCAGTTCTTCGTTGTTACAAGATTTGAGATCCTCGGAGGGTGACAAACAACCTCTCTGTTTACAAGCCTAGAAGGCGAAGAGGAGAGAAAAGAAAAGCCAAGTCCACGGAGCTGGAGCGTCCACGAGAGCATTCATATATGCCTTCTCATGTGCTTGTTGAAGCGTTCCCGCAAGTGTTGAGAGCGAGCGGAAGGAAGTAGGAGTTAAGGAACGATCTAAGTCCCACATTTTCGCTGAAATACCTCAGACCACTCTCTAGTCTCTCTGATTGCTTCTCCTTAAATAAGGGTATGGGGGCCTTTTTATAGCTTTTTTGATGAGACATGTTGGTAATTGCGGCCAACTAGATTTGAAGTTGGCGAATAACGTTGCTCCGTCTTGGTCACATGGATCACCATTTTTCAAGAAATGACTAACTTGCCCTCTGGTTGGTATGAGCAGCTCGAGCAAATTCCTCGACGACGGTGGTTGTAGTGGTGACAATGACGGTCGGTGCGGAGTGCGTTCGCCGTGGTATCAAGCCGACGCGTGCGTGCAAGCATTGCTCATACGCGCGTCGGTCGCGCACGGTGTCCGTGTGTGCTTGGTTTCGCCCCCCCCCCCCCCCCCCACACACACACACCAGGTTATTTGGGCCTTTTGAGCATGCACGTCTCACATGTTAAACCAGGAAACCACGGTTCAAGAGGAGTTCTGACTGATATGGGTAGCTTGCACTTACTTCTCCTAAGTTAGAACGCTAGGTCCGACACTTTGAGCAAATAACCTCACTCATAGGAGGTGGGTAACTACAAACAAACCTCGTGAACTGTAGCGAGGAGGTCCTGCCACACACCTAGAAGATCAAAGAGAGCTTCTCCTCCCAAGTCAATACTGAGTCAGACACCTTGGATGACACTTGAGAGCACCTGTCTGTAAACCCATAAACTACTGTGAACAGTGTGCTAGAGCTCTCGCCAACCAGAACCAACAAAAGGAGAAAGAAGCCAAAAGGAAGTCTCATCCATAGATGCCTTTGGGGGTCTTTTTATAATTTTCTGAATATGGTTCGCGGACAGCAGAATCCCACCTTTTTGTTTTTATTAATTGCAACTTAAATTGATTTGCCAATGACGAAATCTCGCTATTTGTTGTGGCTAATGTCATGCCAAAATGGGATTCCCCGAAAAAATAGGTCATAACTCAAATAGGCGAGTCCTAATTATTCTAAGCTTGCTCGCGTGGGGGTGGCATAATCGGAGGGCACCCGAAGTGGTGGAGCATAATCGGAGGGCGCCCGTCTGGGAGCATTTCAGCAATGTTAAAGTCGACGACGAATTCAAGGCGCGGTGCAAGTTATGCTCAAAGTTGCTAACTCTTACCGACAACTCAACACTAGCGAGACACGTTAAATCGTGTTTTGCGAAGCAAGCTCCCGAGTCTAGTCAGGGACAAACATCAACATCAGAACAAATTTGAACGTACGATCAAGCAAGACAGCGATATCTATAGTTGAAAAACGTCATCAGACGTGGGTTGTCATTCAGTCACAACGACAACGATGAGACGACGGAGTACATACACGAACGGCTTCAGCCCAAATAACAACATGTAAGTAGATCCATTATTAAACGCGACACACTTAAATTATATTTTGACACAAAACAAGATTTAATAAAGTTTTGAAACTTTCGAGGGACGTGTGAGTTTAATGAGCAACGTTTGGAGTAGTAGCGTAAATGTAAGATTATCTTATATTTGTATCATGCCTCATTGGATCGATCCCGTTTCATGGAAGTTAAATAAGCGCATAATATGTTTTGAAAGTTTTGGATTTCCGCACACGGGTAAGGCTATATATTCGGTAATTATTAAATGTTTGTGTGAATTTAAAATAAAAGAAAAAATAATGAGTCTTTTTTTGATAACGCTAGTAATAACAACACCGCAGTAGAGTGGTTAAAACGTGAAATAAAACTAATGCTCAACAGTGCGTTTTTTTACACTCGATGTGTGTGCCCCGTTTTAAATTTAGTGGTATAAGATAGTTTAGAAGCTATGAAACCATATGTTGAAAAAATTCAAACTATGTTTAGATTTATTTATTGTACCAAACAACGAAGTCAAGATTTTAGAAAATTTGTGATCGCACAAGATCAAAAATATTTGAAACCTCAATTTGATATGCATATAAGATGAAACTCAACATATAAAAATTTTAAAAAGAGCGTTTCAATAAAAAACACTTCTTATGGAATATTACACTGTGACAAATAATCATAATTTAACTGATAACGTTTGTGACGTACTATTACATTATATGGATTTATTAAAATATTTTTATATGGTGACTGTTTTTTTATCTGGTGTGTATTATTCAACTAGCTCGTTAGTAGTTGAAAATTTTATAAATATCGCACAAAAACTTAACTATTTTAAGCAACACTCCGGATAGCTTTCTTTAATTGAAGTAATAGAAGAAATTTTTTTAAAATATTATAGAGAAATGCCTCCTGCATTTTCATGCGCCGCTGCTTTAAACTCGTTATTCGCTGTAGACGGCGTAGAAAAATTGATAAATGAAATTAACGTTAACTTAGACATAAATATAAGTTTCGATGACGTTGACGATGTTAGTACTACTAAATTTAATTCTATTTTTACCGAATGTTTTAATTATTACGACAACTTATATGGCTCACGACCCCGAGAAGAAATAACGCTACCTAGGTCAAAAGATTGTTTTACAAATAAAATTTTAGAATTAACTTCCAGGAAAAAAACACGCACATCGACTAGTTTAAACGAATTAGGACTGTATATGAAAACGCAACTTCGTGATTTTATGACTACGGAAGAGATCGAAAAGTTCGATATCTTAAAGTGGTGAAAAGGTAAAGCTAATATCTATCCTATTTTGGTCTGTATGGCCCAAGATTTACTAACAATTCAAGCTAGTACAGTAGCTTCGGAGTCCACTTTTTCTCTTAGTGGCAGAATTTTGAACAAGCAGATGAGCCGACTAAATGAAGAATCACTGGAACTATGCATCTGCTACAAGAATTATTTGGATGTTCGAAGAGAAAACAACACATTTCAGTGTTGGAGGAGAGCTCCGAGAAAATTGAAGAGGAGATGGACAACCTGAATTTGTAAAAGTGTATTTTTTTTATTATCATTAAAAATAATAAATTCCATTTTCCTTTTTTTAAAGTGTAATTTTGATTTTTTAAATTTCAATATTTAAAAAAAAATTATTCGATTTTTTTTTATTTCATGTTTTTTTTGAATAAAATGTTTTTTTTAAAAAAAGGGCCCGACCCGGGGGGCTGCTCGGGCCCCTTCCCAGGATCCAGGGGCGGATCCAGGAATCTTGGCTAGGGGGGCCCAGTTAGGAAGCCAATTTTTTAAAAATAAAATATTTAAATACAAAAGATATATAGATAATTTTTCGACAAAATCACAAAATATATCATATATCTTCAATGAGCAAAAAAGTTACAAACAACCACATACATGTTACTTCAATTGTGCACGGCGTTTTTTCACTTCATAGAATTCATCTATGATACAATGTTTCTTAATTTTCTCCGCTATTTCTCGCTCAATATATAAAGTCATGATATTAGCAAGAAATTCATCTTCCATCTTATTGCGAAGTCTTGTCTTTATCAGTTTCATAGCAGAGAAAGACCTTTCTGTGGTTGCTGTTGATACCAGAAGAATTAAAATGAGTCTGATAATTTTGTCAATAAGATAGTAGGTCTTCGATTTTTTCGTTTCCACCAATTTTTGATAAAGCTCAGAAATTGTAAGCAAATTCTTGAAGTCCTTGTGGGAAGAAATATCAATCTGATAATTTTGCAACTGAGTATTCAACACAAAAATTTCATGCTCGCTGAAATCTTTAGGATAGAAATTCTTTGGAAGGGCACATATATCATCAATATTGAAAGATTTTTATGCATCACTTGGATCTAAAGTCATACTTAGACGAAGTAGTTCCATAGAATTTTCACTGAATCTTGAGTTGAGCTCCTGCAACACACAATCTATTGTGGAGTTGAAAATGTCCACTCGAAAATGATGGTCCACTATAATGATATCACGTGGACTTTGAAACCGACGATTTCTAAATTGAGCATTCATGTCGGGTACTTCGACTTCATTTTTCTCACAAAATATGTCACAACCTTTAAGAACTTTTCCCAGCCAGATTACCGCAAATTCTGAATGAGAGCTTTTGTTATCAAAACTAAATTTATAGCATTTAATATATCCTGAGATTGATGTTGAAGTGCTTTGCATAAAACATCACTGAATCCCAAGACTTCTTTCATCAAATGCAAGATAAATACAAATTCGAATACTCCTATTTTTCTAAACGCTGCTTCTGCATCTCCACGCTGAGCAGATGTCCCTCCATTTTCACTAATATCAAGCAACACAGAGCACGTGACATTGTACATATTTAAAACACTACAAACAGAGTTTAAATGAGATGACCACCTAGTATCACCATGTCATTGTAGTGAACCAATTTGATTGCTCCTATGCCCGTTTCAATTTCACCTAGAGCAATCATATGATCGAAGTATTCTTTTTGAGCAGATCGCAATTGATCATTACGTTTGGAGGAAGCACCAACAGTATTAACAATATATATTAATTCATTGAAAAAATTATGTACTGTCTTCACTTCCCTTAATATTGCAACAAGTGCTAACTGAAGTTTATGTGCAAAACAGTGGACATAATAAGCTTGTAAACATTCATTAAGGAATAACGTTTTTAGACCTTTTCATTCACCTCGCATGTTACTTACAACATCATATCCTTGACCACACATATCCTGAATACTCAAATTATGACGAGAGAGAACTGTTGAAATTTTATTTTTAAGAGTCTGTGCACTTGTCTCAGTAACATGAACAAGATCTAAAAACCTTTCCTGCACAAAGCCACAAATATCCACAAAGCGAATCATGATAGTCATTTGCTCTCTTTTTGACTCATCTCTGGATTCATCGACAATTATGCAATATTTAGAATCATCAATTTCCTTACGAATAATATCTTGCACCATTCTTGACATAACAGAAAGAAGATCCTTTTGAATAAGAGGTGATATATACATACCATTTCCCGGTGCATTTTCTAATACAACATCATCAACATCCTTGTTATAAGTTCGGAGTAATTTAATCACTTGGACAAAATTACCACGATTAATTGATTCTTGACTTTCATCATGACCTCGAAATGCAATACCTTGGAATGCACAATATCGCAAAGCATCAATTGAAGTTCCGACCCGCAATCGATTCATGGCAATTTGCTTGGAAGATTGTCTTTCCATTACTCTATCTATTTGTTGACATTGAGAAATTAAATCTGCACAACCTTGGACTGCAATATTGTGTGGAGAACAATGATCTTTCCCAATATGGGTTAAAAAAGCACAATTCTTTCCAATGACTTTCTTCCAGTTTCAAAATCCTTCAGTTGTGAACGAGCTTGTCCCAAATCGACCAGGGATCTGTTTATTGAAAATATAGCACGACAAACAATATGCATCATCTTTTGCAGGAGAATACTCTAACCATGAGAATCTCTCGAACCAGGAACTTTGAAATCTTCGATGATGTTCGCCAGAGGATGGATACTCTTGAAGCTTGTGTTGATAAGACCCAACTTTAAGATATGATCATCGCAGTTCATCTTGTTGATTTAGAGGATACTCTCAAATTTGAGGCCGTAATCCAGGATCACGCTCGAAAGCGAGTGAACGGTGGTCAAGTGGGGAATAATAAACATTAACTAACGGAGAATCAACATTAACTTGCTCTGATGATGTAGGTGTATCGACTTCACTTGAGGGCTTCTTATTGAAAAAATGAGTGAATTGTTTTTAACTTTTTCATGAAAACCTAATAACGTAATATTGTACATTAATCACAAAAAAATTCCAAAACATAACAAAAAAATTGATAAAAAGTGATTCTCAAAAAAGTTATTCCAGTTGGATTACAAAGCTGATTAAACATCTCAACATTGTTAAAAAGTGATTCTCAAAAAAGTTGGGTAGTTTTGTCAGAATCTCTTCAACTTTGTCAAGGACAAAACTGATTCTCAATACTGCGTCATTTGCCAGAATCTCTTCAAGTTTTTTCAGTTGGGTAGTTTTGTTTAATCAGCTTTGTTAAAATGCATGGGATTCTTGCATCAACATGAACAAAGCTTAATAAAAATAAACTGGAATGGAGAAATGATGAAGTTGAAAAGCTGATGCCAGAATCCAAAATCTGAAAACAAATTTTGGTTTTGCAGGAAGAACATAAGCTCCATATGTGAGAAATGATGAAGTTCATAAAAAGAGAGGGAAAATAAAGCTTAAAAAAATCTGATGAAGTTGAAAAATCTGATTCCTGCAGCTAAAAAAAATAAACTGGAATGGAGAAATGATGAAGTTGAAAAGCTGATGTCGGATTCCAAAATCTGAAAACAACACTATTGTTAAAAAAGAGGGGAGAAAAGTCTATTAGCTACTGGACCAAACTGCATTAGCTTTTCAACTTTTTTCAACTCCAGGTTCTCTTCCAAACTGCAAATCCAAACTCTGAAAACAAATTTTGCTGCTAATAGACTTATCAAGCACTCAAAAAATGTGTTGAAAAGCTTTTAAAAAAATAAACTGGAATGAAACATAAGTTGCAGGATGAACATAAGCTTGAGTTTTAGCTGCAGGAAGAACATAAGCTGCATGAGAAGGAAAAAATATTTACAACCAGCCAGCACAAGAAAATATCTTGCCGAGCTTTGCAAAGAAGAAGAAGGAAAAGGACTTGCCTGAGTCAATAGGCGAGCTTTGCTGCTAACCGAAGAAGAGGAAAAGAGGCGAGCTTTGCCGCTGTTTGAGGCGCGATTTGCCGCTGACAGAGGCGAGCTTTGCCCCTGTTCGATGGAGCAGAGAGAACGCGGGAGGAGAGGAGGAGAAGAGGTATAGAGATTTGCCGCTGTTTAGGGCTTGCGTCGAAGAGGTATAGAGATGTGTTAAAGGCGGGAGACCAGAGACGTCGGAGGAGATGCGCATTCGGCGTGGGTGGCAGTCAAGGAGTTGAGAAGTGATAAAGCCTGCTGGATATATGCTGGCGGGAGGAGTTGATGGGAGAAGACGATGGATCAGGGAGAAAGCCTGCAGGCTTTTGCCGAAATGATGAAAAAGCATGGGGGTGCGGGAAAGAAGAGGTGCCGAAATGATGAAAAAAGCATGGCAGGATTTTTTTATTTCTTGGGGGGGCCCGGGCCCCCTGGCCCCCCCTGTCGGGATCAAAGCCCGAGCCCGGCCTGAGCCCGATAAAGGAAGGGCCCGGGCTCGGCCCGGTTAGCAAAAGCCCGGGCCCGATCAGGCCCGATCCGGGCCGGCCCAATCGGTCCTTTTGGACAGGCCTATTATATATATATATATATATATATATATATATATATATATATATATATATATATATATATATATATATATATATATATATATACATATACATACACACACACGAGCGACAGGCACGGGCCTCCGGCCCGATGACCACGCGCCACAGTACCCGGCCGGCGACGACGGGCTTTGCCGGGCCCCCGGCGGGCTTCGCCGGCCCCCAACTGCCTGCTTTTAATTAAAAAAATAAAAGAAACATTAAAACAATTACAAATTTATATAAATTGAATTAAAACAATTAAATTGAAAACATTATAATGCAGGCCTGCATTGTATAATATACTTTATATTATATAAAATATAATATAAAAGATTATATAAACTGTTCACCTGAAATTGAATGGCGAGGAACCGAAGTCCGTGCGGTGCACTATTCAGCGGAAATTGAAGCCTTCTTTTTAGTCTCACACCGCCTGCTACAACTGTAATTTCGAGTTTATATTGCCCATTCCGGTATGAAAGTTTGAAATCAGTTGGGCTGGCTGGCTTGCGGGCTGGCTGTCGGGCTTGCGGCCTGGTGGGCGGATTGCGCGGGCTTGCTGCTTGGCGGGCTGATTCCACTCGGTTTTAGCATGTGAATTAAGCCAGTTTTGAAATTATTTACATAAGTTTAGGACTCCTAGTCCTAGGTTTAGGAGCCCTAGTAGGAAGTGGAGAGAATGAGTTCGTTTGATCAGATGGCTGCTGATATAGTGGAAGAGATCAGACAACCATTATTTTTTTTCCTAATTTCAAACTCAGGCTATTTGCAGAACTCAATATTATATATATATAATATATATATATATATATATATATATATATATATATATATATATATATATATATATATATATATATATATATATATATATTTCCACACATAAATTCAACAAAATTCAAAAAAAAATGACACAAATAAAACATGCAAAGCTCAAGGTTGATAGAAGTTCATACGGGTGCGGCGTCGGACACTTTTGCGTCGACCTGATCGGGGATGATTTTCACTATTTGCAGGTCAGATTTGGAAAACCCTAAATAGACCACATGAGCACCTTTGGAGAGGATCCTTTTCTTTAGTTTCTTTCTCCTCTGGCTAGTTTTAGTTGACTTTCATTGCCATCCAAAGTGCTCAGCTCAACATTGGGTAGGGAAGAGAAGCTCTCTTTGATCTTCCGGGTGTGAGGTGGGACCTCCGCACTGTAGCTTAGAGTCTGTTCCTTAGTCTCAAGCCATCAGCCTTGTGTTCTTCCTTGGTAGAAGTAAGTGCAGGTCACCCCCTTTGAATCCAAACACCTCTTGGGATCGAGATCTGGTTTCAACAATGCATGCACGACAATTTCCCCTTCCTTTGCAGAGCGAAACATTGTTTATGTTAAGCCCAAAGATGTAGATTGATCGCTCTGTGCTACGAGGCGTTAATTCCACAAGATGAAGTTCCTGTAGTTAACACCAGATGGCGAGTACTCGCATATTGATTTTGTTCGTTATGCGGGCCTTGCGGTGCCCTTTGGGAGTGATAGAGACGTTCCCCTGCATTGAGCTTCGCGCGTTGCGACAGTCCGGAAGTATCTGGTGCATCACGTTCCCTATGCGTCGTGCACTGCCCTTAGTAATATCCGTCGAGCGTTAGCGTTAGGGACTTGTTGTTTTGATTTGATGTGGAGGGACATCTGCCCCCTTGCCTTGGCGGCGTGGATGAACTCAAAGTTCATTTTTATCAAATGATGCGGAAGGATTCGAGGTCCGTTCTAGAAAGGAATCTAGAGGAGGATTTATGACCCGCTCCTGTCTCAAGAGGCAGGACTCAGAGTCCATTTTTGTCGCAGAGTAGAGGAGCAAGAGATCCGTGCCTTCAATGCACCAAAAAAAGGGCGTTTATATTGGCAGCCCACATATCGATATTGGCAGCCCAATTATAATGACAGCCTAAAATATGGCTATTGGCAGCCCGATGGATACTGGCAGCCCAAACAATAAATTTTTAAATAGACATTTTTAGAAAACGTGTTCAACATGAAAGTTGTAGATCTCGTCGAGATCTACAACTTTTATGTTGAACACTTTTTCTAAAAATGTCATATAGTCAGCCTATTTTCAAAAGGCGCGGAACCCGGGCGGAAATAACATATTTCCGCCCGGGTTCCGCGTCTTTTGAAAATAGGCCGACTATATTACATTTTTAGAAAAAGTGTTCAACATAAAAGTTGTAGATCTAGACGAGATATACAACTTTCTTGTTGAACACTTTTTCTAAAAATGTCATATAGTAGACCTATTTTAAAAAGTCGCGTGTTCTGCATTTTGAGCTGCTATTAGCGGTCATATTATATATGTTTTTCCTTATTTTCTGGGCTGCCAATATCGAAAGCTGGGCTGCCAATATAAACGCCCAAAAAAAATCCTGTTTCAAAAAATAGAAAGGTGGGCCTAACTTAGCACGTATTTAAATGCACACACTAGGAATGTGCACCAAAATTTTATTCGGGACATTTGAGGTCTTCGAATAACAATACTCTGAAAAACTAACGGTAGTGATGACTCATGATTCCCTCTTTATACTTCCCAGATCGAGTCCAGTTCTTCTAATGTTTCTCCCTTCAGATTTTACCGGGCGGTGATGCTCAGATGAAGGGTCAGTGTGTTTGGGCGTTTTTCTTCCGTTGAGTTCCGACCGCAGTTTTTTTTGTTCAGTTTATTTCTCGGTTCCGTTGCTAACGGAGCCTGTTTTTTCCATTGCCAACGGAGCTTTCCCACAACTGTTGGGATTAGCTTTCCAACGCCGGCGTTGCCATGGGAATAACATCACTGTACATCGGCGAGGGGAGGAGACGCCATCGCCGTTTTTTTCCATTGCCAAGGATGATCCACTGCCGGAGAGAAGGTTGCCGGAGCTCTGGTTGGAGGAGTTGTGCGCGGGGACCAGACGCAGACGGCGAGACCAGACGTGAAAGCTCCTCTGCCATGGATGTCGACCAGACGTGAAAGCTCCCCCCATCTCCTCCTCCACCGCCATGGATGACGCCGACCAGACGATCTAGGAGAAGACCCCCTCCCCCCATCTCCTCTTCCACCACGACGGACGACGCCGGTCCTGCCATGGACCGGTGATAAGCTTTGATTTCGTTATCATTATTTTATAATAATAATAATAAATTAATATGACTATTTTATTATTATAATAATAATATTATTAAATTAATATGATTATTTTATAATAATAATAATATTAATAAATTAATATGATTATAATTCATTTTATTAGTATTCATTAGTAATATTATTAATAAGTTAAATTTATAATAAATATTAATTTTAATTCATTATATTAATGTAATTGATTTTTTTTGATAATTAAATATTACAAAACGTTATCGTTGTTTTACCACGGTTTTTCCATTCCGAACAGCTCTTCCACTACTGTTTTACGAAACTATTTTGTCATTTTTAACAGTTACATTCCAACAACACTATTTCAATGGGCAATTGACAAAATGCACCATCGAAATATAGACTTTTGGCAAAATGCACTCAAAAAGTTTAAAATTGACACAATGCACCCCCAAAGTGGGTTTTTTTGGCAATGTGCACCCTATAGTGGACATTTTGGCCATTTTATTTTTTACCTAGTGAGAGTGCACATTGCCAAGAAAATCCACTTTGAGGGGTACATTTTACCAATTTTAAACTTCCAGTTTGCCAAAACTCTATATTTGCCGGATGCATTTTACAAATTACCCCTATTTCAACCGAAAGATTTCTGCCAACGTAAGTTTCGTCTCACGGGCAATAATGTCTCTCTCCCCCTCCGGGTCTCCACTAGTAGCTCATCCTTTCTTCTTCTCCCTTCCTCCACCAGATCTCCCGCGGGCAAGTTTTCTCATCTTCACTTTCTTCGCACTCTCCGCACGAGTTTTCTGCTAACTTTTTTTATCTTCTTCTTCTTATTTTTGATCCGGCGACCCTATTTTGTCGTTTGAGGATGATTTCTGAATGTAGGAGCTCAATAGTGGTTTTGGCGAAAGGTTTTGTTCGCCTATTTAGGGTTTTTTTTGGTTTGTCATCGTTCTTCTATTTTCACCAGCGGGCGATATTGATGTCTTTACTGTTGCATGTTCGGCCTTCGTAATTCGTTGCTTGCCGGTGACTTTGTCTAAATGTCTAGAAGCAGAATTTTGAGGACCATGGATATAATTTTTCAAGTTTTGACTTTTTAGGACGATTTTATTTTATTTGGTGCAGACACGCTCCTGGTGATTAATTAGATCGTAGAATTCTGAACGGACGAGGGCTTTTGGTGGTTGATTAACCTATCTTTTCATCAGCTGATATTGAGCCGACACGCCATGCTTCTAAGCTAATTTTGTTTCACTTGGATTCGAATATAATCCAGCTGCTTGCTACGATTAGGGTTAGTGTAAACTTGCTGATAACTTCTTAAATGGATGAAGGGGACCTTTGAAAGTGTTCCATGTGTTATTTGTGAAGCTCTTTTTTCTTCTTTGTATGCAATTTTCTTAAGAGCTCAAATAGGTTCTTCCTAACGTTTCAAGTTAAACTTATTGTCTTAATTTTGTTTTAGCTATACATTTTTTTGGGTGTTAGATTGTTTTTCATGTGTAATTTCAGTTACCAATGGAACCAGGTCATGTTATTTTGGTTTGCATGGAAGTATAGAATGATTTATACAGATTTTGGGTGTTATTTGCTTACTTTCACATCGAATAACTAGCAATTGACCTGCGTGTTTGATATAATGGAGGACTGGGGGAGAGATGGAGAGGGAAATGTGAGTTTCAACTTGCGATCGAGCTAGAAAAGACAAAATCCACAAGAGGTGACTTGCTCGATTTTGTTTACTCTGGAGATATTTAGCATGAGTTCAAAATATTACCACACTCCTTATAGAGAAAGGTCCATACGTTAATTAGAAACGACATAAAGCGAACATGACAATAAAGTCTTAAAGCCATTTAAGAAACTGATTCTGCATTGAGCATGAACTGCATTAGCCTACATCTTCCTGATTTGTTCCTACCCTACTAGAGTATACTCGCACGATTTTCCGCAGGATTCCTTGATTGAGTTGATGAGTATACATATCAGTACAATACTTCCATCTTGAAAATTGACATTGTCCCCAAGTTCAAGTGACAAAAATGATTGTGCATAAGTTTTTCAACATGTTGAGGTGCCCAACACCCACCATAACGGTGCTACTATTATCCCGCTTCAAGTGCTTCAAAGCTATTTGTTACGTGCCCTAGATTGCGACCTCGTGCAATGAGGGTGAAGAGGGAAGTCCTGGAGGAGGGAGGCGGATCCCTTCTCAGAACCCTTAGGCGCAATGGTGAGGGGGAAGAGAAAGCGCCTACGAAGAAGGGAGGCTTCAGTAAGTAGCAGCGGTGGGACGATGTAGCGGAATCGGAATTGCGGGCGAACGCCTAGGTCATGAATGAGAGAACGTGTAGAGAGAGAGAATATTAGAGAGAGGGAGAGAATTGATTTAATTTCCTTCTTGCCATTTCTTTTTCCAAGCCTCCAACATAAAAGTCCCAACATAAACCAGTAGACATAATTGTCCTCTCACAAGGCTTAATAAGGGTGTGGTTAGAGATAACAAAAGCATGCATACAATATTAATAGGAGATAAAATATATAGGCGTGCGCCACTCGCGACTCACGATGCTTGTTAGTAATCCCCCAACGAGGATTCGTAGCATCTCCACCCTGCTCGACATCAAGCCTATCTTGTGGCGGCGACGACAATGGAACCAAGGGTGCTCCCAGAGGGTCTCCAACAAAGGGCTTCAGCTGGGACACATAAAAGACGTCGTGAATCTGAGCGTCATCGGAATGACGGTGACGGCAAGCCACATCCCCGATGCGGTGCAGGATCTCGAAGGGTTCAAAGAATTTGGGCCCCAACTTCTGGTTTGCCTCCTTGGAGACGGTAGACTGACGGTATGGTCGGACGTTTCAGCCAGATCTAATCCCCGGGAGCGAAGAACAACTCACGATGGATTTTGTTGTGGGCGGTCTCTATCCGTGCCTGGGCCTGAATGAGGCAGTCCAGTGCATGGCGCAGAACCTCGTCACGCGTGCGGGGCTCGATGCCGACGATGATGGTGCGAGCGGAGGCATCAACATAAGTGAGGAGGCGGGGAGGATCCCGATCGTAGATGAGGTGGAAAGGAGTAACTGAAGGGCGGTGTGGTAGGAAGTATTGTAGCAATACTCCACCCACGACAACTAACATGCCCAGTGTTTGGGGCGGTCCCCTGTAAGGCAGCAAATGTACATCTTGTGTGTCCTGTTGACGACCTTCATCTGGCCATCTGACTGCGGGTGGTAGGCGGAGAATATGACCAGCTTCGTACAACAAAGGGTGAATAGTTCATGCTAGAACTGAGAGGTGAAGTCCTTGTCCCTGTCAAACACAATGCTCTTTGGTACACCGTGGAGGCGGAACACCTGGTCGAAGAATGTATGGGCGACGGTGAGGCCGGTGATGGGGCGGCTGATGGAAATGAAGTGGGCTGTGGGCCCCCTTGGAGAAGCAATGAACGATTACAAAGATGACATAGTAGCCCCGAGAAGGAGGAAGCCCTTCGATTAAGTCCATCGAGACGCTCGCCCAGATCTGTGTTGAAATTGGTTGGGGCTGCAGTAGACCGACAGGTGATAGAGACTCTGTCTTGCTGCGCTGGCAGATCATGCATGTGGCAATATAAGTCTGGGCATTTCGTTTGAGTCCCAACCAGAAGAACTCGGTGTGCAGGGCTGAAGGGTCTTGTGGACCCCTTAGTTTGTGCGGTCGTGGACGACTTCCAAAAGATCTGGGATCAGCAAGGAGGTAGCGGGCAAGTAGAAATGGTCCCTGTAGAGGATGAGGTCGTCACAGACTGTCCAATGCGGCAGAAGATGCCCCTCCTAAATGCGCCGCAACAGCTCGCTAAGAGCGGGTGTGTCATGGATCTCCTGACGGAGGCGAGGGAAAATCAACGATGACGACTCAGACACGGTGTAAAGGAGTGCATCTGGAGAGTCACGGCGGGAGAGAGCTTTGATCGCGCGGTTCAGGTGGCCTGCCTTGAACTCCACCCAAAAATCATAGCCCAAAAGGCGACTCACCCAACGTTGTTGTGGTACTGTAGTCAAACGCTGCTCCAGTAAATACTTAAGACTGAAATGGTCTGTACGGATCACGAAAGAACGCCCCCACAAAGATAGGTCCGCAAGTGGTGGTTGACCTTAGCCAGTCCGCTGAGTTCCTGCTCGTAGACGAGAAGCTTTCGATGATGGAGGGCCGTCGTGCGGCTGGAATATGCAATCGAGTGTCCCTCTTGTTGGATTACCGCGCCGCACCCGTGTTCGGAGGCGTCACATTCCACCTGGAATTCCTTCTTGAAATTTGGCAGTTGGAGGACGGGAGTCGATACTAAGGCCCGCTGCAAAGCTCGAAAGCCCCCCATGGCGGAGTCGTCCCAAGTGAAGCACTGACGACGTAAGAGAGACAACAAGGGGGCGGCGATCATCGTGTAGCCCTGGATAAATCAGCGATAGTGGCCGGTCAGGCCGAGAAATCCGTGAAAATCTCACTGTGTTTGGGGAACGGGCTATTCGAGAACCCCCTGAATCTTGGCTGGATCGGCAGAGACGCCAGAGTGATCGGCAATGTACCCTAAGTAGGCAACCCTGTCAGTGCCGAAAGAACACTTGTCCCGCTTCAGGAAGAGCCGGTGCGAGCGTGCTAGTTGGAAAACCTGTCTGAGGTGGTCGATGTGCACCTCCCAAGTCTTGATGTGCACCAAAATATCATTAAAAAGTAGCCAACAACGAAGGAGTGTATGAAATACCTCGTTCATGAGTGTCTGGAAAGTAGATGGGGCTTTCGTGAGCCCGAAAGGCATCACGAGGAACTTGATGTGGACTATGATGTGTGCGGAAAGCTGTCTTCTCCATGTCTTCCTAGAAACATACGGACCTGGTGGTACCCCGAGCAAAGACCCATCTTGGAAAAGTAGCGTGCCCCGTGCAACTCATTCAATAACTCCTCGACAACTGGAATGAGAAACTTATCCTTCACCGTTTGCGCATTCAATGCGCGGTAGTCCACGCAAAAGCACCAAGAACCATCATTTTTATGGACTAAAAGGACTGTGGAGGAGAAGGGCGAGACGCTGTGGCGGATGATGCCCGGGCGAAGCATCTCGGCACACTGCCGCTCTATCTCATCCTTCTGTACAAATGGGTAGCGGTAGAGGCAGACGACTACTTGGGCCGTGTTTGGAAGGAGGAAAATGCGGTGATCTTGCCGGCGCGAGCAGGGAAGCCCTGCAGGCGTGGCCATGGTGTCGTTGTACTTATGAAGAAGGACTAAGAGATCCGGCTGTACGAAAGAATCCAGCCAAATAGAGAAAACACGGCCAACGTCCGCCTTCAGATGACCGTGCCACACTGTCCAGTAGGGCTCTTGTCCCCAGGACATCGTTAGGCCCTCCAAATCCCGCAAAATCTGGCCGAGGTAACGCAACCAACGCGTCCTTAAGATGACCTTAAATCCCCGTAGGGCGATGACAGAGAATGATAATCCTCTACAATAATCAGAACGTCCCTGCAAGGCATGGCGGTGCCATTTTGCATGGCCACGCGCAAACGATTGCGGCTGGTAATGGGAAGCTGAAGCTGCTGGGCAGTGAGGTTGCTGATGAAGCTGTCTGTACTGCCCGTGTCCATGAGGGCAAGAAACTGGTGGCCCGCCACGGTGATAGGCATCTACACTGTATCCCCAGATTGTGCACCCGACATAGCATGTAAAGAGATCGCGGGGTCTCCTGGCTCGTCGTCCCCGACTTCCCCATCCGAGGGATCGTCAACCACGAGCCAAAATAAATACTTACACCGGTGGCCATGTGTAACACCCCCATCCGTCACGAATAATATAACAGAAGGTCCGGTCGGGGCCCCACGTCATATGAAACGGACAGACGAAAGAGTTACTAAATGAAACCAAAAATCCTTAAAATTTTTAAAAACGCAATCCAAACACAGAGTTGCATTCTAGCGGAAGAATAAAAGGAGTTTCATAAAAACCACACACAAAGACGAATGTCCATTAACCACAATAAGAATGAAATACAACAACTACAGATTTGGCCTTAAGGCCTTACATCAATAATATTTAACCAAATAAAACAGTTTTCATACATTGGCACGCAGGCCGGCAACACATGAGAAATAACTAAATAAACAATTGGGCCTTTGAGGGCCAGCTCAGCAAGAAGGGCTTCAACCCGCTATTTCTCGCTTGGCTCCGCAGCACCTGCAAGCAAACATTCCACCAAGCGGTGACAAACAAAGCAACGGTCAGCAAGGGCTGACCAAATTATAACGACCTCACCCCATTTCTCGGTGTGGCGGTGCTTCTTCCCTGCAAGCGGATTAACATAATTACATAAATCTAGAATGTGTCATTTAAGCACCAATCATCACAAACGTTGGCCCGACCGGCCCAACGTCTCGTGCACTCAGGGCACCTTAACGGTGTACCGGACTTCCCCGGGTCCCACCACCATCCTCAGTCCTTGACTGAATGACAACACATTGAGCATTCGCCAGCCGTGACTCAAGGTCCTCGGCTCTCTCCTATGCCTGTAGCAACAAACCAATTTCCTTAGGTAGTCGAACTACACCACATAGTGCAGGTACAGTTCAGTCAAGCCCGTTGCTCAAATCGTCGTACCCAACTCGCACGACGCGGGTCAACCTCCCCTTGTCTGTTATCGCCTACATAACCGATTGTTATGTAACAAGGGTGACACTCGCGGCCACCTGAGTTGCGCACACAAGGCACACAACTCCACACACTAGCCCTACGGTCTCCGAGAAACGGGCTTCGCACAAACACGACAAAACTCCCCGGGAGTTAATGCCGACGATCCACAACTTCGTGCAAACATTAGGGTGTTTCCTGGAGCACACCTCCAGTACTAACTGCCGCCCCGGGCAGACTCCCATTCCGAAATATTCAACTTCCACGGAGTATTCTCCGGGAACCCCATAACATCACCAATCCAGACGAACATGTCCGGATGGGCTTCACACAACATGCCTAAACCGTACTCGCGCTTCCGGGTGCTAATGCAAATAATAACAGAGATGAAAACATCGACCCGTCGGAGAGCACCCTTCCCCCACTCGTCGGTGGAGCGGTGCTTCCATGCAAATATGCTAATTAAGGGCTTCACCTGCCCAAGAAGAAAAGTCGTTATCCGTGACGCGCATTTCTGAGGCATGACTCGGTCACAAACGACCTTCGCAGCGGCTGTCCACGCACAGATCCGAGCTTCGAAGGGGATGTTCTTCTTCTGACACCACCGGTTGACCTCTCTCAAAGTGTCCAAGCCCAAACCCTACCCTTCTTGGCCGGCCAAGAGGAGAGGAGGAAGGTCGGGATGCTCCTATGCTCCCAGAAATCGGAGGGAGGGAGACGCTCGGGTTTTTCCCCCTTACAGGCAGCGACCGGGACAGAGGAAAGAGGAGGGAAGAAGCTCAGGTAGGGCTTCTCCTTCCTTGCGGCGGCCGGAATAGGGCTCGACCCTACTTCAGGCGGCGACGTGAGCGGCGCTCGGGCTCGATCTTGCGCGTGAGAGAGAAGGACGTGAGAGAGGGAGAGGGCTCCGGCTACCACTCCTTCTAGCCGGTGACAGGAGAGATGGGGAGGTCGGGCTCGGGTCCTCCTTCAGGCAGGGCGACGAGGACAGAAGGAATCGTGGACATTTCAGTCCAGGGTCCTGGGCAGGATGACAGCTGCTGAGCTGCTGAGGACGCGGGACTTTTGCGACGCGGAGCTGCTCTGCTCCTGCTGCGAGGATTTGCGACGCGGGAGACGGGAGCTGCTTGCGACGCGGGAGACGGGAGCTGCTGAGAGGGAAGAGAGAGCTGCTGAGAGGGATCGGGATGAGGAGGGAAACGACCGGTACGGGACGGCTCTATTTTTGGCGTAGAGGAGGGGGGGGGGGAGTTAGGTTTAGATTTTATATTTATATTAAACTCTATCCCAAACCCCCTATCCGCAGACCACGCCCCCCTAAACGCATCACAAACAGAATTTAATTCGCGACTTGATTTTCTGGGTGTTACAATTCTCTCCTCCTTAATGAAATTTCGTCTCGAAATTTAAAATATGAAAAACGAAATGAAGTTCGTCATACCTGAGTAAAATAGATCAGGGTATTCCTTGCGCATGACCTCTTCTGGCTCCCAAGAGAGCTCCTCGCGGCCACAATTGTCCCAACGGACTCTCACCATCTTGATTGTCTTTCTCCGTAACTGTCGTATGTCGCTATCGACAATGCAAACTGGCTTCACCCTGGTAGATATGCCACTATCCACCAACACAACATCGGCCTCCAACACAGAAGCGGGCTCCCGCACCGCCTTCCTCAACACAGAAATATGGAAGACGTCGTGCAACCCACTCAGCTCCGTCGACAAAGCAAGTCGGTAAGCTGCCTCGCCGATGCGCTCTGTGATCTTAAATGGTCATAAATACCTTGGACTCAGCTTCTTCAAGCGTCGAACCCTCGACACTCCTTTGAAAGGCTTTATCTTCAAGTATACCCAATCTCCAACCGCGAACTCCACGTTCCGGTGTTTGACGTTGTAATACTTCTCCAGACGATCTTGGGAGATCAACAACTGCTCTCGAATGGTCAGTATGGACTCATTTGCCTCATCAACATCTTTGCGCTTCAATAGTTTGGTATCACCAGTTTCTGCCCATGCTAACGGAGTGCGACACTTCCTGCCGTATAACGCCTCGTACGGCGCCATCTGAATACTTGTCTGATAACTGTTGTTATAGACAAACTCTACCATGTGAAAGTGATCCTCCCAACGCTGCCCGAAATCCAAAACGCACATACGCAACATATCTTCCATCGTCTGTTTTGTCCTCTCAGTTTGCCCATCAGTCTGCGGATGGAAGACTGTACTAAACTTGAGTTTTGTGCCCAATGACCCATGAACGTGCCTCCAATCACCGGACGTAAACCGTCCATCACGGTCGCTAACTATGTTGCGGGGGACGCCATGTAATCGAACGATGTTCTCCACATACAACTTTGCTAGCTTCTCCACTGGATCGCTTTTCCGATTCGGGATAAAATGCTGCAACTTTGGTCAACCGGTCAACAATCACCCAAATAGAATCGTTTTTCTGCAATGACTTTGGCAAACCGTGCACAAAATCCATGGAAATATCATCAAATTTCCACTCCGGGATCGACAACAATTTCAAGAAGTCTCCCGGTCGTTGGCATTTGGCCTTCACTAGCTCGCACGTTTGACATTTTGCCACCAGAACAATATTTTCATGTCCTTGTACATCTTTGAGCTCCCTGGGTGGATTAAGTACTAGGTATTGTGAGCCTCATACATAAACTCTTCCCGTAGAATGCCAGACTTTGGGACGTGCAAGCGATCACCTTTCCGCAGAAGACCGTCTTCAACCAAGAACTGAGAATTTGACCCTTCCGCTGCATAGCGCTTCATGCTCTCAACGAGCTCCAATGCTCTCCAAACTCTGTCCGCAAGGTCACACTGCACCTCCGTCCAGTTCAAGCATGCGTTTGCACTAGTACTCCTGTCGACACAGGTGATACCCAAGACTTCCAATTCCTGGATTAAACGCTCATCATGCATGCGCAACCAGTTTGCTCGTGCTGGAGTTTTGCGACTCAAAGCATCAGCGACCACATTCCCCTTCCCGGGTGTGTAATGTATCTCGAAGGTGTAATCTCCAAGGAATTCCATCCACCTTCTTTGCCGCATGTTCAACTCCTTCTGGTTCAACAGGTACTTAAGGCTCTTATGATCCGTAAAGATGTCAACCTTCACGGCATATAAATAATGTCGCCAAAGCTTCAGGACGAATATCACAGCCGCTAACTCCAAGTCGTGGGCGGGATAATTTCTCTCATGCACCTTCAGCTGGCGTGAGCCGTACGCTATAACCTTTCCAAACTATAGGAGGACGCAGCTTAAGCCGCTCCCTGAGGCATCACTATAGATCTCGTAGCTGTCCGTACCACATGGCGAACTCAAAATAGGCGCCGTGGTCAGACGACCCTTCAGTTCCTCAAAAGCTCGTGCGCACTCCGGCGACCACACAAACTTCTGATCCTTTCTCGTCAAGGTAGTGAGAGGTAAAGCTATCCGCGAGAAGTTCTCCACGAACCTCCTGTAGTAGCCGGCAAATTCCAGGAAACTCCGGACTTCCGCCACTGTAGTCAACATAGGCCACTCCTGTATAGCTGCTATCTTCGCTGGATCCACGGCGATACCCTCCCCACTAACGACATGACCGAGAAACGCCACAAACGATAGCCAAAACTCGCACTTAGAGAACTTGACATATAGTCGACTCCTCCTCAAGGTGTGCAAAACCAACCTCAAATGGTTCACATGATCCTCCTCTGACTGCGAGTACACCAAAATGTCATCTATGAAGACTATCACAAATCGATCCAGATACTCCCAAAAGGTTCTGTTCATCAAATCCATGAATACCGATGACACATTTGTCAACCCGAACGGCATCACGGTGAACTCATACTGACCATAGCGTGTGTCAAAGGCTGTCTTGGGAATATCACTCTCCCTTATACGCAACTGATAGTAGCCGGACTTTAGATGTAGATTCGAGTAGACGGTTGATCCAGCCAACTGATCAAACAAATCATCGATTCTCGGAATCAGATACTTGTTCTTCTCCGTCAGCTTGTTCAGCTCTCGGTAATCAATGCATAGACGCAGACTCCCGTCCTTCTTTTTCACGAAAAGGACCGACGCACTCCAACTCTCCAAGGTGAACCACTTGGACGTATGTAACCCTGCTCTAGCAATTCCTGCAGCTGAACCTTCAGCTCTGCCATCTCCTTTGTCGCCACTCTGTATGGTGCGCGGGACACAAGTTTCGCACCTGTCACCAGATCAATAGGGAATTCGATCTCTCGCTGGGGTGGAATCCCATGGAGATCCTTAGGGAACACATCCGCGAACTCTGACACGATAGGAATGTCACTCAAACAGGACTTCGACTCTACAACCTCCAATAGTGTGAAGAACAACTCCGCACCCTTCTGAACCGCTTTGATCACTTGGAGAGCAGACATCAGTGTCTTGCTCAATCCTCGCATACCAACGAATTTGGTCTCGCATTCAGTACCCTGTCCCAGTGTGATTTCCTTCGAGTTGTAGTCAATACATGCACGCTGCTCCGAAAGCCAGTCCATGACAAAGATAACTTCGAACTCGAATATCGACAGTACAGATGCTTCCAACTTAAAATCATGATTCCCTTTCCGCACCTGAACACAGCAGGATCTATCAACACGCATCAAGCAATCGTTAAGCAGCAAAACATCCAATATATTAGTTGATAGAACGGAAGGCACTCCGATGCGCAATACGAAGTCCTTGGATAAAAAAGAATGAGAAGCGCTTGTATCAAACAGTGCTCTCGCCGGATAGTCCCAAATTAGGACAAAACCTAATTCAAACAAGTTAAGGAAGACATAAGGTAACAAGTATATAAAGCAGTAAAAACTGTATGCTATGTCGTACCTGTCACCACGTCATTCTGTTTTATAGCCTCCCGTTGGCCAAGGTTGTAGACTCGAGGCTGTGCAAGAGTATAATGAGAAGCTGATGACTCCACCTCTTTCCCCTTTTCAGCATAAGATGCTCCTGTCTTCTTCTCAGTCTTCGGCGGGCCACTGCGGCACTCTCGGGCGTAGTGTCCCACCTTGCCACATGTATAACACGTAACCGGGCCTCGACTCGAAGTAGCTCCAGAAGTAACGGTAGGAGGGGCTGGTCCAGACGACCTAGCCTTCTTGTTCCACCTCCTGCGGAACCCAGACTTCGAAGAGGTATGCACCTTATACTCTGGCTTCTTCACAGCCAAGTCTTTCTTACTTTGCACTCTCCTCATGTCCTGATCCAAAGATCGGGCATGGTTTACCAAAACCTGAAAGCCCTGCGTCATCGGGCCTGAGAGAAGCAACCTCAGGTCATCCCGCAGTCCTTCGTAGAATCTGTTGGTCTTTCGCTCCTCGTCTGCAAACGTGAAGCCGGCATACCGCCCCAACCTTGTGAACTCATGTAAATAGTCGTCAACGGAACCTTCTCCATGGGTCAAGCGCTGAAACTGATTCTCCAACGCAATTCTCTGCTTGGAAGGGAGGTACCTGACCAAGAACAGTCTCAAGAACTCTTCTATGGAAACGTCTGATAGCTTCCTGCCAGCAAGCTGGGGCAACTCCACCTCATCCCACCATAGTCTTACCTCTCCATCCTGTAGAAAAGTGGTTATGGTCACCTTTTGTGCTTCATCTGTCTCTGTCGTCGTCACGGTTCTCTTTATACGGGAGAACCAATCTTCGACCTGAGTCGGTGATTCCACTCCCGAAAATGTAGGAGGATTGAAGCTCATCACATGCTTCATCTGCTTTTCAGTTGCTCGCTTTACCGCCAAAGGCTCGACAGACACTTGCCTCACCGCCACTGGATCAACTACGATAGCCTGCACCGGGGCCACCACAGGGTGTTCTTGCTCTCTTGGCTGCGCATTGATCATAGCGAACACAACTTCCACAACTAAACAGATTGTCTCGGCAGAAGGAGGAGGTGTAGGCACCTCCGCCGGTGCATTACTCTGCAGAATGCTGATATTGGGACTGTTCAACACCACTTCTGGTCACCTATAGTTGCGCCACACACACTTTAGTGACTAAAAGACATAGCAAACAACAAACAAAACGAACGCTCAGGTTCCACAAACAACATTTTTAACGTGTTTCAAGTGTGTTTTTCATTCCTAAGTGTGCATTCATGTGTTCTTTTCATGTTATAATGGCAACGCACATGAGTGCTCACCAACCCTTAAAAGGAATTCGACCACGAATTCAAATAAGGAAGAACGACACCAGAGTCTGATATCAAATTGTAACACTCCCAATCCGTCACGAATAATATAACAGAAGGTCCGGCCGGGGCCCCACATCATATGAAACGGACAGACGAAAGAGTTACTAAATGAAACCAAAAACCCTTAAATTGTTTGAAAACGCAATCCTAACACAGAGTTGCATTCTAGCGGAAGAATAAAAGGAGTTTCATAAAACCACCCCCAAAGGCGAATGTCCACTAACCACAATAGGAATGAAATACAACAACCATAGATTTGACCTTAAGGCCTTACATCAATAACGTTTAACCAAATAAAATAGTTTGTATACATCGGCACGTAGGCCGACAATACATGAGAAACAACTAAATAAACAATTGGGCCTTCGAGCGCCAGCTCAGCAAGAAGGGCTTCCGCCCGCTATTTCCTGCTTGGCTGTGCAGCATCTGCAAGCAAACATTCCGCCAAGCGGTGACAAACAAAGCAACGGTCAGCAAGGGCTAGCCAAATTATAACGACCCCACCACTTTCTCGGGGTGGCGGTGCTTCTTCCCTGCAAGTGGATTAACATAATTACATAAAGCTAGAATGTGTCATTTAAGCACCAATCATCACAAACGTTGGCACGACCGGCCCAACGTCTCGTGCACTCAGGGCACCTTAACGGTGTACCAGACTTCCCCGGGTCCCACCACCATCCTCAGTCCTGGGCGAGAAATGTTTGATGGTTGTCCGCCATCATGGTTTTGAAGGATTCCAAAATTTAGGCTAATGTAGGACTGCCCAAATTTCCCTCGTCCATGGATGAAGAAGCCTGGGAAGGAGTGAGTGAAGGCGGAGGAAGCAATCCGCTGGAGGCCGCGAATAAGGAGTCCCCCGACAATGGAGGAGTCGAGGAGTATGGGCTGCGGAGCGGAACTGGCAGAAGGAGGGCGAGGCAGAGCCGACTGGACGGAGCGAAACTGTGCGGGTTGGCGCGGGAAGCTCGTGTCCGAGCGGATGGGGGGTAGACGCTCGTCGGGGCTGGCGTGGTCGACCTCAATGGAAGTAGAGTGCGGTGGATTTGTAGTTTCAGCGGTAGGGAGGAGAGTTTCCTCTGATACCAAGTTGTTACGTGCCCTAGATTGTGACCTCGTGCAAGGGGGGTGGAGAGTGAAGTCCTGGAGGAGGGAGGCGGATCCCTTCTTGGAACCCTTAGGTGCAATGGTAAGGAGGAAGAGGAACGCCGGCGGAGAAGGGAGGCTTCGGTGGATCGGCAGTGGGACGATGTAGCGGAATCAGGATTGTGGGTGGACGGCTAGGTCACAAACGAGAGAACGGGTAGAGAGAGAGAATTAGAGAGAGATGGAGAGAATTGATTTAATTTCCTTCTTGTCATTTCTTTTTCCCAGCCTCCAACATAAAGTTTCAACATAAACCAAAAGTCATAATTGCCCCCTCACAAGGCTTAACAAGGGTGAGGATAGAGATAACAAAAGCCTGCATAA
This sequence comes from Platanthera guangdongensis, assembly GCA_039583875.1. Lineage (NCBI taxonomy): Eukaryota > Viridiplantae > Streptophyta > Magnoliopsida > Asparagales > Orchidaceae > Platanthera > Platanthera guangdongensis. The sequence continues at coordinate 190,756,967 of CM077148.1, forward strand.
AATATTAATAGGAGAGAAAATGTTTAGGCGCGCCCTACTCGCGACTCTCGGCACTTGTAGGTGATCCCCAACGAGAATTCGTAACACTATTCTTTGTAATGTTCTCATATTCACCACTGAGGAGCATGTACAATTCTTTATTTGGACATTGGTGGGTAGGAGAATGGAGTTGTTGAAATATAGGACATGATGATGGAGCTCAACATACTCCTGAGGGGATAAGCATATAAGTTGTGGTTATGTTGGAGGTATGGTAGGACGACACAGAAGATTAGGTAAAGTTGGTTAAGGCGTTGATGTGGGTCTAGATCAAATATTGTAGAACCTTAACGATGAAACTCTGGAGATGTAGGAGAAATATCAACTTGTTTGATGTTATGAGTGATGTCGAGGTGGACGTGTGCCAATCATGACGTGAAACTCCTTTTTCATGAATCATGCTTGTGCCATAGCTTTGGTTAGAATGGAGGGGTTGTGCAAGCGCAAGCTTGCATGAATCAGTAGTTGGTGACCAACAACTACCACTACTGTTAAGCCTTTATCCCACCACAGTGGGATCAGATATATGGATAATTTGTCACACTCAAGGTGGATCCACGTAACCTCAAGCGCTCCAACGGAATCCACAAGCAGCAGTTTACACAACAATTCAATCATCTACATTAACTATTCACCATTTCACGGTTTAAGCAGCAGCAGTATTGTTCCCAAACATTAGATAACACTGTTATCCCAAACCGTTTTTCAGGTCATTGTTCATCTCCCCTGCCGGCTGAAGGAAACAATACAGCAAAGCAAAATCAACAGGAACACTGCAACTTATAATTTGTAACAACTTGCAAGCATTCAAAATCTCTACAGGAACATTAAACTCTCAGCATTCATCTTAACAGGAAAGAAGAACAACAAACTTATCTTTCTCAAGTCTCAACTCTGACAGGTAACACAAGAACAACAAACTCACATTTTTTATCTTTAATTTTCATTCATAAAAAAAAATACAGACATACACATCCCTTTTATAGGGTTACATCGATAGCAACAAAGAAACGAAATACCAGTTATCCCAAACCGTCAGAGAAGAGGTGGAGAAAAACGTGGTCATGGCAGGAGCTTCGATATGTGCGGGAATGGCGAAATGAAATAGCGGTTGCGCGGGCCGTAGCCGTGGCTGTCGTGGGAGTGCAGGGCTTTATTCGCGAGCCTCAGCGGAATCAGAGTAGGGGCGCCGATGTCGGGGAGGTGAAGGTTGAACTTAGCCCTAAACCTGCGTGAGCTCTGATGCGGAGCATAGACGAGCACTTGCAGTGAATGACGAGTTTTGGGCCCATTCGGGGCTGATTTAGCGACTTTTCGAAACGGAGTCCCCAGAACGCCGTTCCGAAACGGAGTCCCCAGAACGCCGTTCCGAAACGGAGTCCCCCGAACGCCGTTCCGAAACGGAGTCCCCCGAACGCCGTTCCGAAACGGAGTCCCCAGTACGCCGTTCCGAAACGGACCCAGAACGCCGTTCCGAAACGGAGCTCCCAGAACGCCGTTCCGAAACGGAGCTCCCAGAACGCCGTTCCGAAACGGAGCTCCCAGAACGCCGTTCCGAAACGGAGCTCCCAGAACGCCGTTCCGAAACGGAGCTCCCAGAACCCCGTTCCGAAACGGAGCTCCCAGAACCCCGTTCCGAAACGGAGCTCCCAGAACGCCGTTCCGAAACGGAGCTCCCAGAACGCCGTTCCGAAACGGAGCTCCCAGAACGCCGTTCCGAAACGGAGCTCCCAGAACGCCGTTCCGAAACGGAGTCCCCAGAACGCCGTTCCGAAACGGAGTCCCCAGAACGCCGTTCCGAAACGGAGTCCCCAGAACGCCGTTCCGAAACGGAGTCCCCAGAACGCCGTTCCGAAACGGAGTCCCCAGAACGCCGTTCCGAAACGGAGTCCCCAGAACGCCGTTCCGAAACGGAGTCCCCAGAACGCCGTTCCGAAACGGAGTCCCCAGAACGCCGTTCCGAAACGGAGTCCCCAGAACGCCGTTCCGAAATGGAGTTCCCATAATGCCGTTTCAAAACGGAGTTCCCATAAATGCTTGTGGTTATATAAAGAGCTACTAAAAGCGATTACAACGAGGGGTTGAGACGATGATAAAGAAAAGCACTCGAATCACCTCGGCTAAAGTTGATTAAAAAATGCGATAATAAACTCTAACTTAATAAGTTAAAAGACCTTGACCGTGGAGGTTTCATAAGCATGAACACGCGTCTCTCGAAGTCGTGCCCACCTGAGTTTAGGAAGGTCCGACCGAACTCTCGTCCAAATCGGAGATCTAAAGCTCGTTTTACGCTGTGAACCCCTCTATTGGATTTCACTCCAATCCGGGAGATTTAGGCTTCATTTGTTTTAGCGGTGGCGGGTCGATCCGGCGGGTGGAAATAGAGACTTCGAACCGGAGGGGGGAGGTGGCTGCTCAAAACGGAGCTTTTTGGGGCGTTTCACAAGGCGGGCGGGTGGAAACGGAGCAAACGCCGCCGGAGGTTCATTTGTTTACCCTCCTTCCGGTGGCGTTTGCCCAAAACGGAGTTGCGAAACGCCCAAACAAATAGAGCCTTAACGTCTGTCTCTCTCGAGGGGTGCGTGCAACTCTCTTTACTCCAGTGTGTTTTATGGATAAAAGTAGTACGTCTCTCCGTGACCAATGATACAAGAGATTAGCACAAATTAATTTCAAAAATATAAATATGTTATTTTCTCACAACTTGGTGCGTGATGCCCCCAACATTAAGTGCCATAAAAAGAGTCCATGTCACGCCTGTCAAATGACTAAGCAAACACAGGCTACCTTCAAGGGCATTGCTGAAAAGGATTTAGTCAAACGAAAATTTTAACTAAATTAATTAAATCTTTTCATTAGATATATAAAGGCGACAAGAAACGAAAAGCCATATTACGCTCCAAAGCTTTAACCCTAGCCGTCGAGACCGAAATCTTCTCAGCGTCTTGCCGCATTATTTTGATCGCGCCAAATGTCATTAAGGAGCTTCAGGATGGATACAAAATTGTGAGGGATGGATTCAATCATGCCTCTCCTGAGATTAAAGTCATTATCTCATTAATGCCTAAGTACATCATGCCTTTCCTTATAGTTTCATTCCAAGACTTTTTTGGTCTACCCCTCCCCTATTTAACATTCCTAGTAGCTAAACTCTCACAACGTCTAATTGGTGCTTGTAATGGTCTCTTTTGTACGTGTCCAAACCATCTTAATCAAGCTTCTCACATCTCTTCTACAATTGGTTTGATGTAATCAACAAATTTACTGGAGAGAGGAAGCTTCCATGTAAATCACCATGAGGGAAACTTTTTGATTGTTAAATATATTTTGCATTACAAAGAATTGTTCAACATAAGAGAAAGAAATTACGAATTTACGAATGTTAAAAATTTCCCCCGTAAGATTTAGTTCTGGTATGCTATTGTCCTATTATTACCATCCGCCCCTGCTGTCAAGATTCAAAGTAGAAGAGGATGCTCCTTTGCCTTATGTCTATCTCCTCACCTCTAGCATTGTTATTCCATGCAAATTGTTGATGGAAGTCACAGTTTTGAGCTACCAGGTAAAGCTGACAAAAGGATTTATGTTCAAACTTCTTCATGAAATCATATGTTAATTGAAGTCAACTGATTATTGATTGAATTAAATTTCTTATTATTCTTGTAAGTTCATTATATCAACCTGATATTGTAGAGTTTCTTTGTTAGATGTTCCCTGAGGATTTATGATACATCTCTTAAAGGGTCTTCATCGCGCTATGCCGTGGTTTAATGCATGCTTTACTCATCAATGCATGCTTTACTCATCAATGCATGCTTTACTCATCAATGCATGCTTTACTCATAAAAAGTAAATGCTACTTCTGATCGAGGTAGTATTTCAATCTACATCGTTCAATATCCAAGTTCTTTCCTCCGAACATGTTGATCTGATTTTCCCGTGTACTATACAATGTATCTATGTACTATACAATGTATCTATGTACTATACAATGTATCTATGGTATCAATTGTTGGGAAAAACAGCAACACACGAGACCAATGCACATACTGCTAGGGAAAATATAAATGTTACTAGAAAATAAAATTGGAGCCATAAGATGAATATCCCATTTGAGGGGGCTTATTTACTCCTTTTAAGTAGCAAAAAGAACTCAAATTTATTATATAAGAGTGTTTGACTTTTCTAATATTAAAAACTCCATTTATTAAAAAAGTTGCCTCTATTGTTATTTCCCAATTGAAGTGCAAGCCACCAGTCGCTTGCAAAGGTTGTTCTCACTTGAATCAACTGCCCACAATCTCTACCGGTCTCATTTGCGGAATAGCCTGTCGTTCACGTGGACAGGATTCTTGAATCTTGTGAACACCGACGAGTTACCCATCGAACACCATTACCGCTCAAAAACCCTAGCCAGTGATACTATGGTCGGCGATGGGTGCAGGCGGTGGAGTCGCGCAAATCCGGCGGCTGGCTGCTGTTCGCGAGCGGAAGAAGAGAGGCGAAGCGGAAGAATCGGGATTAAGGCAACTAGGGGAACTGCTGGGTCGGTCTCTCCCTTCTCAATTTCAAAATACTAAGGCTTCATTTGTTTCGGCGGTGGCGGGTCTGCTGGAAACGGGGTCGAAACGGAGGGGGGAGGTCTCTCCAAACGGAGCCGTTTCTCAGGCGGGCGGGTCTCATTTGTTTACCCGCCTTCCGCGGTGTTTGCCCAAAACGGAGCACCGAAACGCCCAAACAAATAGACTAAATCAACATAAGTCCATACACCTCCCTTATATAAGAAGAGACCAAATAGGCCGATCGGCCGTACAACATAAATAGACGCTACAAAATAAAAAACACAATGATAAACAGATACTAGACCCGCCTAGTGCTGCTCGGGCTCACGCCACCTCCGTCTCTCGCGCGCGCCTAGTATAGACGCGCACGAAGCGCCTTCCTTCAACCGGATTGATGCAGTCTAGTCCCACCGACGCGACTTAGATGATCGGAAAACTCACAACTCGCTCTCTCACGCAACTAAGACGTAACCACACCAAATTGCGTTGTTATCAATCGCACGCTAACTCGTAGAATCGCCAATCCTCTAGAGATTAAATAAGTGCTATAGGCCAATATTTGTTCAAGCGAAATGGAGCTACACGATCCGAGCGATTGTGTTGTACCAAAAGAGATCCACCAAAAATAAATCGATGCACAAGGTGGTTGATCCCTCCCAACCATAGTTGTCAAGGCGCGCGCCTGAGGCGCCGGGTGCACCAGGCGATGCCCGCCGCTCCTCAGCACAGCTGAGGCGGGCGATGTGCCCCAAGCGCGCCTAGGCGCGCGCCTTACAGGCTCCTGGGCGCGCCCGGGCCTTTCAAGGTATTTTTTAATTTTTTTTATATGGGCAAAAACATGATCTTAGACGCACCCGAGGCACCCCCTAGGGGCACTTGGGCGCCCAATTCGCTGAAATTGAGCGAATTGGGGGCCCAATTCGCACAATTTCAGCGAATTGGGCGCCCAATTCGCTCAATTTCTTTTTTCCCCAATTTTGCGCCTCAAGTGCCTCAGGCGCGCGCCTGCGCCTAGGCTCCAGGGGCCCTTTGCACCTCGGTGCGCCTTGCGCCTTTGTTAACTTAGCTCCCAACAAAAGAAAACCAACAAAAAAATCAATCCTTAGAACGCCAAATAAATCAAAAGTTTCAACGACACATAATCCGGAGAAAAAAACCACGACGCAATATCGATTTCAAAAGTAACGCCACCGTTTTTCACCACAAGAAATATGTTGAGGAATGAATCACACACGAGATGAGGAAAGAAACTCATTACCCACAGTTGAGGAGGTTGTCACGAGACGAATCACTCTACTACAGTTCCACCGAATGGAGACTAATACACACCAATCTCCACGGAGCCACGTTGAAGAGTCCCGTCGGGCAGCGGATCTGGACAGCGGGGCACGGGTAAGGATGTCGGGCAACAGCTCGAGCAGGAATAGGGCGGCAGCAGCTCGGATATGGGATGCCGACAGCAGCTCGGGAAAGGGATTTCGTGGAGACATCAGCTCGGGTAGATGGGGCGGGCCGCAGGAGTAGCACCGACGGAAGGAAGGGCGAGTCACACGCCGACGAGGAGTGGCGGCAGCGTCGCACGACACACTCGCAGGATTTCGGGCCGAACCCTAGGGAAGATGCTCACGACTCTTTTTTTTTGTTCTCAAAAAAATCTGCTCTCCTATTCATCATTCAACATTTAAATATAAAATGTTTTACAATCATTTAGCTAACTAACTTAACCCTTAAACTTTCATTAAACATTAAATAGTAAAAGCTTAAACTAAAGAAAATTCAAAGGCTTAAGCAAAACTAAATGTTGAATCTAGGAGCCATGTGGTGTGAACCCAAGAGTTATGCGGTTGCACGCGGCCGTGCACGGAGGTCGTAGTGGCGAACATCTTTGTTCTCTTGATTGTTGTGGCGATGCGGCCGCGAGCGGAGGTTGTAGCGGCGGATATCTTCATTCATTGGTGGGTCGGTGCCATCAATCCTCCCCCGGTCAAAAGCACTCATCACCGGTGAGTGATCACGTCGATAGTGTTGGAGGAGTGCCGCATCCAAGCGTTCCAAATCAGCCTCGGTAAGCCAAGAATCATCCGAAGCGGGGCGGTCACGCCAACGAACATGATAGCGGTGGAGGCTACCGCCAGTGGAGGTAAACAACTTCATTGTACAGAATCCTGTCAGGCACAAAGGAGATTTTGGGAAACCTTGGAAAAGCGTTAGCAAAATCAACATCCAGCATACCTTCGGTAGAAGCCGCAGTAGAGAGCGATCCGGGAATAATCTCACCACCCAACCCAGTAGTAGAAGTGGAAGAAGACGTGAACAAAGGGGAAGATATTTCAGGTGGCGGAGAAACATGTGACGTTAAATCTGAAACGTTGAAAATAGGGGATATACCCCAATCAGTGGGTAAATCCAGAAGATGAGCGTTGTCTCCTAATTTCTTTGCAATTCGAAAAGGACCGGCTCTCCGATTAGCTAATTTTTTTATGGAGCCCGAAGACAACCGTTCAGGGATGAGACGAACCAAAACCAAGTCATCAATGTTAAAGTGGATTGCTCTCCAATGCAAATTTGTGTGCGCTTGATAATACGCGTATTGAGTGACCAATGTCTCTTGAATGTGTTTGTGCAAGTCGTGAACATGTTGAGCGAACTCCTGTGCAAATTGACTTGACTTATACGATGGTGGTAAGATAATCAAGTCAACTGGCACGGGAGCCTTATAACCATGCACAATCTCGTTGGGGGACAAACCAGTAGATCTATTTTTGGATTTGTTATAAGCTAGTTGGGCGTGAGGAAGAAGTAAATCCCAAGTGCCCTTGTGGTCACCCACAAGACACCTCAATAAGTTTCCCAAACTTCTGTTTACCACTTTCGTTTGGCCATCCGTTTGCGGATGATAGGCCGAAGAAAACAAAAACTTGGTGCCCATTAACTTCCATAAAATTTTCCAAAAATAACTAGTAAATTTAACGTCCCTAACAGTAACTATAGTTTTAGGAACACCACGATGTCCTACAACCTCTTTAAAATACAATTTAGCGATATGAGACGCATCACTAGTTTTATCGCACAGAATAAAATAGGTCATTTTTGAAAAATGATATGTCACCACTAGGATGGAATCATGACGTCGAAAAGTGATTGGTAGACCCAAGATAAACTCCATACTAACGTCCTCCCATGGAATGGACAGAATCAGGAGAGGTGTGTATAGACCCGCATTGGTCTTATTCCCCTTGGCCAATTGGCAAACACGACAGCTACTAACGATTTTACTAACTAATGACTTGAGTCCGGGCCAATAAAACTTGTCCTCCACCAAAGCGATAGTTTTGTCTCGACCAAAGTGACCACCAAGGCCACCGCTATGCAACTCCCACACAATAAGGTGGCGCAAAGAAGATCGCGAGATGCACAACTTCGCATGCTTAAATAGATAACCGTCCCTAATATAATACGCCGAAATAGTGGTTGGTGAATCGCTTTGAGTGGATAAATAAATATCTTTAAAATCAGGACACTGAACATACTCATCCTTGATCCTCTTAAACCCGATAACTTTCACTTGTAATGTAGACAATAATAAGGATACACGGCTAAGGGCGTCAGCTACGCGGTTTAGGGTCCTCTTAAGATGTTTAATGAGAAAGGTATATTCTTGTAAATAGGGAATCCATTTAGCATGACGTGGACTAATTTTACTTTGTGAGTTGCCGCCAATGTTGGAGGCATCGAATTACTGCGTAGAATTCCCTATCATAATTTGAATAAATTAACTTAGGGCCAGCAAGCTTCTCACTAAAATACCCAACCGGGTGACCCTATTGACTCAACACACCACCAATGCCTATCCCAGAAGTATCACATGACAACTCAAAAACCTTGCCAAAATCAGACAATCGTAAAACAGGTGCTTCCAACATTCGGGTCTTGATGGTTTGAAATGCCTTAGCGGTCGATGCAGTCCATTTAAAATCTCCCTTCTTTAAGCACTCCGTGATTGGCGACATAATACTACTAAAGTCACGAATGAAGTGACGGTAAAAAGTGGCAAGACCGTGAAAGCTTCTCACTTCACGTAGGGTGATGGGCTCGGGCCAATCTTTAATTGCTTGGACCTTCTTTGGATCAACAATAATACTCTCCGAACTCACTATATACCCAAGAAACTCTATGAAACTTACCGAAAACGTACATTTTTTTTATGTTAACGAATAATTTTTCCGCCCTTAACATCGTAAGGAGTAATCTTAAGTGAGATTCATGATCATGCAGAGAGGTGCTAACAACCAAGATGTCATCAAAATATACCACAATAAATTTGCCCATGAAGGGTTGTAGCACATGAGTCATCGTCCTTAGGAAAGTGCTTGGAGCATTAGATAGTCCAAACGACATTTCTAGCCATTCATACAACCCATCTTTGGATTTAAAAGTCGTCTTTCATTCATCCCCCTCTCTTATTCGGATTTGGTGATAGCCACTCCTAAGACCCAGCTTGGAGAAAATTTTGGCCCCCGCTAACATGTCAAGTAAGTCATCCAAACGAGGGACGAGAAACTTATATTTAACGGTGATCTTGTTTATAGCTCTACTATCTACGCACATCCTCCACGTTCCGTCCTTCTTTGGGGCTAACAGGGCGGGAACGATACACGGGCTCTTGCTATGCCGAATGAGTCCCTTAGATAATAAATCTGAAATTTGTGTTTGTAATTCCTGATGTGCGGATGGGTTCAACCTATAGTGAGGAAGATTGGGCAAAAAGGAACCCGGGATGAAATCTATCGCATGTTGGATATCGTGCATGGGAGGTAACATGGAAGGTAACTCATCCGGATATACATCTTTGAATTCTTCTACGGGTCCGTTCGGATTGCAGGTTTTGGTTTTGAAGAATTGGAATTCAATAAAACCAAAAACCAGTAGGTTTTGATTTTCCTGAATTCCAATTTTGTTGTTCGGCTGCAGGAAGATTTTCAGCTGTGGGAATTGGAATTGACCAATTCTGCTGTTCGGCTGCAGGATGAAATTCATCCACATGAATTGCATGAAATTAAAAATTCTATTTAGAAGTATAAAAATTTCATGCATAACACAAATTTTAAAACGTAAATATTAATAAACTACTTCAGAGAAACATAAACATAAGAACAATGATAACAAAAGAGCCATCGGATATTGAATGTTTTAGTACACTGCATGAAACTACAAACAAAAATTCAAAAATTAATAATATACGATAGTCCGCTAAACATAGAAAGTAGAAACACAACAACAAACTACGAACAAACAAAAACACGACATCATCACGTGCTCATAAGTCATAGAACTGCAAGTGAAGCCACGTCGTCCTTATGTGGTTTGGTAGTGCCATGAACGTATCAAACTTCAGTTGACTGGTACCTAGAAGATCCATGGCCTTTGCTAATTCAAGATTCTGCAGATCCGGTAGTTGAGCAAGTGCTTCATAGATTTGAGTTGTATTAACCCTGGGAGCTTCGCTGCTTCTTGTGATTGCGGTCGCTGCGTGATCCATACTGTCTGCCATTCTATTGATTGCATTCGCTATTGTGTCACCGGGAGTTTGCTTCCTTTTCCTCTGTCTACTGCTCCCTCCTAATGAAGACTCTGCTGCGTAGTTGCTTTCTTCACCCATTGACTCCTCATTCAACTCAATGACTGTCTCATTTGCCGTCGCCGCAAATGCACCGGTTGCCTTGTCATTATCGCATAATATGCGTAAGGCTCCCCAATTAATGATCACCTTATCTATGTAGTGCTTCACAGTAGGATGAGCCTGCACAACATGATTAAACCGCGTGAATAAAAATTGTTAAATAATTAAAACCAAACCATAGAATGCGATAAATGAATATATCCTGACATAATTGGCCCAAACATCTTCACTGTCGACTTTCACGGTATTTCGTTCTCAATCCTATCCGAAGCCACTTGTGTCCAACATTGCAGATACCTTTTTGTAATATTTATTCCATGTCTTCAGTCTGACCATGATCTTCTCCTTTGTGAAGTCCAGATTATGTAAATCTTTCATGGACTTGATTGCTGCTGTGAAGGCCACTGTTTTCCATCCATTAGGCATTTTGTGACCTTTACCGTGCTCCTCAAGTACCACACTGGAAATAGTACGATCCATATCATTTGTCCAGTGAACATATGATTTCTCTTTTCCTGCCACGCTTTCCATTTTATAATCTCTGCATGTATATGCATCGCATTAACATCAAATATTAAGCAAGCATTTGAATGAAAATATCATCAGTTTTTAAGCAAACAATATATACAATTGTGCCAAAAAGTATTTCAATTCATGTATGACTTACAAAAATTTCTATACAAGCACACATATCAAAAAAAGATTAAACAACATATACATTTATAGAATCTACTAAATCCCAGTACGGCTTGATATTCAGTAAACATCTCCATAGCCAAGTTGTCTCTAAATTGAGTCTAAGCATTTGAGGACTGAATTTGATTAACATTTTCATCATATTCGTAGATTTCTTCTTCAGGCACTTCTGCAGCTAATATGTCGGCATCAACCTCAACAAGTAATTGTGAATCAGTAGCCAATCTCTTATCGACAATAAAATTATGTAAGACACAACATGCATTTATTATTTGCACCTGCAATTACAATTATTATTAAAACTACAAACCTCATGCAGTATCTACACGATTATTAGTACGTATCTCACACCTGAACCGTAATATGAAAGAAAGATGACTGTCGTAGTATTGCCCAACGTTTCTTCAGCAGGCCAAACGTTCTCTCAATTACATTTTGTTTCCTATCATGACGTAAATTGAACAGTTCTTTATAGTTAGTGGGATTGTTTCCATCAACATACCAGTGCTAGATATGGTGCAAGGAAACAAGGACCGTTGGTGTACCCAACATCTACCAGGTTGTACTTATCTATTCCATCAACATAAGTTAATATAGGTCATGAAATAGTGGATTGATGAAAAAATAATGACTTATCTATTGGTACTTCAAATCTATCAGTCCTTTCTAGCGCATCACGCAATACTCTTGAATCTGACGATGTGCCTTCCCAACCAGGTAAGACATACAAAAATTTCATCTGGTTATCACAAACACCTAACACATTAGTCATTATTGTTTGCTTCCGATTTCTATATCTTCCATGTTCTCTAGTCGGCACAGTTACATGAATATGTGTACCATCTAACGCACCAACGCAGTGCTCGAACCATCTCCATCTACGGATCGATCTTGTTTCCGACAACTTGATATAGTTGCTAGCTAACTTCAACATTACTTTGAGCACGATATTGAAATGTCTACTAATCGTATCCATGGATCGGAGATGCGTAATTACAACATCGCGAAACTTCTTGTTATGTGCTATAACATATAGGAATATTGCAACAGATTCTTTCACCGATACATATTTCTTTTCATGCACTAAACCTCTACTAGACAATATGTGACATAGCTCGCCAAATGGTTGTTTACCCATACGCAACATGTTGAAGCAATTGACTTCTGAACCCTCATATATACGTCTAAGTAATGAAGACCATAGCACAATATTCATATCATGGTTTGCGAGTTTCAGAGAAATATATTCTACGTCGCCCAAGAAGCACCAAGTGCTGTGAGATACCCGCATTTTAGAATATATTCTTTAACTGGTTTTTCTCTCAACTCAGCCGGATCCATCTAACATATGTCAACGAAAAAAATACAACACAAATTTTAGAACATGAATTAAAATCCAATGAAATAAAATATAAATACATGAATTATAATGTCAATCTTCAAAAACTGCTACATCTAAAATATCTACAAAAACTGCTACATGTCCAATAAACAACATATACATTTATAATATCTACTAAATTCGATAATACAGATAACAAAATTTTGTTTATTGTTGATTTTTTTTTTCTATTTCACTTTGTTTCCCTTCACATACATTTCATTCGTGGATTCAAATGAAACACAATAAACCTAGGTTTCAAAGATTCAGCAAATGAAGAGGTTATATACCTGTCAATTTGATCTGCCAACAGCCCCGCACCACTCCTTCAGAATCACAGTTTAGGAAACTGTTTTCTGCTTCTTTTCTCAAAAAGCCAAATGGTGGTCACTGACAAAATCTGGATCTCCGCAGGTTGATGAAGAAGACGCCGCTGACAAAATCTGGATCTCCGCCTCCCTTGCCGGTTGATGAACACGCCACAGACAAACTGCAGGATGAAGACGTCGCAGGACCTCTGTTCTCCAAAACTGAACGGGATCGCCGCCTCCCTTGCCGGTTGATGAACACTCCTCTGCAAAAACGAAATCGAGAAAGACCGAGGAGGAGAGGAAGCAACTTGCCATCAATGACGGAGAGTGGGTGGCGAGAGTAGGGGGTTCTGAACTTTTCTGAAGAAGGGAGTTATGGGCTGTGCGTGGAAGAGAAAATGGCAGAAAACTCGGGTAATGGGACGTGAATTGCGGACAGGCTATTTAGAAAACCTAGGGTTTTGGGGAAAATCAAATCCAGATGTATTTTTGTCCAACCGAACAATTGCAATTGATTTATTAATGGTGAAAATCAAAACTGAAAACCATTTCTCTCCAACCGAACGGGCCCTAAAAGTTTCCTCAATGCTACGGGTAACTCGTCAAAAGTAGAGACTTCATCCTTAGTTTGCAAACAAACCAACGCATATAATATTCCACTTACAAAGGAATCTCTAGCAAACTCTTTTTTGCCAATCAAACTCAAAGTCTTCTTCTCTACCAGGATGACCGTATCTTTGGAAGGAACAGTGGGGTCCTTGGATGGGGTGGGCTTAAGAGTGATCTTTTTCCCGTTAAATTTAAATTCATAGAGGTTGGCACGTCCATAGTGCGTAACATCATGGTCAAAAAGCCATGGACGACCCAACAACACGTGGCAAACATCCATTGGGATAACGTCACACCAAACTTGTTTTGAATAAGCTTTGATGGTAAGAGGAACTAGGCAACGCTTAGTGATCGGACGGGAGGTTTTGTTAACCCACGCGACGTGATAGGGATGTGGGTGTGGTTCGGCGGATAACGACATACGTGTAACCACCTTCTCCGAAATGACATTCGTACAACTACCGTTGTCTATAATCAACTTGCACAGCTTCTCACCGCTCTTAAAAACCAACGAGAATATGTTGGTGCGGTGTCAATCATCCGTAACACGTGGGGTTGACAAGATACAACGCATCACCATCAGGTTATTGTCCTCTTCCATGTCACTAGAGAATCCGTCGGGTTTCGACTCATCCGTAGCCTCGTAGATAAATTCTGGTGTTTCACTAGTAGGCTCGACGAATGCCAAGGTCTTTGTCTTGGTTGGGTATTCAATGGCGTAGTGGCCGGTTACCCCGCCAGCATAACAAGTGACATTAGTCTTACTAATCTTGCCTACTGGAATGTGTTCCCCTAGGGGGTTCTTAGCATCCCTAGCCGTAATAACTATGTTAGAGGAGTCTTTAGTTTTAAATTTTCCCTTGTCCTTATAGGTAGAGGTGGAAGAGCTAAACGTAGTTTTGCCTTTATAGTAGTTGTGGTTAGGTTTGGACTTAGCGGCTAAGTGCTTTTCAATATCCAGGGCGGCGTTGAAGGTGGTGCTCAAGTCGGTGTGACCGTAGCGTAAGCGCTTCTTTTGGATGTCATAGCTAACTCCCTTATGGAACCTAGATAGGGTTACTTTCGGCATCTCTTGGACCTCACATCGGACCATCTTATCCTTGAGATCTCCCATATAATCGGCTACGTAACTATCGCCTTGCGGAAGGGTGCCTAACTCATCGAACATTTGGGTGCGATGATAGGCGGGAACGTATTGATCCTTGAGAAGATTTTTCATAACATGCCAACCGACAGGGGGAATACCATTCTCAGCCCCGAAACATCGCTGCTCATTTAACCAAAATACTTTGGCTCATCCCGTTAACTTCATCCCAGCCACTTGAACTTTTTGTGGGTCCACTAGGAGGTGCCATTCAAAATAGCACTCTATATCCATAACCCAATTTAGAAAAATTTGCGGTTCTCTTAAGCCGTCATAGGTGGGGGCATTAATTTTAATGGAGCGGGTAAGGTCGACGTCTCGTTCAGGGCGACGAGGTTGTGGACGAGCATGTGGAGACAAATCATCGTGGTTGTCGTCCTCGTGGTGGTGGTGACGGTTGGGTGGCCTATGACCTCTAGGTGGGGAGGGAGTTCGGTTGGCCAAAAGTTGGGTCATCATTCCCCGAAATTCCCCCAATTGTTGATTCATCTCAAAGCGAAGTTCATCAACCAGAGTGGGGTTTTGATTTGGGTCTCGTTCCTCGGCCATACTCGACGAGGATGTGTGATACTCGTGTCCGGAGTTGGTGTGATACTCGTGATCGGGTCTAGTGGGCATACAATGAGTGAGAAAATAAATTTTTTTGTAGGAAAATAAAATTTTGGTGTACAAGTGAGACCTAGCGTGAAATAGTGCGGACCGGGGCCAAGTTAAGAAATTGACCAACCTCCCTCTGATACCAAATTGATGCAGGCTAGTCCCACCGACTCGACTTAGATGATCGAAAAACTCACACCTCGCTCTCTCACGCAACTAAGACGTAACCACACTGAATTGCGTTGTTATCAATCACACGCTAACTCGATGGATCGCCAATCCTCTAGAGATTAAATAAGGGCTATAAGCCAATATTTGCTCAAGCGAAATGAACCTACACGATCCGATCGATTGTGTTGTACCAAAAGAGATCCACCAAAAATAAATCGATGCACAAGGTAGTTGATCTCTCCCAATAAAAGAAAACCAACGGAAAAATCAATCCTTAGAACGCCAAATAAATCAAGAGTTTCAACGACGCATAATCCAGAGAAAAAAACCACGACGCAATCTCAATTTCAAAAGTAACGCCACCGTTTTTCACCACAAGAAATATGTTGAGGAATGAATCGCACACGAGATGAGAAAAGAAACTCGTTACCCACACTCGAGGAGGTTGTCACGAGATGAATCGCTCTACTACGGTTCCACCGGAGTTCCCCCGAATGGAGACTAATACACGCCAATCTCCATGGAGCCATGCTGAAGAGTCCCGCCGGGCAGCAGATCTGGACAGCGGGGCGCGGGCAAGGATGCCGGGCAGCTGCTCGAGCAGGAATTGGGCGGCAACAACGCGGATATGGGATGCCGACAACAGCTCGGGTAAGGGATTTCGTGGAGACAACAGCTCAGGTGGATGGGGCGGGCCGCCGGAGTCGCACCGATGGAAGGAGGGGCGAGTCACACGCTGACGAGGAGTGGCAGCAGCATCGCACGACACACTCGCAGGATTTCGGGCCGAACCCTAGGGAAGAAGCTCACGACTCTTTTTTTTTGTTCTCAAAAAATCTGCTCTCCTATTCATCATTCAGCATTTAAATATAAAATGTTTTACAATCATTAAGCTAACTAACTTACCCTTAAAATTTCATTAAACTTTAAACAGTAAAAGCTTAAACTAAAGAAAACACAAAGGCTTAAGCAAAACTAAATGTTGAATCTAGGAGTCATGCCTCGTGAACCCAAGAGTTATGCGGTTGCACGCGGCCGTGCACGGAGGTCGTAACGGCGAACATCTTTGTTCTCTTGATTGTTGTGGCGATGCGGCCTCGAGCGGAGGTTGTAGCGGCGTATATCTTCATTCATTGGTGGGTCGACGCCATCACGGATCCTCCCCGTTCATATCAACTACCCCAGGGTTCTCAATGACCTTGTTCTCGAGGTCAAAATCTGGAAACTGGGCATTCACTTCCTCGGGCAAGATCCATGTCGCCTCGTCCTTCACTTGCCCCTTCCACTGATTGAGAACCCGCCTCACCGGTTGACCTTGAACATGCTCAGTGCGGTTTTCCAACACCGCCTTGGGCTCGTAGTGCGGAACGACTTCACTCCTCAGGTCCTCGGGCAGGGTGGCTTGGAGGGGATGGTTTCCCAAAGCTCGTTTCAGCTGCGACACATGAAATACCAGATGAATTCGACTGTCGGGTGAGAGTTGTAGGCGGTATTCTACCTCACCTATCTTCTCCACAACCAGGAATTTGCCAAAATACCGCACATAGAGCTTGGGGTGGAGGCATCCGGTCAACGAACTTTGGCCGTGCAACCTCAACTTGACGAACACGTGTTCGCCTGCGAAAGAAGAACCTTGTGACAGTGTCAGTTGGCCTGCTGGACCATTCTCTCCTGTTCGCCATGTAGGTGATGCTTCAACTGTCGTAGGGCTTCATCCCGATCCTGTAGGTCCTCTGCCAATGCTTGAACCTGACATTCCCCGGCGAGTCCGACCGGTATAGTGGGGGGCAGACACCCATAAACTGTCTGGAAAGGGGTGACACCTGCCGCTGACTGGTAGGTGGCGTTGTACCATAATTCTGCCCATGCCACCCACTGGGCCCACTGGCGGGGCTGCAGCGGAGGTAGGTGCCCATGCAACGGTTGAGGACCTCCGTCTGCCCGTCAGACTGAGGCTGATATGTCATATTGAATCGTAGTTTTGTCCCCTATAAACAGAACAACTCTTGCCAGAAAGTTCTCATGAAGACCTAGTCGCGGTCGCTAACAAATGGAGCGAGGAAACCTGTGTAGTCGGATGATCTCACCAATGAAGACTTGGGTCACTGAGCTTGCTGTATAGGGGTGCTTGACAGGTATGAAGTGCCCGTACTTGGAGAGTCGATCTACCACCACCAGTGAACAGTCGTACCCCCCCTGAGAGCGTGGAAGGCGGGTAATGAAATCCATTCTGATGTCCTCCCAAGCCCGATCGGGCACTGGAAGCGGTTGTAGCAGCCCGACGGGGGTGAGGGTCTGGTATTTGGCTCTTTGACAGACCAAAGAGTCGGCCACAAACTGCTGTATTGAGGACCTCGCCAGTAGAGGGTGGCCGCCAGCCGACGGTAGGTCGGGTAGGCCCCGGAGTGCCCCGTTGTCTGTGTGGAATGAAACTCCTCCAGTAGGTGCGGTATCCATAGTGATGACGCCGTGAGGACTCGGCGGTTGCGGAAGTAGAATTTGTCGCCCACTAGTCGGAACAGAGGGTGTACATTTGGCGCGCCCCGTGGCTCGTCGATCATGCGGCCGTAATTGGGATCTGCCCGTACCTCCTCCTGGAGGACCGCCGCGTCCTGCCACTGGTAGAGAGAGATCGCCGTCAATGTGCCTCCATGCTTGCGGCGGGACAAGGCGTTCGCGGCCGAGTTCGTGCTCCTGGTCTTGTACTCGATCGAGAATTAGCAGCCCAAGAGCTTGGCTATCCAAAGCTGCTGGGCCAGGGTGGAGACCTTCTGGCTACATAAATGCTTCAAGCCGCGGTGATCGGTTCTAATGGTCAAGGGGCGTCCCAGCAGGTACGAGCGCTAATGTTGAACTGCTAACAACAATGCACGCAGCTCGCTGTCATAGGCGGACGCCACCTTCCGCCGGTCGGTGAAGGCCTTGCTGTAGCAGGCGATAGGGCGACCCTCCTGCACGAGGACAACGTCGACCCCCTTCCCAGAGGCATCACACTACACGACAGCATGCTCAGGACCGGTGCCGCCACGAGAGCGCGCTGCAAGCTGTAGAAGGCCTCTTGGGCGGATGCATCCCACAGGAAGAGCATCTCCTTCTTCAAGTGGTCTGTAATCGTGGATGAAGCGACGGTAGTAGCCGGTGAGTCTCAGGAATCCCCGCACGGCTCAATGGCTTGCCGACGTCGGCCAGTGCAGGATAACATCGATCTTTTGCAGGTCCATAGCAAGGCCCTCGGTAGAGATGATATGTCTCGGGTACTCGACCTGAGGATGCCCGAACGTACACTTCTTCCGATGAGCCACGAGCTGGTGGACGGCAAGGAGGCGGAGGACGGTGGCGAGATGGACTAGGTGGAGCTGCCAAGAAGAGCTATAAATCAAAATGTCGTCAAAGAAAACCAGAACGAACTTACGCAAGTGTGGGCGGAAGACGTCGTTCATGGTGGACTGGAAGGTTGTCGGGGCATTTGTCAAGCTGAACGACATGACAAGGAACTCTTAGTGGCCATCATGTGTCCAAA
Organism: Platanthera guangdongensis; assembly: GCA_039583875.1. Lineage (NCBI taxonomy): Eukaryota > Viridiplantae > Streptophyta > Magnoliopsida > Asparagales > Orchidaceae > Platanthera > Platanthera guangdongensis. The sequence goes on from CM077148.1 coordinate 190,775,677, forward strand.
AGGCTGTCTTTGGCACGTCCTCCGCTCGCACGCAGATCTGGTGGTAGCCCGAGCGTAAGTCCATCTTGGAGAAATAGCGAGCACCTAGCAGTTCATCCAACACCTCTTGGATGATGGGGATGAGGTACTTATCCGGCAGAGTGAGCTTGTTCAGCTCTCTGTAGTAGACACAAAACCGTCAATTGCCGTCCTTCTTCCGCACCAGTAGCACCGGGATGGAGAAGGGGCTGACACTCGGCTTGATGATGACTGCACTGAGCATCTCAGTCACCATTGCCTCCATGACGTTCTTCTGGTCATGGCTGTTTCGGTAGGGTCGGACCGAGACTGCCGCCACACCGAGCTGCAAGGTAATGCTGTGGTCGGACGGACGCGGCGGGGGCAACCCGTGCAGTACGGTGAAAACCCCGGGTGTTTGTCGAGGAGTCGTTGGATGTCCGAATGTACAGGTGGCGATGTCAGGTCAGATCCCAGCTCCACGTGCCATTGGAGGATGCTGAAATCAGGGTTGATCATGCGAAGGATGGATCAAAGGCCAGCCGGGGAACGAGCAGGGAGGAATCACCCTGTAGATGATGAGTCGCGCTTGCTGCCGCGAAGTCCATCGTGAGCCTCCCCCAATTGTGCTTGCAGTCTCCCAGTGTTCTCAACCGGGACACGCCCAATATCGCATCCAACCCACTAAGGCCGAAGACATAGAAATCCGCGAAGCTTAAGTACGTGCCAATGGAACAAGGGAGGCCGACGCATCAGCCGGTCGTTTGACTACAGCGCCCGTCTCCGAGGGAGACGTGGAAGCCTGGTGCTGGAGTCACTGGAAGGTGGAGCGCCACTACAAGGTCCTGGGAGATGAAATTGTGACTGGCGCCGTTATCGATCATAAGGAGGGCGGCCTGGGGTGGCCAATATATCCGGGGTTGCCTGACCCAGTGGAGGCGGTGGCCGGGGAGCGACATGCTGGGAGGGGGTCGGAGCAGGTGGTGGGCCTCGGGCGGCGGGGGCGGCGACGACGGTGACAAAGTCGGCCTCCACAAAATGCGTTTGCTCCATTATGCGAGACAGGGTGGTGGGGTCATGAACCCGAAGAGGGTTGCGGATGTGCGGCCACAACCCGGCGAGAAACGTGCCCAAGTAGTGGTTTGACGCGAGACCGGGTACGTGCATGGCCACCTCGATGAAGTCATCGACGTAAGCGTCAACGGAGTCGGCTTAGCGGACGTCGCTCAGACGCTCATAAGGGTTGCCAGAGTTGCGGTTGTCGTAGCGACGTATCAATTCGTCTTTGAGGAGCGGACAGGACAAGGTCGGCGACGATTGGCGGAGCTAATAGACCTAATGAAAGGCTGAGCCCTCCATATAAATCGTGGCTAGGGAACTATTTGAGCCGCGAGAGTTCCCTGGATGCTATGTTATTAAAGGCGCGCCAAAGGCTCCAGGCTCACCAAGCTCAGAGGTTTGCGCTGATTAATTAGAGATACAAACGATAGTAATGAATGATTAATTAGTATACTGGATGAAAAATTTAATCGAGAAGCTGAACTGATGTTTGATGCTGATTATTTAAAATATATGTGGTTACGCCTTGCCTTCGTCAGGCGCGCTCCTCCGCCTTGTGCCTTGCGCTTAGACTCCAAGACCCCTTTGCGTCTTGGTGCGCCTTGCGCCTTTAATAACTAAGCCTGAATGTTGAAGTAGTGCTCGGCCCATGCGAGCCAACCCAAGGGATCGATCCTGTCGAAAATTGGTTGTTCAAGGCGGCAGAGAGCGCCGACGACAAGCTCTGGCAAAGGAGGAACAACGACCGGTAAATCTCCGGGGCTGTTGGCCGACGTCGTGGTGGCAAGCGGCGGGGTCGGTGGTGCAGCTGGTGATGGGGGTAGCGCGGCAAGGAGTGCATGGACGTCGCAGACGGCAACCTGGAGGTCCGACAAGGTCGTTCGGTTGGAGAGCGCTGCTGTGGCGGCGACCGGATCAGAGTCACGCACCATGCTGCGGGTGAGGGGCATACCCCAGGGCCACGAAGGGAAGGAGCCGGGAAACCGAGCAGAGCGAGATCTACAGGAAACGGACGCCAAACGGTCCAAACACAACGCTCGGTGCTGTGCCGCGCGAGTTCGGCGGATGGGTCCTGACGCGAAAGGGGGGCGCGGCGCTAATCGGCGGAGGGGGGAAGGCGCGACGCGGTGGAGTGCGGCGCTCGAAGGAGGTCGGACCAAATTGATACTATGGTCGGCAGTAGGTGCGGGCGGCGTAGTCGCGCAGATTAGGCGGCGGGCTGCTGTTTGCGAGCGGAAGAAGAGAGACGAAGCGGAAGAATCAGGATTAGGGCAACTAGGGGAACCGCTGGGTCGGACTCTCCCTTCTCAATTTCAAAATACTAAATCAAACCAAGCATACAACATAAGTACATACATCTCCCTTATATTGGAAGAGACCAAACAGGTCGATCGGCCGTACAACATAAATAGACGCTACGAAATAAAAACACAACGATAAACATATACTAGACCCGCCCAGTGCTGCTCGGGCTCACGCCGCCTCCGTCTCTCTCGCGTGCCTAGTATAGACGTGCGCGAAGCGCCTTCCTTCGACCGGATCCGCCCTGTTCGTATCAGCCAGTGTTGGCGTTGAGCTTCACAGTCCAAAATTTCTTTCTCCATATCAACGCTTGTTTAACCACTCGTCTGTCCCCTTCCTCGATCCGTTGTGGAGAACACCTATGCCAAATCTGTCTTTGAGGTCCATCTCTCTCTCTCGTGCACTTCATCTCCATCCTATGAAGTCAAAAATATGGTTTTGGATGTCAGTGAGCTGATCTGAGTATAGGCTGTTGCCTTTTGGGTCCTATATGCTTTTGGCATGGATCCAACCAAAGAGCTCACTGATCATCCGTTATTGATTTGGTTCTCTCATGGTCTAGTGGTTCTGACCGAGTGGGTTCGGTTATTTATTTATCTCTGTCGTTGCTTCTCCCCTCATCTCTACATGTTGCCGAGAACTCAAGAATAGAGCAACCGAATAAATTTCTGGATTTATAGATTCATATGACCAGGATTTATAAAATACAGATTTTATTGCATTGCATTGTACTTCCTTGATAACACAATGCGTAGTGGTGTTTCTTTTTGCTGTATCTTCTTAGGATTTGTTGAAGTATTCAATTGTTGCAATTGTGATTATTTAGTTTTTATTGTTGAAGACGTCTCTAAAAGCTTTACCTGGCCTTAACAATGATGCCTTTGGAGTTAGGTTTTTGGAAGCTGGTTGAAGACTACGTTCATCCACATGAATATGTGATACACAAGCTCTTGGCATTTAGATGAAGCAAGGTTACTCAATTATATCCTGCTCTTATACCGTTTTATTACCTATGTTGATTCTCATTTTCTCAATACCTTTTATTATGTTTAATTTGTTTTTAATCTTTGCGGTCAAGAAGGAATTGAGAGAAGAGAAGTAGAAATCAAGAATCATATAGTTCATCTTGGTAATTTCTACATTCAAACGTTAATTCTAAATTATTATTTCTTTCTCCCTACTAACCTAATATCAAAAATCATATTCAATTTTCTAGTGTAGTTTAATATAACATAAGAAAGATCATCCTCAATTTTATTGGTAAGATAATAGACAATAAGTGAGTATGAGTAATCAAAAAAACTTCTAGGAATGTGGCACGAGGTGGATTTATCTTATATACTATGAATGATAGGTTCACTTGCCTTAATCATTAAAAAAAAGAATTTCAGCTAACTCTACAATCGTAGGATTATTGTCTTTCAATCGTTACCCACTCTTGAGGGCTGGGTCCCTCTATGTGACACGATTCTATGAGAGCCAAAATCAAGATGATGATCAAAGATAATCTACTCTCATCGTAAGAGTTCTTGTATAAATGGTGACCCGCTACACCACATAATACATAAAATGACAATTACAAAATTAATTATAAATACAACGTAGTCCGTAAAGGTCCCTGCATTTCCGAGAAATCACTCACATAGTGTGGTCCAATGTCTGAGTGTGCGTTCGACATGTTCGCAAGGCATATACGTATTAAAAACATGTCTTGAAAATTGACTTTGTACTCGAGGTCGAGCAAGGTGGATCAGACATGCAGAATTCCATAACGGTGGGAACTCAATAGTTGGGCAAGGCAGTGGCTGGAGTCGTGATGAGCGGAAGAACAACAAACTAATTCACCGGGTAGTTTTGCGCCTGTATGTACAAAAATATTGTGCGCAAAAAAAACTCGGGGCGCTAGGTGGGGCCTTAATGCATGCCGAGAAGATGCCCGCAATTGAAAATTGTAGTTTGATGAAACTAAAAAATTGTGGTTGGCCAGTGGTATTCGCTTTGGGTGGGAATGGACAAGACAAAAATGTGGAGTATTTTATAGTGAATAATGGATATGGAAAGGTGCAGGTGTAGGGGGACCACTGAAAAGAGAAAAGAAGAGGAAACATGTGCAGGGGGATCATATAGGGGACAACCTGTGTGGGGCCAAGAAGAAGAAAGCGACCATGGACAAGACTGCAGGAAGGGGGCGTGACTTGGTTCGACAGCTCTATGAGGAACGACTACTAGTAGAGGAAAATGTGGTCGTTTCTCATGTGGTACTTATTGCGCGCCTGGTAATGGGAAGAGTGGAGGGCGGGGATGATGAGGGAGGGCGTTGGAGCTATGACAGTTGCAAGGGAAGACGAGCAAGGCTGACACATAAATGAACAAACTGCGCAAGGGGTTTGATAATGTGTGTGGCAGTGGACAACGTCGGGTCAGGATCGGACGAGGGTGATGTTGGATGGTCGACGACGTTTGAGGACCAAAAGTGGCAAGGTGAGGGTGTTGCCCCACTGGGTGTTGTTGTCGGGGACATGGAAAAAAGTTGGGGAAGCCCATTAGTTTGTGCGAGAACGTAGCGAGCGCTCGATCGGCCAAACGAACCAGGAAAGAAGTAGATTCCTCTGACAAGCAGTGGAGCTGGACTGCGTGACACTCCTCAGAGGAGTTTGCCTTTGTGGGTGCTAGGATCATGGGATGGTCGGTAAGAACATGATGAAGGTGATTGATAGCAGTCGGAGCCATTATCGTTGTATCAGGTCAATGAGAAGATGGATGCGGGAAACTGAGACCGGAGCGGGTATGTGAACTACTGTGGGTGTTACCAGCCAGAGCGGTTGTTTGTCGACTTGTGAAAGTGTGGTTCTCCATCGCTCTCGTCTTCTTCTTCCTCTTCCTCCGCGGCCACCACTGCGGGGTCAATTTTGGATCCATCAAATGCAAGCAGGTATCCCTCGACATCAAACTGTGAACGAAGCCTGTATGAAGGTGTCATCACTGGAATTTTTGCTTTGCACATAAGCTCCACCCGCTCTTGCCGTGCCTGCTCAAATCTGGACTCGAAGTAAACATGTTGGAAATGAAGATAAGTCTTTATGTACTCAATGTTCTCCATAAGAATGTCCGGATCTGTACCCCTATCAGCCACATGAATACTGATGTCGATGCGGTCAGCTGCCGTCTCGGAGCGTTATGCCTCGGTGCTCGAGTGCGTCAGATCCCACTCTGCACCTACCTTGATATTCTTAAAGATTACTATTTCTGTGATATGATGTCCAACATGGGTGGTAATGTCCCCCTCCCTCATGTCAACTCCCGCAAAACGACATAACTGAGTGATCAAGGATGGGTACCATAACTGCCTTCCTCCATCCGTTGCAGTCTTCTCGCGGAGTTGGTCGGAAATTAACTGTGCCGCGTTTATCTTGGCTCCCTTAAGTATACAGTAGATCATCAAAGCTTTGTTCATAGAAATATGATTTGCGTGCTTTGTTGGTAACAAGCTCGCATTCACAAACAACATCCACGCTTTGGCCTCCCTTGTGAAACTAGCGGAATTGAAAACATGCTTGCGTGGATTGGCCCAAACATCATCCCTAGTATGGCGCAGTACGACAGCGACTTCTTCCGGCATAGTTCTGGTCTTCAAATGATCGTACTCATCCCATTCAGGATTGTCCATGTTGAAATGCTCGCTGATGCTTTGTTTACCACGCACTAAGACTCCCCTCCAACTGAAATTTCCAATTCACATAGAACTCGTATACCCACGGGAGGATGTCCTCCGTTCGAGGGTGGCAAAAGGAATCCCAGCCTTGTTTCTGCATACAATCGTTGTAACTTTTACTCCAATACTCCATCTCCATCTCAAAACCCCGTTCGTAGATAACTGGTTTCATTTTCAAAATCTCATAGCGATTCTTAGTCTCATCATTTACAAATCGATTACCCTTAAAAACAATCAACTTCTTGCCTTTGCGGTCGGACATTGCACAAGGGCTGAACAACATTTCACATAAGAAAATCCCTAGTGCAGGGTAATACAAAAAATGGGAAAAGAACTTTGTCTATGGGCTAGGAGAACAACAACATGGAGAGCTCTTATAGACACTTTGTCTATGGCTAGGAGAACAATAACATGGAGAGCTCTCATAGACACTTTGTCTATGACTCGAGATTACTTTGGATTTCTGAAAGAGCTCTTATAGACAGTGTCTATTACCCAATTACACTGTCTGTGAGAACAACAACATGCTTCGAGATATCCATTCTTCGAAATCACTTACCAAGATTGGGGGTTTCTGAAAGAGCTCTCCATGAGCTCTATTCTATGAGATATCCATGTTTCGAAATCACTTACAAAGATTGGGGGTTTCTGAAAGAGCGGGGCTTTGCTCCCGTGAAACCGTGTGAATCTCGCTGCTTCGAGTTCGGGGCTAAGATGAGGAAAGCCCGAAGCTTTTCGATTAACAGAGAGGGATTAGTATACCCAATCTCGTCGGGGCTTGCCGCACCTGAGTGTGATGCCGTTGGTCAGGATTTTGGAAAGGGGGTCGGGGAACAGGAGGTGATCCTTCTCGGGCTCCCGGTGGAGCTGCCGAGGTCGCCCTGCCGCCGTCGCCCACTTCTCTCGGCGCCGCGCCCAGTCGCGCCCTAGTTGAGATTTGAGAATGAATCGGGTTTGAGGGAGGAGTGCTGAATCGAGATTTCAGTTTTTTTAGATCTTAAAAGAAAATACTCCACTGGACCGGACAAAGTACCGAGGCAAACCGATTCAATAGAACCGATCATTTGGAAGAGGTGCAGATCGAGTAGCACAGGCGGACAAAAAACTATATGTTGCGATTTTTTTATTTGAACTAGCAGGTTATGTTGCAACTAATTTCCTGCTGTCTGAAATCCCACATGCACCTTTTTTTTCAAAAAAAAAATTTTATACTCTTTTTTTGTTATTTTTTTCTCATGCTTAGTAGTTTAAATAAAATTCTAAAATAAAAATTCTTAAAGCTAACTAATAATGCAAACTAAAAAAAAATTTGGGTTGCCTCCCTAAAGCGCCCGATTTCAAGTCCCGGCAGGACTCGATCACTCTCGTCCCCTCGATAATGTTTAACTCTTTGTCCGTTCACCTTAAATTCGGTCCCATCTTTCTCGTTCAATATCGTTTTTGCGCCCTTTCCTTGATTTTGAACGGTCCCGACCAACGAGATTTTAATTTTCCAAGAAAAATCTTCAAATGTGAATTAAATAGTAGAACTAATTGTCCAGGTTCAAATTGTTTTTTGTTCAAGCGTTGGTCGTGTCATTTATTCGTTCGCTCTTTGTAAATCCGAGAGTTTTCATATGCGTTCATTCTTATTTCTTCCAATTCATTGAGTTGCAGTAATCTGTACTTGCTCGCGTCTTGGAAGTCATAATTTATTTTCTTGATGACCCAATATGTTCGGTGTTCTAACTCAAGGGATAGATGTCATGCCTTCCCGTAAACTAGTCTATATGGCGTTAAACCAATCGGTGTTTTAAATACGGTGCGGTACGCCCATAATGCATCATTTAGCTTTTGAGATCAATCTTTTTGGTTGATGCTAACCGTCTTCTCTAGGATTTTCATTATTTCTCGGTTGGACACCTCCGCTAAACCATTTGTTTCGGGATGATATGCTAGCGCGGCTTTACATGTTACCCCATATTTTTTTAATAGCGCTGCAAATTGTGCATTGCAAAAATGACTCCCCCATCACTAATAATCGCCCTCGGGGTTCCGAACCGACTAAATATAAAGTTCTTCAAAAAGTGCAAGACCACCTTCGCATCATTTTTAGGTGTAACAATTGCCTCCACCCACTTGGATATGTAATCGACCGCTAATAAAATATGTAAATTATCATTTGAACTCAAATGGTCTCATAAAGTCTATGCCCCAAACATCAAATAGTTCTAAAATTGTATTCATGGGCATCGCGTCTGTTTTTCTTATGTTTTCGCTCCTTTGACACCGATCACAATGTTTGACAAATTCTCTAGCATCGCGAAATAATTGAGCCCAAAAAAACCAGCATCTAAAACTTTTATCGCCGTCCTATCTTCCATTAAATGTCCCCCATAAGGGAAGTTGTAGCACTTCTCCAATATGACTTTCATTTCGGATTCGGGGACGCAACGCCTCACAATACCGTCGGGCCCAATCTTAAATAATTGTGGTGCATCCCATAGATATGAACGAACTTGATGCAAGAATCTCTTTTTCTGTTGATATAATAAATCAGGTGGAAAGACTCTACTAATGATATAGCTCACATAGTCTGCATACTAGGGCACTATGCTTTCCGATATAGCTAATAACCACTCATCAGGAAATTTCTCATCAATTTTAGAACATAGGGATTATTGTGAATACTCAATCCTAGATAAATGATCCGCTACGGGGTTATCTGCACCTTAGCTATTCTTGATTTCTACGTCAAATTTTTGCAGAAGGAGCACCCATGGAATCAATCGTGTCTTAGCGTCTTTCTTCTCTATGAGGTAACATATAACCGCATGGTTGGTGTAAACTATGACATTGGTGCATAAGAGGTAGGATCTAAATTTCTCAAAGGCGAAAAGTACTGCTAAACAAATCTTTTTCTGTGGTAGTATAGTTGACTTGAGATTCTATTAAGGTTTTACTAGCATAAGTTATCGTGTGGAAGACCTTCTCTCGTACTTGCCCTAAGATAACTCCAACGGCGTAGTCACTAGCATCACACATCATTACAAAAGGTTCCTCCCAATCGGGAGTTATCACAATAGGAGCAGTAGTTAATCGACTCTTCAGTTCGTCAAAGGCATGTAAGCAAACATCATTGAAATCAAATTTGACATCTTTTTCCAGAAGACCACTCAGAGACTTTGCAATATTCGCGAAATCTTTAATAAATCTCCGATAAAATCCCGCATGCCCTAAAAAGTTTCTCAAGATTTTCACATTCTTCGGTGGTGGTAGCCTTTCAATTACATCGAGTTTGGCTTTATCCACACTTAAACCATTTCTAGAGACGTGATGTCCAAGTACTATCCCTTCGCGGACCATGAAATGACACTTCTGTAGTTCAAAACCAGGTTGGTCTCCACACATCGAACTAGCACCTTCTCTAAACACTCTAAGCAAGTATCGAAATACTTACCAAAGATAAAAAAATCATCCATAAAAATCTCTATACCATAATCTATAATATCAGAAAATATAGCAATCATACAACGTTGAAAAGTCGCAGGAGCATTACATAGACTAAAGGGCATTCTTCTAAATGCAAAAGTTTCATAAGGACATGTGAATGTGGTCTTTTCTTGATCCTCAGGATCTACTGTGATCTGGTTATATCCTGAGTAATCATCTATAAAACTAACAAAATCATTTCCGCCAATTTGTCCAAAACTTGATCAATGAAGGGTAATGAGAAGTGATCTTTTCCCGAGGCCTTATTAAATTTCCTGTAGTCTATACAGATACGCCACCCAGTAATCGTCCTAGTCAAAATTAACTTGTTCTTCTGACTCTTAACTACTGTCATCCTGCCTTTCTTAGAAACACACTGTACCGGTAAGACCAAAGTGCTATCCAAGATGAGATATATAATTTCCGCGTCTAACCACTTAATAATCTCCTTTTTAACTACTTCCTTCATGAGTGGGCTTAGACGACGTTGAGGTTCTATAGATCCCTTAAAAGATTTTTCTAAAAGAATTTTATGCATACATAAAGAAGGGCTTATCCCTCGAATATCTGCTATGATCCAACCTATATCCAATTTATATTGTTTTAGTAGTTCAGTCAATTTCTGTTGCTGTTCAGGATGCAATTTTGCATTGATAATGACAGGTAGAGTGTCTTTCTCTCCTAAGTAAATATATGTAAGATGTTCGGGAACAAGTTTTAACTCTAGCTTCGGAGGATCAATAACTGAAGGCTTTACCGCCAAGGATTTTTCCGGCATTTCAAGGGGTTCCGGTTTACGTGACCACACATCATCTTGATTTTCAAATTTATTATTCAAGTTATAATCACTTATAGATATATTGTTAACCACTTCCATGTTATCCCCTCTCTATGAGGAAATTTCATAGCTTTTAGTACGTTGAATGTGACATGTTCATCGTTAACTCTCCCTTTTGCACATCAATTAATGTTTTACCAGTTGTTAGGAATGGTCTACCGACAATAATAAGAACCTCCCTATCCTCTTCCATATCCATGACTACAAAATCCGTTGGTAAAATAAATTTATCTACTTTTACCATTACATCCTCTACTATCCCCTTTGGAAATGCGAGTGTTTTATCAGATAGTTGTAAGGTTATAAATGTTTTTGAGATTTCTCCCAACCCTAACTTCCTATAGATCGATAGAGACATCAATTTAATACTCGCTCCTAGATCGCATAAAGCCTTGCCCTTAAATTGATATCATATGGAGCACGGTATAGTAAAACTTCCCGTATCTTTTAATTTGGGCGGATGTCTCTTTTAAAGTATGACACTGCACTCTTGAGTAAGTGTTATTGTTTCATTCACTCTAAATTTTCTCTTCTTAGATAAGATATCTTTCATAAACTTCACGTAACTAGGCATTTGTTCTAGGACTTCCGCAAACGAGATATTTATTTGTAACTTCTTAAAGATTTTTACAAATTTTTGGAATTGTTGGTCCAATTTGCTTTTCTTTAGCCTTTGCAAAAATGATGGAGGTAGGTAGATCATTGGACTGTCTTTCTTCTTTGTCACCACAACACTAGGTTTCGTCTTCTTCTCTACTAGTACTTCTACTTCATCTTTTTTTTCATCACTAGTTTGTTTTAAATCATCATCACAGTCAGAATGACTAACGTCTACCGTGTTCTTTTCTACATCATCATTCTTAGTTGGTTCATGACCCACTAACTCTTTTCCACTCCGCAAGGTAACCACTTAACAATGTTGATTATCCTCCTTAGGATTTGGAGTGGTATCAGTGGGGAGTGTCCCTTGAGGTCTAAAGCTCAATGCGTTGACAATTTGTCCTAATTGAGATTCAATTATGCGCAGTGAACCCTCTAAGCTAGTAATGCGAGCGTCACTCTTTTTGCATAGATTCAATGAGAATTTCATCAGATAATTTCCTAGAAGACTCTTGTTGATTATAATTATTATTTTGATGTGGTTGTGAATAATTTGGGTTGAATCCGAGTGGGTGTGCCATTTCGGTATTATTTTTCATGAAAAGCTGGGATGATTGCGCCACTCGGGATTATAATAGTTTGAGAATGTATTATTCATATTATGCCTAGGTTGCCCACCCACGTAATTAACGTCCTCATTATGACAAATAAGTTATTCAACCGTGAGTGGAGGGCTTATGGCGATCAGAGGGGTAACTATGCTATTTACTTGAGGATTCATTTGGGGTTGGTTTAACGTTAGGGCATCTAGCCTCTTATTCATCAAGTTGAATTGAGCAGTCATTTGTGTGACAAAGGAAGTTAATTGGTCAACTTGATACAAGCCACCTGTAGACGAAGAAGGACCTTGTTGATCGAAAGATTGATAGTTATTAGATGATAGATCTTCAAGGATAACGTATGCGTCCTTGGAATATTTATTCATAAGGGATTCCCCTGCAGCTCCATCTACTTGAATCATAGTAGATGTCTGGAGGTCATTATAGAAGGTCCACACTTGTTAATAAATCGCTAAGCCGTGATGATGACACTTCCGCAAGAGTTCCGTATATCGCTCATACGCGTCATACAAAGTTTCACTATTCTCTTGCAAAAATGTAGTTATGTCTCGCATTAGTTTAACATTTTTTGCAGGTGGGAAATATTCCCCTAAAATTTTTTCTACCACTTGTAACCAAGTGGTGAGGCCATGTTGAGAATCGAACCACTCTTTTGCCCTTCCTATTAGAGAAAAAGGGAACAAACAGAGTCTTATTGCTTCATCCGATGCACCATTGATCTTGAATGTGTCGCATATATTTATGAAAGCCCGCAAGTGAGAATTGAGATCCTCATGACTAAGTCCTCTAAATTATCTTTATTGAACTAATTGCATAGTCATGGAATCAATTTTAAAGTTATTCGTCTCGATGACGGGCTTAATGATGCTATAATGCAATCCTCTCCTATAATTCATGTTATAATCACGAAACGTTCTAACTTTCGCGGGTTGACCATTTTGATCAACTTGACCCTCGTGCTCTAAACCCTCCTGATGATTTCATTGTTAATGTTTTGATTATGGATTCATAGTTGTAAAGTTGTTATGTTTTAAACGATGAGCTTTTTTATTTTGTCTACACGTCCATTCGATTTTTAAGTTTAACGACAATAGATCATGTGATCTATATCGGGACATGCACTAACAGAGCAACATATAAAAGTTAAAAACAAATAAAACAGGAATTAAAACTTGAACTATAAATACTAAGGATTACTACTATTGGAAGAAATAAACAATAAACTAAAGCACCTCCCCCGCAATGACGCCAAAAACTTGATACGCTCGAAATAAGTATAAGTAAATTACGCAAGTGCACGTGCCAAATCAAGTAATAAAGAGTGTGTGAAGATCGTTCTCACAGAGGTGATTAATCTAACGCTCGCAAATGCTAGATAACCTTTTCTTTAAATCCAAGTGAATCAATTTAAAAGATTTTGAAACTAAATTAAAACTTTAAGAAAAATTAACAAAGACTTCTTAAAGTTACTTTTTATCAAATGGGAAGAAGACGGTCTTGTATTTTGATTTTCTAAGTCTATTATGATGGATAAAAAAACTATTTTTGAGAAAACTTGGTGCGCTTTCCTGCAACGATTTTAAGGTAGAGATCCGTATCTCTCGATATCGAAAATCACTAATCTCTCGTTCCCTTATCATCTGTAACTCAGGCGAAACGAAAAATATTAATAATAATAAAAATCAATACGCCGTAGCCATATCAAGATAAAAAATAAATAATTTGCATTGCATTAAATGAAAATAATGATACAATCAGAAGATTTAACCCCTGTCAAACATCCGGAGGCTGGGTCATCCTTGACACTCCACTCTCCAAGAGAGCCAAACATCCTAGACACAAAAGATGAAACATAACTCCCTAAGGGGCTCCTTATATAGTTGGAGGCCCCACTACAGGAAGACTACATGACTAAATATCCCTCGCGTGCGTATCACCGTTGCCCCCCCCCCCCCCCCCCCCCCCCCCCCCTAATGTAACGCCCCGGTCTATTGTGGGAGCTCTGTAGGTCTGCAGAACAGTGAACCCAACCCATCTCCACGGATCTGATTGGCCGCAACCGCTAATTCCAATGACGGGTCATTGATACTGGAACTTGAACCCCAGACCTCCTAGATAAGGAAGCTCTAAACTGGTCCTCATGACCAATTGGAGCTCCACAATAGACCGGGGAGTTACATCTTGATCAGAGGTAATCGTCTTTGACACACCATGTAAATGCAAAACTTCCATCAAATACAGCTTGACACGGTAATTAGTCTTCATTTTTCTACTAACTGAGGTAATCGTCTTTGACACACCATGTAAATGCAAAACTTCCATCAAATACAGCTTGACACGGTAATTAGTCTTCATTTTTCTACTAACTTGAAGACCTCCGACTACTAAAACATGTCTTCATTTTTCTGTTCTTTCACTTAGCTCGATAAATGCCTCACCGATTAGCACTGTGCTATATGTAAAATTATACTCCACGGAATGTTCCTTTGGATATGTTCTGTAAGCATCTCCATAACTAAAATGAAGGGGAGCCTTGGCGCACCTGTTGAGGTGTTGGTATGACCTTGAGGTTATTGGTTCGAGTCCTGGAATCAACCTCTTGCAAAAATGCAGGGTAAGGTTTGCCTACATTTCAACCTTATAATGAGACCCTTCCCTAGACCCTCGCTGCTTGGGGATTCTTTGTGCACCAGCTGCCCCCTCCATAATAAATATAATAAAGTATTCACTAAGTGTTGATCATTGATGCAAATCTACTGTAACTGAATTTTTTTGTTATTCCATGATAAAGGCTTGATTATAGTGGGATAAAGGCTTGATTATTGTTGTTCCATAAATATTTCTAACAGTAGTTAATTATCAATAATACAAATAAAAAATTTTAGTACTTGATTACCGGTTATGCCTACAGAATGTATTTCATTCATTTTCTTCAAAAAAAAAAAAACTTGCCAATGAATCAGCAAAGACATCTGGTTCCAAATACTCGTTTTTATTTCTGTATAGCATCATTTCAAGTCGTTTAGTTAGTTGACTTCTATTGGAAAAGCCCATGTAAAAGGCCCATTTAATGGCCCTCTTTGTTTGTTTTCTTTCTCCTCCTTCTTTAGTCCCACATTATGTATAGGATTTATTCTTCTCTCCTCTCTCCTATATATTTGTATTCTCTCCTTGTAATTATATACTTGAGTAATACATACAAGCTTTGGGCACTCTCAACATGGTATCAAAGCCAGGTTCCCTCTAGCTGCGGCCTTTCTTGCGGACTGCCTTTTCTGTCCGCTCCGCTCTCCTGCGGACTGCCTCTCTGTCCGCTCCGCTCTCCTGCGGACTGCCTCTCTGTCCGCTCCGGTCTCCTGCGGACTGCCCCTCTGCATCCGCTTCTCTGCGGACTGCTTTTTTGTCCGCCTTTTTGTCCGCCTTCCCTGCGGACTGCCTTTTTTTTCTGTCCGCTCGGCTCTCCTGCGGACTGTCTTTTTGTCCGCTCCGGTCTCCTGCGGACTGCCCCTCTGCATCCGCCTCTCTTCTCTCTCTCTCCGTGGTTCCACCCTACTCAGGCTTCTTATTGCCATCTTCTGCTCTGACTCGTGGGGGCCCACCTCTTCTATCCGCTCCGGGCGTTCCTTCCTGTCCGCTGCACGCTCTGCTTGTGTCCGCTCGAGCCTCTTTGCTCGCGGACTGCTCCTCTCTAGCATCCTCGCGGACTGCTCCACTCTAGCCCGCTCTGCTTCTGTCCGCTCGAGCCTCTTTGCTCGCGGACTCCCTATCCGCAGTCTCTTGCGGACTGCTCCTGTCCGCTGCGGACTCTCCTCTTGTCCGTTGCGCGCTCCTCTTCTCTCTTGCTGCGTGGCTTCTTCATCCTCGCGGTCTCTTCTTCAGTCCGCCACGGGTTTTTTCAGCGGCCTGCCCCAGTCCGCTGCGATCTGCTCCAAACCGCTGCGACCTCTGCCGCGGACTGCTCCTGACAGCCGCGACCTCCTCCAGTTCGCCGCGACCTCATCCAGTTCGCCGCGACCTCATCCAGTTCGCCGCGACCTCCTCTAGCCCGCTGCTTGTCGCGCGGTTTGTACTCGCCGCGCCCTGCTGTCTGCTGTGCCTCAGTCCGCTGGTTCTGCCCGCCTCTTCTCCTCCAAGTCGCCATGTCCTCCAGCGACTCCACTACCGCTCACCCCCCGGCCGACCACGTGGCTCCTCCTCTCGAACTCCGCGATGAGCTTCAGATTACTACTATTTCCCTCTCTGGCAAGTCCAACTTCATCCCCTGGGTCCACTCCGTCCGCCGGGTCTTACAAGCCAAGGGTCTTGCGCGTCACCTCACCCAGGGCTCACCGACTCCTCCTACTGATGATTGGCTCCGAAATGACTGTCGCGTCCAGACCTGGATCCTGAACTCGGTGGAGGGTGAGCCGTACCAGATGATCATGTATCATGAGACCGCCAAAGCCATGTGGGATGAACTTCATTCGTTGTACTCGGGCAAGGACAGCCTTCAGCACCTTTTTGACATCATCACTGATCTTCAAGCTTTGGATGTTGGCAAAGCTCTGGACATGACCTCCTTCGTGGCCCGTGCTAAAACTCTAACGGAGGCCTGGATTCAGCACCAGCCCGCGACTACTGATCTCGCTGCTCAACGCGCCCAGAAGGAGGCTGCTTGTATTGCTATGATTATGGCTCGCGTCCCGCCACACCTTCACAGTATCCGGGCCCAGGTTCTGGCTTCACCCACTACCCCTTCCTTCTCCGATGTCTGCTCGATGTTACTTCGCGTACCACCTCCACCGGAGGCACCTGCACCACCCTCGCCGGCCCTTCTTCAGCAGGCCCTTCCTCCTTTACTTCCCCCACCATCTTTTCCTCGGGGTGGACGTACGGGCTCCCGTGGGCGGGGACGTGGTGGCCGCGGACGGCCCAAGTGCACCTACT
This sequence comes from Platanthera guangdongensis, assembly GCA_039583875.1. Classification (NCBI taxonomy): domain Eukaryota; kingdom Viridiplantae; phylum Streptophyta; class Magnoliopsida; order Asparagales; family Orchidaceae; genus Platanthera; species Platanthera guangdongensis. Next base: position 190,792,202 of record CM077148.1, read on the forward strand.
GCGGCCGGGATGGCCATACTGAAGCGGTCTGTCACAAGAAACATGGCTACCCTCCTCGCCCGCCTACTGCTGCTGTTACCGATAGCTCTCCTCCGACTGGTACGGATCTTGAGGCTCTTCGCCTTCAGCTGCAACAACTCCAGGGGCTCCTCAACCCTCCCTCTGCTTCCATTGCCTCCACCTCCCATGCAGGTATTGTCTCCACCTCCACTGCAGGTACTGCCTGTCTTTCTTCCGGCTCTCGCTGGATCCTGGACTCGGGAGCCACCCACCACATCACTTCCATGCAACCGCCCCGGTTCTCTGATGCTCCTCATCCCCAGTCTATTACTGTGGCCAATGGTGCGATTGTTCCGGTCTCCGGATGTGCTGATCTCTTCCTCCATCCCTCTCTCTCGCTTCGTTCCGTTCTTTATGTGCCGGCCTCACCATTTAATTTACTCTCTGTTGGTCATATTACTACTGATATGAATTGTTATATCACCTTCACCTCTTCTGGTTTTTTGATACAGGATCGGCCGATGCAGATTACCATTGGTAGGGGTCGACTGCAGAACGGGCTCTACCTCCTCGATGTCTCTCCCACATCACTTTCCTCTGTTTCCTCTACTGATTGGCATTGTCGGCTTGGGCATGCCCCTCTACCTATCCTCCAGAAGGCGCTTCCTGACATCTCTCTTCCTATTTTTAAATGTGATTCCTGTATTCTTGGCAAACAGCCTCGTGCTTCTTATCCCGCACATTGTACTCGGAGCTCTGCTCCTTTTGATCTAATACATTCTGATATTTGGGGACCATACAAAGTTTCTAGCATCTCTGGTTATCGTTATTTTATAACCTTTATTGACGATTACTCTCGCACCACCTGGTTGTATCTCCTACATGATCGCTCTGAGCTTCCTCGTGTTTTTCAGGCTTTTGTGTTAGAAACTCGTACGCAATTCTCTACCGCCATTAAAACTTTCCGCTCTGATAATGCTCGGGAATACACTAGCCATGAGTTTGCCGCTCTCTGCGCCAACTTCGGTATTGTTCATCAGACCTCTTGTCCCTACACCCCGCAGCAAAACGGGGTCGCCGAACGCAAGAACCGTCACTTGCTTGATGTTGCTCGCTCCCTCATGCTTCACATGCACGTTCCAAAAGTATTCTGGAATTTTGCGGTTTCCACCGCGTGTTTTCTTATCAACCGTCTCCCATCACCGGTTCTCCAGAACGCTACCCCTTGCAGCCTCCTTTTTCCCTCCGCACCCGCCTTCCCTCTCACACCCCGGGTTTTTGGCTGTACTTGCTTTGTCCATAACCTGGGCCCCACTCTTGACAAACTGGATCCCCGTGCGGCCAAACATATTTTCGTCGGCTACTCCCGCACCCAAAAGGGTTATGTTTGCTACTCCCCGGTCACCCGGAAGGTCTTTGTATCTACTGATGTTACTTTCCGGGAGGATCAACCCTTCTTCCCTCCTCCTGTGCCACCTCTTCTACCACCACCTTCTCCACCACCCTCCATCCCACGGCCGGTGATCCCCGTCCACTCCCCTAACACCATTCCTCCGCCTCCTCCCACCCTTGACCCTCCTCGACCGCCCGTCATTCGGGTCTATACTCGTCGCCCTCTTCCTCCCGTTGCTCCTATGCAGTCGGCTTCGACCTCGGCTTCTCCGTGTTCTGCTGCTCCGGTACCGGCCTCTACAGCTCATCCGCTGGCGAACTATGTTTCTCTCCATCGCCTCTCTCCCCCTCTTCAGACCTTGGCTACTTCACTATCCTCGGTCTATATTCCTACTTCTGTACAGGACGCTCTTCAACATCCTGGGTGGCGTGCTGCCATGGAAGAAGAGATGGCTGCTCTGTGGGCAAACCAGACTTGGACCTTGGTGCCCCTTCCTCCCGGCCAGAAACCTGTTGGGTGCAAATGGGTCTTCGTCATCAAACATGCCCCTGATGGGACCATTGATAGACTCAAAGCTCGTTTGGTTGCTCGTGGCTTCACCCAGCAGCAGGGGCTCGACTATGACGAGACTTTCTCTCCGGTCGCTAAGCTCAACACGGTCCGCATTCTCATTTTTGTTGCTGTCCATCGTCAATGACCCTTATTTCAACTCGACGTCAAGAACGCTTTCCTGAATGGCGACCTTCAGGAAACTGTTTACATGCAACAATCTCCCGGGTTTGAGACCACGGGGGAGTCACGGGTTTGTCACCTTCTCAAATCACTATATGGTCTCAAACAATCCCCTCGGGCATGGTTCGACAAATTCAGCAAAGCTCTCCGAGCAATTGGCTTCACTCGAAGCTCGGCTGACTTCTCATTGTTTACTCGTCACCGGGCAACGGGTACGGTTCTCCTATTGGTATATGTCGACGACATCATTATTACTGGAAATGACTTGGACAGCATACAGGCCGTTAAGCTACATCTGAGCTCCGTTTTCCAAACTAAAGATCTGGGACATCTTCGGTACTTCCTCGGTCTGGAAGTGGCCAGACGGTCAGATGGTCTGGTTCTTTCTCAGCAAAAATACTGTCTGGATCTTCTTCATGATGCGGGCTACTCTGGCTGCAAACCTATTAACACTCCCATGGATGCAAATCACAAACTATGTGCTCAGGGCTCAGACTCTGATTCTCTTCTACAAAATCCAGAATATTACCGTCGTCTAGTTGGGAAACTTATCTACCTAACAGTTACAAGACCTGATATATCTTTCGCTGTGGGACTCGTTAGTCGCTATATGCACTCTCCTCGAAGCTCTCATCTCCAGGCTGTGGAACGCATTCTCAGATATCTTAAGACAGCTCCTGGCGAAGGACTTGTATACAAAACCTCATCTTCCATTCCTACACTAGTGGCATACTCTGATGCCGACTACGCTGGCTCCCTCGACGATCGACGATCTACTAGCGGGTTTTGCACCTATTTTGGAGGACATCTGATTACTTGGCGAAGCAAGAAACAAGCAGTGGTTGCTCGATCCTCAGTAGAAGCAGAATATCGGGCAATGGCTGCTGTGGTCTCTGAATTCACATGGATTGAGAGTCTCCTTACCGACCTTGGAGTTAAACTATCTTCACCAGCTCTCCTCCTATGTGACAGTCAAGCTGTCATACATATTGCTAAGAACCCGGTCTTTCACGAAAGAACGAAACATATTGAGGTAGATTGTCATTTCATCCGAGAGAAAGTCCACATGAAGAAGATCGAGCTCAAGCATGTTCCGGGTACTGAACAGGTTGCTGACATCCTCACCAAAGCTCTACCTAGTACCCTCTTCTATCAGTGCCTATCCAAGCTTGACGCATACGACTTGTACGCTCCAGCTTGCGGGGGAGTATTGGAAAAGCCCATGTAAAAGGCCCATTTAATGGCCCTCTTTGTTTGTTTTCTTTCTCCTCCTTCTTTAGTCCCACATCATGTATAGGATTTATTCTTCTCTCCTCTCTCCTATATATTTGTATTCTCTCCTTGTAATTATATACTTGAGTAATACATACAAGCTTTGGGCACTCTCAACAACTTCAAACCTAATTATATTTGCCTTTTTTGTACATGTATCTCATACAGATAAAATGCCTTCATAGCCCACGAGGCTCTTACGAAGACGATACTTAGGGAGGGACCGTATATAGAATATTTAGAGATATTGCTATCATTTCTAGGAACAAAAAACCATTACTCTAGCCTAGACTCTATCATTTTTGTATGTCTTATGGTTTGAAATTGTTTAGAAATGAACTTTGAGATCAGTAGGTCTATGCATCAGCAATTGTACTAGCTTAATGTATTTGAAGTCACATTTCCTATCACCTTCATAATTATCAGGTCTGGGCTTTCTACATTCAGTTACTCATAAGCTGCTGGCTTCATCTCAGATGGTTTTGAAATTTTACTGCTACAGGGGTAGTGTTGGAAATTGTTTTTATCTATTAATAATTAAACTCCTATTGTAATTTAACAGAAGTTTTTTTATTCTTATTAAGGATTAAGTACTTGTATAAGAAGCTAAAATATAAGAATGGTAAATGATCTGTATGAAGTTATATATGGCTTAAGATGGAGAACAATAATCTGAAAATGGGAATCAATATGAAAGGAAAGCATCACATTGTTACCACACTAAAACTGAGAGAAAATGGGAATCAATATGAAAGGAAAGCATCACATTGTTACCACTCCGAATGGAGACCAACGACAACACTAAAACTGAGAGAGGAGGTGAAGAGAGAAAGAAGGAAATAAAATAACCCACAGGGCTCCCACAATTTCATAATACTTCAAAGATACTAATTACATCCCCCCCCAAGTTTATATAGCACCCCCGGTCCGAATAGAAAAAGAGAAAGATACACGCATCTTAATTATTTTCCGCCGACGTGTCGCTCGAGGTCCTTTCACGGCGCTTGTGTACCCGTCATACTGGAGGACGTCCCCCTCCTTTCACATCCGTAACAATTTCATATTGTTGAAATTGTTGAAGTGGAGTGGGCGGTCTGATTCGGCAGACCGCACAGACCGCAACCGGTTAGGCGGCTTGCTGATGGCGGATAGCCGGTTCCAGCTTTTGTTCTTCTTTGTTGCGGTCTGGACCAGTAAGCTCTCTGGGAGGTAACTGGGCGGTTAGCTTTGGGCTAACTGCGGCTGTTGCGATCTGGACTATGAGACCGCACAGTCTGCTTAGAGCTATCAGGTTCTCTGGCTCGCGTGGAGGCAGGCGATTAGAGCGGTCTGCGGGGGCTAACCACACAGTTCGCTGGGGCCTACTTGCGCGGGTTGATGCCAGAGTTCGCTGGGTAGTGTTGACTTGTTCACTGTGTTGTGACAAGTTTGGTTGGTTGCCTAGTCGTGGCCTACAGTGTTGCGCTGTCTGGAAGCGGAGACCGCAAAACTGCGTGGTCTGGTGGCGGAGTCCGACAGATCTTCATAGGCTCGGACTTGGCTCAGAACGCGTGACTGATTTTCTCAAGTCCACGCTAACTGAGGAGAGTGTCCGCACTTTTATGCGGTTTGATGGTTCTTGCCGCATGTGCGGTTAGATTGTTATCATTGGAGGACTGACACTGGTATCCGCACCTGTGCGGATAGGTGGTGCTAGCTACAGGATAACGGACGGTTATCCTATCGCCATGGGCGGTAATCACTCTCCCCCTGTCGCCTATAAATAGGGGTCCCTGACTCGTCATAAAAAAACGAGAACAGTGAAAACTTAACTCACATTTAGAACTTGCGGTTAGTTTTTTCTAACTGCCGCGACTAAGTGAAGTTGACTTGTACTGTGCAAGTTATGCGGCTAGCACCGGGCGACTAGGCGATTAGTGGAAGCTCAGTGTGGAACAGTTCGCAGTTTACAGTTTGTGGCATAGAACAAGTCGCAGTTGACGTGGCTATAAGTCTTCTTTCTCGGGGTCGTGGATAGTTCAAATAAGCAGTTCATCCAGACTCAGCGGGTAGGCTGTTTCTTCGTTCAGCAGTTCTGTTCGCGGCAAGCTTTGCGGTCAGGCTACCTCGCAATAGGCGACCAGATGTGGCGGATAGAGTTGTTTTCTCAGCAGTTCAATAACAGACAGTCTGCACGGCTTGGTTGTTGTTTGACGACTTGGTGGTTTCAGCGGGCAAGGCTGACAGTTAGCGGCTTGTGCGGCTTCAGTTTTCTGATCACGCGATTTCTTCTCTTCCCGTAGTTTTTTGTTTCCATCAGGTATATTGTGAATTATGTCTCGCAATGTATATCTTGCCCTGTAAAGAATAAGTTAATTCCAGATTGAGACTCTTATACTTCTACTGTTATTGATTTCTACTTGACTTGGTTGTGGTTTAGTGTTACTGCGACCTTTCTCGACTTTCTTTATAAAATTTCACATGGTATCAGAGTGGTGTTGAACAGTTAACAGTTCATCAACCTCAGAAGTTTGCTATTCTTTGGAAGTTCAAGTAAATCAGGGATAAAGCAATGGAAGTCAGTTATGCAAGAGGTCTTGGGATTGAGCTCTTGACGCAGTCCAACTTCAAGAAGTGGAGGTATTGCATGGAGAGCTATCTTCTTGGTGAGGACCTTTGAGAGCTCGTCGGTGGAGACGACAGACAAAAGGTGGTAGCTGTTGCCGGAATGCTGAGGCGGTGAGAGCTTGGAGGAGGATGAATGCGAAGGCAGAGTTCACTCTTAAGCGGGCTATCTCACCGGAGCTATTTGACCACATCATCGGATGTCGGTCGGCTGCTGAGATTTGGACGGCCTGTTCAATAAGAAGAATGTAGCTCGTATACAATTTTTGGAGAATGAGTTGTCAAGAGCAACTCAGGAGGAGCTCTCCATATCATCCTTCTTTTTGAAGATGAAGAATCTCCGTGCTGAGATTTCAACATTGGACCTGGAAGAGCCTATCTCAGAGGCAAAGCCGAAGAACACATTATCCGCGACTTGTGGAAGGAATGTGTTACCTTCGTTACTTTTAATCAAGGCTGGGCCAATCAACCATCATTGCTCGAGCTGAAAAACCTGTTGGCTTCATAGGAAAGCTTGGCGAGGCAGATGACTGGAGTATCTATCTCAGGTGGAGATGGAGAGGTTTTCTTCTCTGTCAAAAATAAGAGATGGGACAGGAAGAAGAAGTCGCCTGTTAGCGATGGTCCGTCTTCATTACAGCAAGAGAGGAGCAAGGCACCTAGGCAAGATGACGAGAAGAAGAGAGGGGGGCCACAGTGCTACAGGTGCAACAAGCTTGGTCACATTCGAAAGGACTGCAGAGTCAATCTTCAGTCAGGGTATGTTGCAGGAAAGGGAGAGGCTGAATCCAGAGCTGAGGAAGGAGGATGTGGGAGTGCCTTTATGACTGGCACATGTGTTCGTGCGCTCGCCTCCATCAACTATCAGGAGGACTGGATTGTCGACTCGGGGTGTGGTCATCACCTCACCAGGGACGAGTCAAAGTTCTCTTCACTGCAGGAGTACAAAGTTAACGATGCTATTATTACGGCTAACGATACTGTACATGTGGTTGAGAAGGAGGGGACAGTTTCATTAGGCAGTGATCTGGGTCCACTCGCATTGAGGAGTGTCTATCACGTGTCGGGCATGAAGAAAAATCTTTTTTCGGTGACCAACGCTGTTGACGCTGGGTATCACGTTCTGTTTGTCCCAACAGAAGTGAAATTTCTCTGGAATGTGTCAGCTGTGAAAGCTGACGTCACTCATGTTGGAAGGAGGGTTAAGAATTTGTTCGTGTTGGCGACAAGCTCCTCTGTTGAGAATATGATGACGAATGACAGAGCTACTATATAACATGAGAGGCTGGGGCATTTTGAGATGGATAAGCTGAAGGTTATAGTGACAAGAGGCCTGGTGCATGACCTGCCTAGTCTTTCATCCTTTGGAGACGTTCATGTCTGTGCGGGATGTCAACATGGTAAGGCTCATTTCCTTCCATTTGACAAATCACTGACCAGGTGCAAGACACCGTTGGAGTGCATCCACGGTGACCTGACGGGACCCGTCGTCACCCCCAGTCTCGGAGGTAGCAAGTATATGCTGGTTCTTATTGATGACTATATAAGATATACTTGAGTATACATTTTGAAAGAGAAGTCAAAGGTGTTTTGGGAAATTTGTGGAGTTCAAGAAGCTCGTGGAGGGCCGACTCGGTCTGCGGATCAAGAAGTTGAGAACTGACAATTAAGGAGAGTTCAACTCAGATGAGTTCTCCAACTTCTACAGAAAGCACGGAATTTGGAATGAGCTTTTTTGTGCGCTTACTCCACAACAGAATGAAGTTGCAGAGCGGAAGATGCATCATTTGACGGAGACCTGCAAGTGTTGGCTTCACGCCAAAGGCATTCCCAGGGAATTCTGGGTGAAGGGAATGATATGTGCGGCGTAAGATATACTTGAGTATACATTTTGAAAGAGAAGTCAAAGGCGTTTTGGGAAATTTGTGGAGTTCAAGAAGCTCGTGGAGGGCCGACTCGGTCTGCGGATCAAGAAGTTGAGAACTGACAATTAAGGAGAGTTCAACTCAGATGAGTTCTCCAACTTCTACAGAAAGCACGGAATTTGGAATGAGCTTTTTTGTGCGCTTACTCCACAACAGAATGAAGTTGCAGAGCGGAAGATGCATCATTTGACGGAGACCTGCAAGTGTTGGCTTCACGCCAAAGGCATTCCCAGGGAATTCTGGGTGAAGGGAATGATATGTGCGGCGTATGCCATCAACCAGATGCCCCTCAATCCGAACAACATGAAGTATCCACATGAGCTGATATTTAAGGAGAAGCCCAGTGTGAAACATTTTCGAGTGTTCGGGTCAACCTGCTACGTGCATGTTCCAGACGCTCTCAGAACGAAACTACATGCGAAAGCACAGAAGCTAGTCTTCGTCAGCTATGATGAGAGAAAGAAGAGATGAAAATGCATGGATCCAGAGACATGAAAGTTTGTTGTCTCCCGGGATGTGGTATTTGACGAATTGACATCATACTAGGGTAGCTCATCTGTGGAGCTACAAGAAAGCAGGTCTGACAGAGGGCAAGGTAAAGCTGCTTGGGATCTTCTGGTGGAGTTCCCTGTGTCACCAGCTGCTCCGGTTTCATCTAGATCTGGGGCGGAAGCTTCAAGATCTGGAAGCAGGGGAGAGATGCTCTTGGTGTGCCCGAGAGGAGAGCTAGTTCAGAAGAAGCAGCAGAAGTAGTGGATCATGGTCAAGCCCTGCAGAGGTCCAAAAGGACTATTATTCCACCAGCTCGATATAGGGACGAGAACATGATAAGTTTTGTCTCATGTTTATTTGCAGGTTCCTTGGATGAGTGGACCGTCATGTCTTGAAAACACAACGACATTAAAGAGTGGGAAGATGCTATGGATGAGAAGATGACCGTCCTAAGGAAGAACGAGACTTGAGACCTTATGCCCAAGGTCGAAGGCATCACTCCTGTGACCTGCAAGTGAGTTTACAAGCTGAAGAAGAAGGCTTACGACAACATCATGCGGTACAAAGACTCGTCTTGTAGCTCGGGGGTTCTCGCAGCAGTACGAGGAAGATTATGAAAAGACGTTTAGTCCGGTGACCAAGATGAGTTCAGTTCGGGTGGTGATTTCTTTGGCGGCTTGCCAATGATGGAGGATTTGACAACTCAACGTAAAAAATGTTTTTCTTTACGGTGAGATTGACAATGACATCTTTATGCTGCAACCACCTAGTTATGTTTCTAAAGAACATCCAAGACACGTCTGTAAGCTGAAGAAGACCCTCTATGGTCTGAAGCAGGCGCCTCAGGCGTGGTATGAGAAGATCACAGAATACGTTCAGTTTGGCGGATACTTTACTTCAGACTCAGATTCAAGTCTGTTTATTAAGAAGAGGGGGGAGCTTCAGGTCTTGGTACTACTGTATGTTGATGATATGATTGTCACCGGGAACTCGGAGGAAAAGGTAGCTAGGCTCCGGGCTGAACTTGCTATCAGGTTCGAGATGAAGGATCTTGGGGAGCCCCACCATTTCCTTGGACTCGAGGTAAAGAGGAAGACGAGCGGTGCGTTTGTTTCCCAAAAGGGCTATGCGGAGAGAATCGTTAAGCGGTTCGACATGCGGGAGAGAAAGTGCAGCTCTATTCCTCTGGTGGTCGGTCTCAAGCTTCGACGTGATGAGTGAAGGGTTCTTTCAGATCCCTTGGTGTTCCGGGCTCTTGTAGGAAGTCTCATATATCTAACGATTATAAGGCCAAATTTTGCCGATGCTGTGGGCCGAGTAAGTCGGTATATGACAGAGCCACATAATCCTCATCTAGTGATGTCCACCTCGGACATGGGTCTCTTTTACAAGAGGGACGCAAGCTTCGAGCTGCATAGTTACACAGATGCTGATTATGAGGGAGATTCTGATGACCGGAAGTCGACATCAGGATATGTCTTCATGTGCAGAACGACAACAAATTCGTGGTGCAGTAAGAAGCACGATTCAGTGTCTGTCTCCACTTCGGAAGCAGAGTACAATGCTTCAGCCTTGACAACTCAGAAAGACATCTAGCTTAGGCGATTAGTGGAGGACATCCAAGAGAAGGTGCGAGGTCTTACTCTGCTGTGCGGTGACAACGAGAGTGTTCTCAAACTGGTCAATAATCCAGTTTGTCACGTGCGAACAAAGAACCGAGCATCACTTCGTTCGGGAGAAGGTGCTGGAGGGGTCTTTGATGGTTGAGTATGTGCAGAGTCATGATAACATCGTGGACATCTTTACAAAGCCACTGTCGAAGGGACCGTTTACTCATTTATGGGGGTTGATCGGGCTAGTTTCCACTTCCCACTTCAAGGGAGAGTGTTGAAATTGTTGAAGTGGAGTGGGCGGTCTGATTGTGTAGACCGCACAGACTGCAGCTGGTTAGGCGGCTAGCTGATGGCGAATAGCCTGGTTCCGGCTTCGGTTCTTCTTTGTTGCGGTCTGGACCAGTAAGCTCCCTGGGAGGTAACCGGCCGTTAGCTTTGGGCTAACCGTGGCTGTTGCGGTCTGGACTATGAGACCACACAGTCTGCTTGGAGCTATCAGGTTCTCTGGATCGCGTGGAGGCGGAGGTTAGAGCGGTCTGCAGAGGCTAACCGCACAGTTCGCTGGGGCTTACTTGCGCGGGTTGATGCCAGAGTTCGCTGGGTTGTGTTGACTCATTCACAGTGTTGTGACAAGTCTGGTTGGTTGCCTAGTTGTGGCCTGCAGTGTTGTGTGGTCTGGAAGCGGAGACCGCAGAACTGCGCGGTCTGGTGGCAAAGTCCGGCAGATCTTCATAGGAGCGGACTGGCTCAGAACTCGTGACTGATTTTCACAATTCCACGCAGACTGAGGAGAGTGTTCGCACTTCTATGCGGTTTGATGGTTCTTGTCGCATATGCGGTTAAATGGTTATCATTGGCGGACTAACGCTGGTATCTGCACCTGTGCGGATAGGTGGTGCTAGCTGCAGGATGACAGACAGTTATCATATCTCTATGGGCGGTGATCACACTCCCCCTGTCACCTATAAATAAGGGTCTCCGACACGTCATAAAAAACGAGAACAGCGAGAACTCAACACGCATTTAGAACTTGCGGTTAGTTTTTTCTAACCGGCGCGACTGAGTGAAGTTGACTTGTATTGTGCAGGCTGTGCGGCTAGCACTGGGCGACTAGTGGAAGCTCAGTGTGGAACAGTTCGCGGTTTACAGTTTGTGGCTTACATCAAGTCGCGGTTTACGCGGCTAAAAGTCTTCTTTCTCAGGGTCGTGGATAGTTCAAATCAGCAGTTCGCCCGGACTCAGCGGGTAAGCTTTTTCTTTGTTCAACAGTTCTGTTCGCGGCAAGCTTTGCGGCCTGGCGACCAAAAGTGGCGGATATAGTTGTTTTCTCAGCAGTTCAATAACAGACAATCCGCACGGCTTGGTTGCGGTTTGACGACTTGGCGGTCAACAGACAAGGTTGACGGTTAGCGGCTTGTGCGGCTTCAGTTTTCTGACCGCACAGTTTCTTCTCTACTTGCAGTTGTTTTTCTTATGTGTTACCTCAATGCTGAAAGAATTACTTGCTCCATTGGTTTATTTGCATTTTGTATGTCTAGGAAGAAACGATTAATTTCATATTTTACCTTGAGGAATATAACAGTGAATAATAAATGCAGCTTTATGAATTGTTGTTAAATTTGAAGAATTAGAACTAGAACTTATCAGTGGGATGCAATGATTCCTATTGACCTCATTTCAAACCATCAAAACATGATCTTCTACATCTGGGTGCATTTCTCCCACAGTAAACACTATGCAGTCTTTTAAATTGGATGTTAAGCACTTTACGAATCTGCATAAGCTAATTCTCATGATGCAAACTTAATTTCTTTAGTTTTTTTTCTGGTTCAAGTACTTTCAGCTGAAGGGCATGTCTTGTAACAGGGGAATATTGTGACTGTAACAACTGCAGCGGGAAATATATTCTGATACAAGATGAACACCCTACACTGGCTAAGTTTCTCAAACCTCTTCCATGTTATGGCTGTGGAATAGGCTGGTGTTCGTAAGTGAGCTTATTTTTCTTTCATTTTCTTCTTCCCATGCTTGATCTTAGGGTTACTTGATTTTCATGCAGATTACTACTTGGGTTTATATGCCCATTGGTATGGTACGTTGCTGCATTTCTCTATTTGTTCAAATACTACAACAGGGATCCAAGAGAGAGGAGTGGGCTTGCTGCTTGTGCCATTGCTGTTAGTTGTTTTACCTCCCCCACCTCCTCTGCCTTGCATTCATTCATTATATCTGTACCAGTTGTTTCCTCCCGTAAATTTAGTTTTTTTTTAACTTACCAACTATATATATCTGGAAAAATGCCAACCTTTTGCCTTTCTAACATAGTATTCACATCTTTCATTTTTTTGTTTGTATATATTAAGCACAAGAATCTTCGATGTGCGATCCACTCAAATGTGATGTGCGCATGAGAGAGAATGAGCGACTCAATCAACGAACATTGCATTACATTCATAAAAGATTACAAACGTTGATAACTATTATGGAGACGTTCTGGACGGCAATGACACAGCCAGCACAACAATTGGTGTTGGGTTTTTTTTATACGTCACAAACACTTATGTGCAGCGGAATAAGAAAACAATAAAACCCCAAAATAAATAGATCTTCCGATGAACATTGATCAAGAAATAAAGTTGCCCATATGAAATGATCATCGAGGATGCCCAACACTCAAGCCTCTCCCCCCAGTATTGCAAGGGAGGGTATACATAATATTGTTAATCACTACTCATTAATTAATATTAACTAATAAAAACATATTATTTGTAATTTCTCACAGCGACTTCCGTATGCGCGCCGAGTTTGCTTGGGGGAATGTGTTGAGTGTAACATTATACCGCTCTTCAAAATCGGCTTTGTCCTCAAGTTCGAGTTTTAATTGTTTGATAGGAACTGTAATAATAGTGGCAGCAGACCCGAGGCTGACGGCGGATCCTCATTCAGAAGGCGGGTCGCCTCTGTGTCCGCCAGTCTCGGGGGCTGCCCCTCCGACTACCCCGACCGATTCCCCAAGCTCTCCTGATATTTATCCCTTTCGCTGACTTGGCTTCCTCTTTAAATGATCTGTTTCTCCTTTTCGCTGACCTGACCTCTCGCAACACCTATTCGAGGGAGCCCGAACCCCGTTGGTCAGGGGCACATGAGTTCCCATCGCAAAGATCTTACTAATCTGGCTCCCGATCCCGCCCTCCCCGTCGGAGGGGTCGTCTCAGACTCAGAGCCTTCTGCATCTGCGCCGGGATCCCAGCCCTCGACGAGAGAGGGCTTCTCTGTTCCCCCACTTGGGCGAGACCGAGACCCTGGAGCGCATGACGTTTTGTCCGGGCCGGGGCAAGCCGCTCCATCTGCTCTTTGGAAAAAGTTCAGAGAGCCAACCCGACCCTTCTCGCCAGCCATCGGGGGAGGGTATCCATCGCTCTTCAGGTATGCGAGAACCCCCCAGCTTTTCTTTTGCTCCCCTCCCATTCTGACTAAAATCCGCCCTCCAGGTCTGAAGGAGCGGAAGGGGAAGGAGATGAAGAAGAAGAAGAAGGGGAAGACTCACCCCTCCCCTCCTCCGGCGAGATGGAGGACTTTCTCGAGGCCTCCGGGAGCGGCAAGGCACAGAGGCAGAGGATTGCGACAGTCCTATCGAAGCTCGCACGGCGGCAGCGAGCCAACTCAGCAGCGATGAAGAGAATCCATGAGATGATGGAGCGGCGGCTGACGATTGTCGAGCGGGACTGCGCCTGCCTCATTGGCGTGCGGAATCCCCGGACATGCTTTCCGTCGAAACCTCCACAGGAAGATACGTTGCGCGGGTTCAAGATCAGCTCCGCCTGGCCAACCAGGGGCTGACTGCTCTGACGGCCTTCTTCGATCCGCGGGTGCCTCCGAGGTTTGGCAGGCGAGGACTGGGTCGTTGGCGGTGGGAGCCGTACTGAGCCCTGTGGGGCTAGCTTCTTCTTTACCCACCTCCTCAGCCTACCCTTCCCTCTTTGTACCACTTGCGCCTTATGACAACAAACAATCATTATTATTATTATTATTTTTTATCATTGCTGTTTCGTGACTCGCCCCGCGAGAGCCCCTTTATATCTGTGTCTTTTCTGTCTGTGTTTTATGCTTTGCTTTGCGAATGCCCGACTCTTACGCCTTGCTCAACACTTCTCGCACGGTGCGACCGTTTGCCTTTTCCCTAGCCCTCCCTGGAGGTTCTCGCTTCTTGCACGTCCAAGGAGAGCCAACGAGGCAGGACGGAAATCGAGGAGTCAGAACATCAAGATTTGCTGACTTGTTGACCGCCCCCCGCCGTTTTTTTTAAAAAACTCATAATTACCGTATCTTCTATAAATAGGCTGATCCACATACCACATTTACTTCTCTGCATTTATTTCTTTCATTCCAAGCCTTCGTCCCCCTCCCACTGCTCTCGCCGATCTCTGAAGCGCAAAGGCTCTCGCCTTTCTGATCTTTTCTCCCCTCTCGCCTTCTCTTCAAAATGCCTGGCGAGGGCGATGGCCGCTCCAAGTGCACTCAATCCTTCCTTGAACACAATTTCCCTCCTTGCTGGCTGACCCTGGAGGAGTTCAACATGATAGTCACCATCTTCATTCCCACCGGGTTCACTGCGTGGAACCCTGAGAACGACGATAGAGTTAACCTCGCGCCGGCCGGGGAGCTCGCCATTACCCTGGAGCACCTCGAGGTGGGCTTCCCCCTCCCCCTTTGGCCGGAAGTGCGCCGGTCCCTTTGGTATTATGGGGTGGTGCCGACCCAGCTCAACCCAAACTCCGTCGCGATTCTGGTGGCGTTTATCTGCTACATGCGGGCGGAAAGGATCGAATTTAGCCTGCCCATCTTCCGGAAGCTGTTCAACTTCCGCGCGGAAGGCGAGGTGGTCTTCTTCTCGGGGCATTGGTGAAGACAAACAGTCTCGTCAACAAGAACCGTCACTGGGGACAGAGATTCGTCTTTGTCTCTGGTGATTTTGGAAACATTCCGCTTGTGCCAGTTCAATATGACGACGCGACCTACAAGCTTCCCGCTCTCCGGGGGCGCGAGGGCGCTTTCGTTGAATTCTTCGGGACCAAGGTTTTCAACGTCCCCTTCCTGCGGCGAGACCTGGATTCCCTCCCGCCGGTTCCTCCCTGCGAAGGTAATATTTCAGTCTATTCTCGCATCCCTCTATTTTGTTTTGAGAAGCAGGGTTACTTAGTCATTGGTCTCGCAGGTGAATGAGAAATCCCCCTCCACCAAACTTTTGACGAGACCAGGGCACTCGCCGACCCCTTGGCTCTCGCCGCCGCCTACCGCTGCCGCCTGCCGGGAGGAGCCGAGACCCTCTTCCGCGCCAAGTGTCCAGAAGCGGAAGCAGAGCTCCCTCTCTGCCCCTCCCCTCAAAAAATCAAAGCTGTCAGCAGCGGACACGGGTAAATCCGTTGTATCAGCTTCCGCCGAGATCCCCGCCGAGACCCCTTCAGTTGCAGGCGAGACGAGTGCCGCCCAGCCTGCCGCAGAGACCCCTGCCGAGAACTCTCTCAAGCCGGTGCCGAAAGGGCACTAGAATTTCGGCTTCGGCGAGAAGTACAAGGATGCGAAGGGCCGACCCTTGATCCAGTGAGACCATACCACCAACCGCATCGCGGTTTACACACTTCTCCCCTCCTGGAGGGAGCGGGACTCAAGCACCGATGATGCCTTCGCGCTGGGCTATGGCCTCTACGGTCGGGAGGACGCCAACACGTTCGACCAGACGACAACCTGGGACCTCGTCCTCGACGCCGCCCAGGCCCAGCTTCGCGCGGTCCAGCTCTCGCACATGGCTGAGCGCCGCACCCTCACCATCGAGCGCAACCTTGCCGACATGCTTGAAAATGTTTAAGTTGTCTACCTAAATGTAACACCCCAAATCCCAGGATTGGGAAAAAGTTGGGTGACACGGCCTGGGGCACGGGCGTGTCCCAGGGCATGTCCTGCTCGGGTGAGCAGCCGGCGAGAGGTCGACGAAAATCCGTTTTACGAAAAATTGAGGGAACATGCTCTCTGACACGGGCGTGTCAGAGGCCGTGTCCTCCGCGGGTCGACGAACTTCGTTCGACGAAGTTGAGCTGGGGCGTGTCAGCTGCCGTGTATGGGCACACGGCCTCTGACACGGGCGTGTCACAGGCCGTATCTTTTGCTGGATGTGCCCAGAGCATTTGAGGTCTGGTGAACACGGGCAGGACACAAGTGTATAGTAGGGTACACGACATGTGACACGGGCATGCCACTGGCCGTGTCCCGATCGGGCTGATTTCGATTTTGTGCATCCTGAAGTACACGGCAACAGACACGGGCGTGTCTGAAGGCGTGTCAGGTGACACGGCCCGTGACACTGGCGTGTCACATGGACATGTACTGGACTGGATAAGTCTTTTGAGCATCTCTTAGGGTACACGGGCGTGTCACAGGCCGTGTCAGGCAAAAATAAGCCTTTTGTTGCAGAATCGTGGCTGTCCATTTCTTCAGCTGGGATCCAATGGCTGAGGTCCCTCCCTGCTTCCTTAAGGCCGAAAATGAGTTGGAAAAACTCATTTGAGTTTTGGCCGTCATCTTTCTAAGAAACTAGAGAGAAAGAGAGGAAGGAGGAAGGAGAGCCGGCCACCGGTGGAGCTGCGGAGTTCCGGCTAGAGATCCGAGGCCAGCGTTGTGGAGGAAAAGCCGCTGCGGTGCCGTCCAACCAGCTAGGAGTTCATGGCGCCAAAACGATCGTCAAGGGTAACGATCTTTCTTCCTAGCCATGTGAAGGCTTCTGTTTTGGCATATGCATGAGATTCCCCCACCAGAGGGTGGTTTGTGACAGAATTCTCTTGGATTGATTCTTGGAATCCCCACTAATTTGGCATATAGATCTGGGAATGGAGTACGAAATAGACATGCTGTGTGAAGCCCATCTGGACAGGTTGGTCTGGATTGGTGATGTTGCATATACGCACCGGAGAAGACTCCGTGATAAACGTGTAGTTTAAGGAGTCGATGAGTTGTACCTGTGAAGGGCAGTAGCATGAAGTACTGGAGTGGTAGTTCAGGAAATAACCTTGTAATGCTTGTGATGTTCATTGGGTTGTGCCTGTGAAGGGTAGTATCAGGAAGTACTGGGAAGTCCAGGAAAGACCCTCTGATGCTTGTGATGCTGATGCCGCTTGATGGGTTGTGCCTGTGAAGGGTAGTAACAGGAAGTACTGGCTTGGCAGTCCAGAAAAATACTCTCAAGTGCACGGTTAAGCCTCGGGATGGAAATTGAGTTCTGTCGCTAACGCGAGGCGTGGCTCCCAGGTAACCGATGAATGTGAAGCCAGTTCCGTGAGGACGGGCTGGTTATGTGTGAGCTTGACGAGCTCATCGAAAGGAAACAGGTAAGGTGAAACCGACCCGCATCTTTTATGTAGCCGCGAGTACGTTGGTATTCGGTGATGTCAAGGCGACTTGAGCAACGGGGGGTGGATGATCCGACCTGCGTTATGTCCGTCCGACATGAAAACCTGAAAGTGCGGTTTGTTGGAGCGCATAGCGAGAGTCTTAGGCCTGCGCGCCATGACACAATGGGGGGCTACGGGCCAATCCCGGGTCATTAAGACTGAAGTCTCCGGCTGCACGCCATGGAGCAAAATGCTTAATTTTACCGTTGGGTTGTAGCCCTGATATGGTGGTGGGACCCTGGTTCGCCGGTACACCAAGAATGTGCCCTGAGTGCACGAATCGTCAGATCGCGTGGCTGACAGTTGTGATGGAATATATGTGCGTGGGAGCACAATGGATGATATAAATATGTCTACCTGTGAAATGCTATGCCTACAAGGAATACCACTGCCCCGGGAAATAGGTAGGGTCGTTATAAAATTCGTCAGCTGAATGTTGACTGTTGCCTTGTATGCCACCGTTGGGTGGGCTGTCCTCGTGCAGGTGCTGGAGAACCAAGCGGGACGCATAAAGGCTGAGGTCCCTGCTGTTGTTGTTGCTGCTGCTAGCCCTTGAACGCTAAATTGAAAATGTTGTGTTTTATATATATGTGGCTGGCCCGCGCGCCAATGTTTGGAAGCCACGGTTGTAAAGAACTTGTAAGACCATAAGGCCAACTGACTTTGTATTTGCTAAACATTCCTGTTTAGATATATATAAATGTGGATCTTTATATGGTGGACATTCTGTTTGGAGTTCAGTGTCGTGTTATAAGCTTCCGCTAGAATGTTATGTGTTTGGATGCACAACTCTGGTATCACTCCGTGACTTCACCGCCTGTTTTGTGGTATATGCTGTGGGGCCCCGGCCGGACCTTCTAGTATATATTATGTCTCGGTCTTTCCCTTTCGAAGTCGTGGTCGACTTCTTTTATGGGGTGGCGAGCACGTGTCTGTGCGAACTATGTTAACACTAATGAACTCTTGAATGTCCACTGTAGGAATGCAAATACATGTGTTTGAGGAACCTGCGCGTTCCTATCTTGCTGTTATTGCTTGTGTACGGTCGCTAATGTGTGTGTCTTGTTCACCTATAGGTGACGCGGAGTGGTGCTGGGCAGTCGGAGCCCCAGCGTTCTGATGAAAGTACGACACATGCGCGATTAGTTGCTGAGGCCTTGTTTTCCATGATTCAAGCCCATCCGATTGGGCAGGCCCAGCCGACATTGAGGCCAGAACAGGTGGCGGCGAGGCCAGAACCTGTTGCGCCTGTGGATCCTCGAGCAGCTGAACGACAGTTGAAGCAGTTCATGAGCTTCAATTCGCCTACGTTCTCGGGAGTGGGATCTCCTACGCAGGCAGAGGATTGGTTGTCGCGCGTCAAGCGGATAATGACGGCGATCCGGTCGGAGGAAGATCAGAAGGTCTCCTTAGCCACCTTCTTACTCGAAGGAGAGGTTCGGTTGTGGTGGGACGAGATGGAGTTACATCACTTGGCGGGTAGGCCGTTAACACAAGTGTCGATGGAGGAATTCTCTCGACTCTTCCTGGCAAAGCACCTCCCGGCGGCACAGCGCATTGCCATGGAGAACGAGTTTCAAAGGCTGACGCAAGGAGGAAGGCAGTGTTGAAACTTACCTGCATGAGTTTACGAGGTTGGGACGGTATGCGAGTTCTATTTTTGCTGATGAGCAGAGGAAGACTAATCGGTTCTATGAAGGATTGTGGGACGAGTTGCGGTTCCTGCTCTCTAGTTCCGTGAACCAAGACTTGCAGGCGTTGGTCGACACTGCGTCCGCGCTGGAAAAGGACATGAAAATGGTGCAAGGGAAGAGGGCTTTGGCTGTGACATAGCCGGAGTTCAAGGTACCCCGACCTGGGAAATCATTTTACAAAAAGAGATGAGGCAAGAGGTCCAAGTCGGCTGGACAAGCTCCTTCTACGGTTGCATCGGGAGCAACGTCGGGAGCCACTTCAAGGCCGGAAACTCGTACATGCTTTACTTGTGGACGGGTGGGGCATATAGCCCGTGATTGTCGCGTGGTACCGCCAAAGGGAGAGAAGAAGGCGGGAACGTCGTATGCTGAGAAGAGAAAGGCAGTGGTGGAGTCCTCTGCATCCCAGGCGCAGCTCCGGGTCTACAACCTTGGCCTGCAGGAGGCCATCAAGCAGAGTGACGTTGTCACAAGTACGAGTTAAGTTATTGAGTATTTTATTGCTTGCATGCTTTGTTTATTGCATAGTTGTATGCGGCTTGTGTGTGTGACATGATTGTCACAGACTTTGTGATGATTCGGAACACGTTGGCGCGAGCACTGTTTGATACAAGTGTTTCACATTCTTTTCTGTCTAAAGACTTCATATCTCGACTTGGGATACCTAGTCGTGTGAAGACAGATAACGTCAGGGTGGTGTTACCGAATGGTTGTATGATGCTTGCTGATAAGGCTTGCGATGTGGCGGTGCAAATAGGAAGTCAGGATTTCTGTCTGACTGCATCTGTATTATCAATATCGGAATTCGACGTGATCTTTGGTATGGATTGGCCCTCGGAGCAGCATGCCTTGATTGATTGTAATGCCAAAGAGATCACGTTGGACTAGAATACCGAGCAAGAGACTAAGTTCGCGGGTATGCGAGGAGTGAGCGGGACGCTGATGTCTGCACTCCAAGTTGTCAAGGCTGTTCGGAAGGGCGCGAAGTTATACTTCACGCTGATTCAGGCTGTTGAGCCCCAGGCCAGTGTGAGCGATGTTCCGGTCGTATCGGAATTTGCAGATGTGTTTCCCAAGGATCTCCCTGGGCTACCACCCCAGCGGGAGATTGACTTCACGATCGAGTTGGTGCCAGGTGCGAAACCTGTGGCCCGCTCGCCATATCGCGTCGCGCCAAAGGAGATGGCCGAGTTAAAAGTCCAACTGCAAGAGTTGCTGGAGCAGGGTTATATACGCCCAAGCTTGTCACCTTGGAGCGCACCTGTGCTTTTTGTGAAAAAGAAAGACGGTAGTTTGCGGTTATGTATTGACTACCGTGAACTGAACAAGCTGACCGAGAAGAATAAGTATCTGATTCCACTGATTGATGAGTTGTTCGATCAGCTGGGAGGATCAACCGTCTACTCCAAGTTGGATTTGAAGTCTGGTTATTACCAGTTGAGGATTCGGGAAGGTGACATTCCCAAACTGCATTTGGAACACGTTACGGGCACTATGAGTTCACGGTAATGTCGTTTGGGATGTGCAATGCGCCATCGGTGTTCATGGACCTGATGCACCGAACGTTTCGAGAGTACCTGGACCTGTTCGTGATTGTGTTCATTGATGACATTCTGGTATACTCTCAATCTGAAGCTGATCACGAAAATCACTTGCGGTTGGTGTTGCATACGTTGAGGAAGAATAAGCTCTACGCCAAGTTATCGAAATGCGAGTTTTGGCTGTTGTCGGTGGCTTTTCTGGGTCATGTGGTGAGTGGAGGAGGCATAGCAGTGGATCCGGCGAAGATAAAGGCCATACAGGAGTGGCCGGTGTTGTCTTCAGTGGCCGAAGTCAGAAACTTCTTTGGACTGGCGGGCTACTATCGAAGATTTGTTGAAAACTTCTTGCGGATTGCTTTGTCGCTGACCACACTGACGAGAAAGGATCAGAAGTTCGTTTAGACGCCAGAGTGCGCACGAGCTTTTAAAGAGCTGAAGATTCGGTTGACCACAGCGCCTGTGTTGACATCGCCATGTGGTACCGACGAGTTTGAAATTTATAGTGATGCTTCAGGGAGCGGCTTAGGCTGCGTTCTTCTTCAAAATGGGAAAGTGATTGCTTATGGCTCACGCCAGCTGAAGGTGCATGAGCGAAATTATCCCGTCCACGACTTAGAGTTGGCGGCGGTGATCTTTGCACTAAAGCTGTGACGGCATTATCTTTATGGTGTGAAAGTGGAGACCTATACGGATCACAAAAGCCTAAATTACTTGTTGGAGCAGAAGGACCTGAATATGCGACAACGAAGATGGTTGGAGTTACTTGGGGACTACACCTTTGAGATTCATTATACTCCTGAGAAGGGAAATGCAGTCACTGATGCCTTGAGTCGGAGGGCTCCGACAAGGGCAAGTTGGTTGCAGAGGCACAATGAATGTCTCATCCAGGAGTTGGAAGCGTTAGAGATTTCTTGTGTTGACAAGAATTCCACAGCCAATGCATGTTTGAACTGGACGGAGGTGCAGTGTGACCTTGCGGACCGGATTCGACGAGCAACGGAGCTGGATGAAAGTCTCCAACGCTATGCTAAAGATGGGTCAGATGACAAGTTCTCCTGGGATGACGGTCTTTTGCGGAAAGATGGCCGTTTGTGCGTCCCGAGTTTGGGTAAGTTGAGGGAAGAGTTGATGTATGAAGCGCATTATACGAAGTACTCAATTCACCTTGGGAGCACAAAGATGTTCAGGGATATGAAAAAGCTGTTCTGGTGGGCAGGGCTAAAGAAAGATGTCGCTAATTATGTGGCCAAATGCCAAACCTGTGCTTTGGTGAAGGCGGAATGCCAGAAGTCTGGCGGTTTCTTGAAGTCGTTGCCGATTTCGGAATGGAAGTTCGACGATATTTCATGGATTTCGTGCACGGGTTGCTGAGATCTCAACGCGGAAATGATTCAATCTGGGTGATTGTCGACCGGCTGACGAAAGTGGCACACTTCCTTTCGAACAGGCGAGACGATTCAGTAGAAAGTTTGGCAAAGCTTTATGTTGAGCAGATTGTGCGGCTACACGGTGTTCCTCGGAGCATCGTAAGTGATCGAGATGAGCGATTCACATCGAACGATTGGAGGCTAGTCCACCAGCTGTTGGGCACGAAGTTGACATTCAGTACGTCCTTTCATCCCCAAACAGATGACCAAACTGAGAGGACCAACAGAACAATGGAAGATATGCTCAGAATGTGCGCCCTAGACTTTGGTAAGAGATGAGAAGATCATCTCTACATGGTGGAGTTTGCCTACAACAATAGCTACCAAGCGAGCATCGGTATGGCACCGTATGAAGCTCTGTATGGACGGAAGTGTCGTACTCTTTCGGCTTGGGCAGAAGCAGGCAAATCCAAAATATATAGGCGTAATGAAGTCGATGAAGCGAACTCGACGATACACGCTATTCGGGAAAGGCTATTGATAGCCCAGGATCGACAAGCGAAATACTACAACGCCAAGCACCGGAACGTGGAGTTCGCGGTAGACGATTGGATATACTTGAAGATCAAACCCTTCAAAGGAGTATCCAGGATTCAATGTCTGAAAAAGTTGAGTCAGAGATATCTTGGTCCGTTTGAAGTGGTCGAGCGAGTTTGGGAAGCTGCATATCGGCTAGCTCTTTCGGCAGACTTGAGTGGATTACATGATGTGTTTCACATCTCTGTGCTCCAGAAAGCCGTCAAAGATCCAGCTCAAGTAATCAAGAATGATCGTGTGCCGGTGGAGTATGGGCTAACGACGAAGGTTAGGCCCATTCAGATCGAGGATCGTGCCGCGAAACAGTTGCGGAACTAGACAATCGGGATGATCAAAGTCCGGTGGGACAACTGCGGCCATGAGGAGCTAACATGGGAGCGAGAGCAGACCATGCGAGCTGAATTTCCCGAGTTCTGTGTAACTGTTATGTAGTGCGTGTCACGTTGTATTACACGTATATGGAATAAAATTCTTGTGTTTGATATCCTTCCCGTGTGCAAATTTCGGGGACGAAATTTTTGTAAGGAGGGGAGGGTTGTAAAACCCCAAATCCCAGGATTGGGAAAAAGTTGGGTGACACGGCCTGAGACACGGGCGTGTCTCAGGGCGTGTCCTGCTCGGGTGAGCAACCGGCGAGAGGTCGACGAAAATCCATTTTACGAAAAATTGAGGGAACACGCCCTCTGACACGGGCGTGTCAGAGGCCGTGTCCTCCGCGGGTCGACGAACTTCGTTCGACGAAGTTGAGCTGGGGCGTGTCAGCTGCTGTGTATGAGCACACGGCCTGTGACACGGGCGTGTCACAGGCCGTGTCTTTTGCTGGATGTGCCCAGGGCATTTGAGGTCTGGTGAACACGGGCAGGACACGGGTGTGTAGTAGAGTACACGGCCTGTGACACGGGCGTGTCACTGGCCGTGTCCCGATCGGGCTGATTTTGATTTTGTGCATCCTGAAGTACACAGCCACATACACGAGCGTGTCTGAAGGCGTGTCAGGTGACACGGCCCGTGACACAGGCGTGTCACACGGGCGTGTACTAGACTGGATAAGTCGGTTGAGCACCGCTTAGGGTACACGGCCTGTGACACGGGCGTGTCACAGGCCGTGTCAGGCAAAAATAAGCCTTTTGTGGCAAAATCGTGGCTGTCCATTTCTTCCGCTGGGATCCAATGGCTGAGGTCCCTCCCTGCTTCCTTAAGGCCGAAAATGAGTTGGAAAAACTCATTTGAGTTTTGGCCATCATCTTTCTAAGAAACTAGAGAGAGAGAGAGGAAGGAGGAGGAAGAAGGAGAGCCGGCCAACGGTGGAGCTGCGGAGTTCCGGCTACAGATCCAAGGCCAGCGTTGTGGAGGAAAAGCCGCTGCGGTGTCGTCCAGCCAGCCAGGAGTTCATGGCGCCAAAACGATCGTCAAGGGTAACGATCTTTCTTCCTAGCCTTGTGAAAGCTTCCGTTTTGGTATATGCATGAGATTCCCCCACCAGAGGGTGGTTTGTGACGGAATTCCCTTGGGTTGATTCTTGGAATCCCCACTAATTTGACATATAGATCCGGAAATGGAATACGGAATAGGCATGCTGTGTGAAAGCCCATCTGGACAGGTTGGTCTGGATTGGTGATGTTGCATATACGCACTGGAGAAGACTCCGTGATAAACGTGTAGTTTAAGGAGTCGATGAGTTGTACCTGTGAAGGGCAGTAGCAGGAAGTACTGGAGTGGTAGTTCAGAAAATAACCTTGTAATGCTTGTGATGTTCATTGGGTTGTGCCTGTGAAGGGTAGTAGCAGAAAGTACTTGGAAGTTCAGGAAAGACCCTCTGATGCTTGTGATGCTGATGCCGCTTGATGGGTTGTGCCTGTGAAGGATAGTAACAGGAAGTACGGGCTTGGCAGTGCAGAAAATATTCTCAAGTGCACGGTTAAGCCTAGGGATAGAAATTGAGTTCTGTCGCTAACGCGAGCCGTGGCTCCTAGGTAACCGATGAATGTGAATCCAATTCCGTGAGGACGGGCTGGTTATGTGTGAGCTTGACGAGCTCTTCGAAAGGAAACAGGTAAGGTGAAACCGACCCGCGCCTTTTATGTAGCCGCGAGTACGTTGGTATTCGGTGATGGCAAGACGACTTGAGCAACGAGGGGTGGCTGATCCAACCTGCGTTATGTCCGTCCGACATGAAGACCTGAAAGTGCGGTCTGTTGGAGCGAATAGCGAGATTCTTAGGCCTGCGCGTCATGACACAATGGGGGGCTACGAGCCAATCCCGGGTCATTAAGACTGAAGTCTCCGGCTGCACGCTATGGAGCAAAATGCTCAATTTTACCGTTGGGTTGTAGCCCTGATACGGTGGTGGGACCCTGATTCGCTGGTACACCAAGAATGTGCCCTGAGTGCACGGATCGTCGAGCCGCGTGGCTGACGGTTGTGATGGAATGTATGTGCGTGAGAGCACAATGGATGATATAAATATGTCTGCCTGTGAAATGATATGCCTGCAGGGAAGGAATATCACTGTCTCGGGAAAGGGGTAGGGTTGTTATAAAATTGGTCAGCTGAATGCTGACCGTTGCCTTGTTTGCCACCGTTGGGTGGGCTGTCCCCGTGCGGGTGCTGGAGAACCAAGCGGGACACATAAAGGCTGAGGTCCCTGTTGTTGTTGTTGCTGCTGCTAGCCCTTGAAGGCTAAATTGAAAATGCTGTGTTTTATATATATATGGCTGGCCTGCGCGCCAATGTTTGGAAGCCACAGTTGTAAAGAACTTGTAAGGCCATAAGACCAACTGACTTTGTATTTGCTGAACATTCCTGTTTAGATTTATATAAATGTGGATATTTATATGGTGGACATTCTGTTTGGAGTTCAGTGTCGTGTTATAAGCTTCCGATAGAATGCTATGTGTTAGGATGCGCAACTCTGGTATCACTCCGTGACTTCACCGCCTGTTTTGTGGTATATGCTGTGGGGCCCCGGCCGGACCTTCTAGTTTATACCATGTGAACGGATGAGGTTGTTACACTAAATCACCTAGTGGGGGGTGAATATGTGAGTTGTGCGTCTTTTTGCGGAATAAAAATTTACCGAGCGGTGCACAGAAAAATAATCAAGCATTCACAGACGACACCAAAAGTTATAGTAGTTCCCCAACCTTGTGTACATCCACTTTCCACCTCACCGATCTAGCAACGCACTAGACTCGGCTACTCCACTAATCTCGGATTGAAAACAATTCTACCACTCGGAACAAAGTTCCTACAACTCGATCCCCAAAACAGGATTTACACTCGGAAGAGAAAACTTCCTACAAATAACTCGGAGAACAAAGCTCCTACACTCGGAGAAGAATCTCTTACAAAAATAATTTGAAGAAGACTCGACTAGATCTCTGGATCTGAAAATTCTGGACTCAGCAAGATCAATGAGAGAATCTGTCGATTGTAGAATATCTTGATCTTTGAATCACTTGCTCTGAATCTCTGGATCGAAATCGTATCGGCAAGAATGACGATGAACAGCGGCGGCTCTCGATTTAGAAAGTGAATTCCGATTCAGAATGCTTAGGTTTTCTTCTTTTGACTTTTTCTAGGGTTGGTCGATTATGATAAGACCTTTTAAAGGACTTGCCTAACGGTCATAATCATAATAAATGATAACCACGTGGACCAATCACGTGCTAATTACATTTGAAAATCCGTCT
This sequence comes from Platanthera guangdongensis, assembly GCA_039583875.1. Taxonomy (NCBI): domain Eukaryota; kingdom Viridiplantae; phylum Streptophyta; class Magnoliopsida; order Asparagales; family Orchidaceae; genus Platanthera; species Platanthera guangdongensis. The sequence goes on from CM077148.1 coordinate 190,818,566, forward strand.
GTCTGGACTTACGAAAAATTTCAGAAACAGAACATTAGTTCCCGAGAAGAATGATTGTACTCGAGAAAAACAAGTTTTGTTCTCAAGAACAATAATGAAGATCTCGAGAAAAAGGACTTGAAAAAGAATTGTGGAGGTGGAAATCAACAATCTCGAGAATGAAAGAAGTACTCGAGAAAAATAAAGTTTGTTCTCGAGAACAATAATGAAGACCCGAGAAAAATGAATTTAAGTTCTCGAGAAGGATCATTCTGGTACTCGAGAAAAATGAAGTTTGTTCTCGAGAACAATAATGAAGATCTCGAGAAAAATGAATTTTAGTTCTCGAGAAGGATCATTCTGGTACTCGAGAACAACGAGGTATCTCGAGAACAGATATCTGGCTCTCGAGAAAAATAGTTTAGGTCTCGAGAAAAATCTTCTGCATCTCGAGAATTAAGCATAGTCTTCTCGAGAATAAACTTAGTCTTCTCGAGAAAAAGACAGAAAAATTTTGTCAGGAGAAAAAGTAACGCGAGAAAAAGTGTCATGAAGTACTCGAGTACGTAAGACCTTCTCGAGAACAGCATTAAGCTTTCTCGAGAACTGCTTCTATAACTCGAAATCATGACAAGTCTCACTCGAGAACAATCCTTAGTCCTTCTCGAGTACAAAACATAGTACTCGAGAAAAACACTTAGAATTTCTCTGAAAATCTGAAAACATAATTTCTTCATTATAATCAGCATCCAACTTTTCTCCCGTGCCTTTAGTGCTTGAAAAGGAAGTGTGTCCCAATAGAGAGGCTACACATGAGTCAACACTATGGATCACACAATGAGAGATTACATTGTATGGTCATGTGTTGGGAGACTCATTGTAGACTGACATTGGTCTACACTTGATAATTTTATCCTGCAAACACTTAACTAAAAAGAGCATCAAATACAAGCTTAATTTATCTTAGTTCTGGGGTGACTTCATACAAATCTGGGCTTTTGTGGATGCAATACCCAACAATGCTCAAGGCGAGGGATGTCGCCGCAGCCGAAGTGGTCACCCTGAAGGCTGACTTGACGGCTTCCCAACAACTTCTCTCCTCTCGCTCGGCCGCCGAGGTAACCGGGACCCCTTTAATACTTTTCGTGCTCTTAATATATATATTTTTCGCTTAACCTGACCGTCTCGCAGGATTCCCCGCAAGCCGAGCTGTCTCGCGCGAGGGTGGCCGTCGTCGAGTGCGAGAACCAGCTGTTGCAGGCTGAGGTGAAATGCTTGGAGGAGGCCCTGGCCCAGTCCCGACCGTCGTTGGAGGAGAGGATCGAGCGGCGTCATTATTCCGCGTACGAGATTGGCGTGATAGTTCAGGAGAACGCGCAAGCCACCGCCAAGATGGTCATCAAGGTGCTGTGGGAGTCGGTGCTTTTGAACGAAGGAGGCGAGATCCTCACGGCGCGAGGGATCTTGCCCTGGTTGTTTGAGCCCATCCCCAAGCATGCAGGAGAGGACGATTCTCCGATCAATGATGCGGCGGAGCTTGTCCTGAACGAGAAATTTGGCGGCAGCTCACCCGGCGAGTCCTCCGGCTACACCCCCAGCTGAACCTCCAGCGGGACCTCCGGCGGGACCTCCAACGGGCCTGGCCAATAGCCTCCACATTTTGCCTTTTTCATTGTAATCTTACCCTTGTTTTTGTAAATTCATTTTTGTAAACTTATTTTTGTAACTTTTTGTAAGGGGCGAGATTCCCCAACTGATGCTACCACGTTTACATTGTATTGAAATATCTGCCTTTTCGCTGGAATGTTCATTACTTTTGCGCGAACCCTCGGATCTTAGGCGATGACCGCCACCCGTTTGAAGAGTTGGCTAAGTAAAAACCCGCCAGAAGGAACCTGCCGAGAGTCTCGCCAAGGGGGCCGCGCCGGTAACCCTACCGAGACGAGCTAGCCAGGAGCCCAGGCGAGAGGGTTATGGCGAGAGCCCAGCCGAGAGGGTTACGCCGAGAATCCTGCCGAGACCCCTGCCGGGAGGGTTATGCTGAGAGCCCTGCCTGAGAGGGGTCTGGGCTATCCCACTCTTACTTAGGGATGGTGCTAGCTGTTTGGAAACTTGTTATCAAGAATTTCGTAACACCATCATGATCTCAACAACCCTATCTGCTTGACATGGGTCTAGCCATCGGGTCCCCCTGAGACCACTTAAACAAAAAATTCCTCTTTCCCTTCTCCCCCCAAGCGAGCCTACGACTCTGTCAACTAGTGAGAGCCTGACAACGGGTCTACTTGGGGTCTTGCAAATTTCCATCTCTCTTTCCTTTCCCCCCAGGCGAGCCTACGGACCTGCCAGCTAGTGAGAGCTTGGACAACGGGTCTACCCGGAGCCGAGTGCGTCTCCAGCCCTGCCAGCTAATGTGAACCTGAGCAGCGGGATCCTCTCGGGGTATTCCCTTACCCCCCAGGACCTGCCAGCTAGTGAGAGCCTGGACAGCGGGTCTACCCGGGGCCGAGTGCGTCTTCCAGCCCTGCCAGCTAATGAGAGCCTGAGCAGCGGGATCCTCTCAGGGTCTTGCTAATTTCCATATTCCTTTCCTTCCCCCCCCCAGGCGAGCCTACGAACCTGCCAGCTAGTGAGAGTCTGACAGCGGGTCTACTCGGGTGCCTTCAAACTAAAAACACATCAAAACCTGCAGGGAAACAATTCTTAGAATAACATTTTACAATGGTATACACAAATTTACCCATCCTATGGATAGAAACGTTTCAGATCGGCACTCCAAGCGTGGCCGATGGACACCCCTTCCACGTTCCTTGTCTTGTCTTTCAACGTGATCGCGAAGATGCGACACTTGAATGCATCCGTCATCGACCTAATAGAGACCGTATCTTCGAACCACTGTAGGTACTAGATGGGGTCATCCTTGCCGGTATCGTAAGTCCTGTCAGGCTCTCGAAACCCATCTGGAACCGGGGCCGAGACGATCAGCTCACTGAAGGGGCTCCCGCCCATTGCCTGCCGAGAGGGCTCCTCTTGCTGCCTCGTCTCGCCAGCCCTGTCAGTGCTGGCTTGCCTGGGGAACAGCTCCCGCCTGGCGACATCCCTCTCGACAACCTTCGTCGGAACCTCCTTCCCGGGACGCTGCCCGGGAGCGTTCTCGCCCAGTAACGAAACGGCCACCACCGGGACCTGAGGTGTGGCCCACTCGCTCCTTGCCGAGAAGGCCAGGTGGATGGTCTGGAGGACCTCCCGCCTGAAGTCCTCCAACATCCCCAGCGTCACCCCACTCCCCCGAGAGGGAGAACCTCCTGAACCAGCTCCTCCTCCTTCATCCCCAGCCATGAGACTTGACTTGAGATTTTCTTGTGTCGGCTATAGTTCATGCTCACCGCACCAGAAATGTTGAAGCCAAAAGCTGACCTCAACGAGAGTTCAGACCTTGGGGTGTAGCCGACATCTATTTCTTCCAAACCTCAACCCAAGACTAGTTATAAGGATTAAGAACTGACCCAAAGTCTCAGCTGGGAGGTCGCTCCTCTAACCCGAAAGTTCTCCGAGCGCTTCCCCTGCCAATTGTTGGGCTAGGATTACCTCAGAAAGCTCTAGAAGAAAAATGAGAATATGAGAAAATCCCCTTTCTGAGGTATCCTGTGGGTCTATTTATAGATTTTCAATATATGATTCGCAAAAAACGTAATTCCGCTGTTCTAAAATTACTAAAATACCCTGGGCTGGTCTGCCAATAGCCAAACTCCGTTGTTCTGAGAAGCTAAATGCAGACCCATGGGTATTTAGGTAATTTCAGGTCTAGGTTGAGCAGGAGCGTTGAGTGGACAAACGTCACTCAACGCCTAGGGCTGGCGGGAGCGTTGAGCGGAGAAGCATCACTCAATGCCAAAGGCTGGCGGGAGCGTTGAGTGGAGAAGCATCACTCAACACCAAAAGCTGGCGAGAGCGTTGAGTGGAGAAGCATCAGTCAACACCAAAGGCTGGCGGGAGCGTTGAGTGGAGAAGCATCACTCAACGACAAAGGCTGGTGGGAGCGTTGAGTGGAGAAGCATCACTCAACGCCAAGGGCTGGCGGGAGCGTTGAGTGGAGAAGCATCACTCAACGCCAAAGGCTGGCGGGAGCGTTGAGTGGAGAATCATCATTCAACGCAAAGGGCTGGCGGGAGCGTTGAGTGGAGAAGCATCACTCAACGCCAAAGGCTGACGGGAGCGTTGAGCGGAGAAGCATCAATCAACGCCAAGGACTTCGACCGGCCCGAGGCGCGAGCCCTTTCGCCTGCCCAGGTTCAGCTATAGCCTAAATCTAAATCCGCTTGACGAAAATAACTTAAGTCGAATGCTCAGTTCGACGAAATTCCGTTCGACGAATTAACGTTCTCAGCACAACCAATTGAACCTTCTCAGTTCGCCGAATTAGACATTTGTGATTCGACGAATTAGAGTTCTGCGACTGGCGCTCGACGAAATAGCGTTATCCGACCCCTGGGCGAGAGCCTTCCCGCCCACTTACGGCGAGAGCACTCCCGCACACTTTCTTCTCTGATCCAGTTTGAAGCCCAGAGCTAGCCCAATCCGGGTCCTTGGGGGGTCTTGGTTCCACCCAGTGAATATGTGGTTGTAAAAAAAGGCCCGGTAATTCAGGTAGTAAGGAGTAAGGACTAAAAAGACAAGCTTATAATTGTTCAGGGATGCTTAAATTTAATTGAAAAAGAATGTAAGGTCAATAAAATAATCCAAAGAAGTCAGGTAGGGAATTTTTATTTTGGAAAGAGTTGCACAAAATATTTGATTTTGAAGATAATTGGAAATCTCCTACTAAGGAAGAAAATCAGAAATTAGTTTTGGAAAAGGAGGAAATCAGACTAAAATTATTTGGAAAGAGTATTTGTAAGCTGACTATTTAATTAGGCTCTACCAAGAAGAATGCAGTCGGGAAAATACAGGAGTGCGAAACCACTCAATGCGTCGGAAACCGCAGGCAGAAAATAACAGGTCGGGCCAATTGTTACGAACAAGAATCTTTGATGAGCGACCTCCGTGATGAGAGCTTGGCTGAAAGCTCTTTATCAAGGAGGTCTCGAGGTCGAATCTCTTCCTCAACAATCTTCCGGCTTCCTGTGGTGGGACCGGAGACGGGTTTGGGTGTACGACTGCGAGCCTGATAAAGCCTATTGGGTGGACTCCCGGTGGGACCCCTGGGCAGGTGCTGAATCTTGGCGCCAGGGTGGCAGACAGGTGCTGATGTCTGTCCTGCATCATAAAAGTGCAGATCAGTTGGTGATGAGAGTTCGCCTGAGGACTCTTTATCAAGGAGGTCGGGGGATCGAGTCCTCACCTCAATAACCTTCGCGCCCTTTGGCGGGACCGGAGACGGGTTGGGGTGTATGGTCCGCGGACCTGATAAAACCTATCGGGTGGACTCCCGGTGGGACCCCTGGACAGGTGCTGACTCCTGACACCAGGATGGCAGGTAGGTGCCAATGCCTATCTTGCATCACCCTCGCTTCATAGCCTTATGACCCTCTTAATAACTCCATCAAGTTATTGAAGAAAATGATAGAAAAAATGGACCAACTCCCATTACAAGAAACAACCCACGTAGAGATATACATGGAAAACCATCTCAATTTGAATGTGGGAAAAATCACGGGACGGAACACAAAATCCACTATATCAAAAATAAGGATTACAAAAGAATCTCTAGGTTTGCCAGAAACAACAATTGGATCACCATCCTCAACACCTGGGATCTGAAGCCGCCATTACTCCACCCAAAGGGACCGATGAGTCGGTTGAAGAGCTGACCAACAACAGCCCGAGCACTACTGCTCTCGCGTTCCCTCTGTTGAATTTTCTGGATCTTGGAATGAGCAGGAGTTATCTCAACTAAAGATAGTCACAAACAGAAACACATGCAGCAACAAAAGTCTTTATTGATAACAACAATTTTCTTTACAAGACGAAACATATATGACGAGACATGATTCGCCAAAACCACCACAGGGAGAGCAGAGACAATTACAAAAAAACCAAGACAAGTCAAGCCGCGCGGACTCAAACACGAAGCCGCCGGATCTACTGCTAAGGAGTCCGCACAGTCCGCCAGGTCGCCAGACCGCAACCCAAGCCGCGCAGACTGCCCGTTATTCCAATGCAAGCTCTAGCCGCCGATCTGCAAGCCGCTTGACCGCGAGGTCGCCTAGCCGCCAGACCGCACAAGCTGCGATGCTGAACTGAACAGGCCGCCTGAAGCAGGCGACTTATTGAACCCGGAAACTAGTTGCCAAAGAAAAACCGTCTGGTCGCTGTCCACGACCTGCTGTTTACCGCTTGTTGCTTAACCGCAGAGTCCGCATTGTCCCTGACCGCAATCAGAGCCAAGTCCTGGCTTTCCAGCGCTATCCGCACAACCTGCACAACACAAACCGGTCAACTCTATCAACCCGCGCGGATACTAAAATCCAGTCCGCAGCAATTGTTGGCGGGCTCACTTACTGTTCATTCACTCTCTATTCCTGATGTGACATGAGTCCTATTTATAGGCACGATGAGAAGTGTGGTCACCGCCTTAGCCGATAGGAACACCGCCTCATCCCGCAGGAAGAACAAGTGTCTCCGCAAACCGCGGATACACTCCAGTCCGCCGCGACCTGTGCAGGATAGCCAATCCGCCTATGCTTCATCAAGGCCGGACAGCAACGCCAGTCCGCCTTGTCGCCAAAGGCCAAGCCAAGACTGCCACTACCGAACTTTGCAGCAACTGTCCGCCTTTCCGCGGACACAGCTCCAGTTCACTTATCCCGAGCCCACAGCCTCGCCACCAAGGCAACTGCCGGACTCAGCGGACACAGCTCCAGTCCGCTTCTTGCCGGACTCCGCGGATAGTCTCTATCCTCCCGGTTACCTTCTGGGATCCAACTGTCTGTTGATCATAAGCCGGTCTGGCAAACTGCCGCTTCTGTTCTCTTAGTCCGCGCGAACAGACCGCCCAGGCCGCCACAGAACAAGCCGTCTGCAACAGCCCTGCCGACCTGGCTGTCCGCCAACCCTGTCCGCGTAGTCCGCGCCGGATAGGTTGCCCAACTCCTCCAATCACCCACTTTTACTTCACAATTTTCAACACCCTCTCCACCGCAACCGCACCGTCATTGACATGATGTTTCCACCAACCATGGCATTCTCCAACCTTTGTGGAGTATCATCTTGCAAGCTACAGACATTATCCGGGCCAGCTCATATTCATGTGCCGGTTTGGTAGGTCCATCAAGCAAAACATGAACAATACCTCGATGCTTCAGAGTTCAAACTGTCAACCCAAAGCCTCGTGCCCGTGTCTATGTTTATGGTTAATTAACTTAACAACAGTTAAAACTTGCCAATGAAAATTGTCTGAACCAAGATTTGGTCCCACTAAAATTAATGATGAAGATGACATGCCCCAAATCTATCTCTGGAACTCTTCAAAAATAAACATCCCAAACTTGAATTTTGCTTTGTTCAGTCACAAGATTTTTTTTTACAGAACATTTCGCTAAGGATGAAGTTTTAACTCAAAAATTACCTTTTTTTGCAGGCATTGGTATGTACAGTTGGAATCTGCATAACTCTGGCTACATTATTTCTCTAGCTTTTATCGAAATCCATTGGCTGTCCTTCGATCTCGGGGACTTTCTTTTACCTCTCCACGTGCCCCGGGAATTTCCGCTATTTGAACATCGCGCACAGCGGGCCATCTCTTCCTCGCATCCCCTTTGCCGGTGTGACCAGAGTACAAGAATTTGGGCAGCCAAACTTGTAAATGAATGAATGGTGAACAGCAGACGGCAAGTTCGATGACGGGAACTCCTGATTTTCCGCAGTTCCAACTCCGTCGCTAATCTTATGCTCCTGTAAAGCTCTAATTAAGATATGTATGATGAGTGTATATATATATATGTAGGAATGATTATCAACACTTTCCCTGGAACTTAATGTCTCTATTCGCCTTTTAAGGATGGGTCGAGCGAGAGAGGAAGCCTTGAGATTGAACAAGGAGCTGCTCAGGGTTTACATGATTCTTGTCTCTATTTGCCATTAAAGAATAGGTTGGGTTGGCAGCTACTGGCATGACTGTTGGGAAAAATGAAGGATTTGGTATAATAACTTATTAATGCATGACAATTGGTATCTTAATTTAGTGCTTATGTTATTCTGTTTATCTTGGTTGAAGCTTTGGTTACTGTGAATGCAAATACTTGATTTGTTTCTGTTCTAGCGATTCGAAGAATCTGTTGACCGGCAGTCGATGGCCAGGGAACATTTGCACTCACTCTGATTGTTCGCTGGGCGACCTTTTTTTTGCCGATGGATGGTTCATTGGTCATGTTTGTTATTGACAACCAAACCTCAGAGATCATAGATTATGTTGCAAGAAGAGCACTCACCAAATAAAGCCAGTCATTCACAGGCTATGTTAGAATAGCTCACAGATCGGCCCCTCATTCAGAGATCACAGAAAAGGCCATTTATAGAAGAAGCTGTTAGCTGAATGCACTACTTACATTTGGCAGCCGTAGACCCACTAAACCACCTTAAAAATAAAGAAAAAGTAAATCGTGGGACGCTAATTGGCATCCGCGGTCTGAAGATCCATACAATAGGAGCGTCGTACTTTGTGATGTTTATTGATAATTGTTCGAGGAAATTGAGTTTATGTTATTAGAATCAAAGACGGCTTCAGCAATTTCCAGATATTTCATGCTTAGGTGGAGAGGTTGTTCACAAAGAAGATACAATGCAACAGTTCTAATAGCATGATAAAGTATATTGGTCATTTTGATGACTATTGTACAAATCATGAGATCAAGCATGTAAGGATTGCCTAAGATGTCACAATTGAATGACTTGGCAAAGAGATGAATAAGACACTTATGGATAAGGTGAGTTGTATGTTTTTTTAGCCAAAGCTACTTGACAGGTGTGTATATAACCGCACAAGTTATTAATATTTCCCACAACTCTACGTTACAAGATGATGTTCCCGATAGGATATGGTACGAAAAGATTCTTTCATGCAATCACTTGAGAGTCTTCGACTGCAAAGTCTTTGTGCACGTCTCTAGACACTAAAGATCGAAGTTTGATGATAAGACCCAATGATGCATCTTTTTGGGGTATATAAGCAATGACAAGTTTGACGTCATGTTTTTTGATCCAGTTGAGAAGAAGCTTGTACGGATATGTGAGGCCATCTTTTGTGAAGATCGGATTGTGGTTGATCCTGAGAGTACTGATGAAGCTAACTCTTGCACTAATGTATATTCTACTTTGATTGAAGGTGCTGATACTGAGAAGATAGTAAAACTTGAGTTGGTATAGGATACTGAAACACTTCCAAATCATGAAGACACGACTAATAGTGAATTTGGAGTTACAGATGAAATCTATGATGATGTGCCCACACCAGCTTGTGAGTTTGCTCCACAAAAATCAGATAGAGTTAAATGTTTGCCTGTCAGATATTCAACATTTGAGTATGTATTGTTGACTAATATGAGGAAGGCTGAGTGCTTTGATGAGCAAGTGAAGAGCTCAAAGAAGAGATAGCTGGTGGATGGTTGTCATGCAAGAGGAGATGTAGTCCCTGCGGGAGAACAATAACTATGAGTCGGTGAGTTTGCCCAAGGGCTAGAACGCTCTAAAAAATCGGCGGATCTTCGAAGTGTAGTAGAGAGACCCTTCAACCCCACCTAAATACAAAGAAAATTTAATGGTGAAGAGTTCTAGTCAAAAATAGGGATTTAATTTTGATGACATCTTTTCTCCTCTTTTGAAAATATCATCTATATGGATTGTCCTTGGCCTTATTGTAAGGCTAAATCTATAAGTTTGAGTAGATGAATGTTAAGGCCATTTTTTGTATGAAGATGATAATGATGAGCTTTATATGGACCAACTTGAATGATTCACAATCAAATGGAAGAAGAGTATGTCGCCTGAAAAAAAACTTATATAACCTTAGGCAGGCTCCACAACAATAATACAAGAAGTTTGATGCTTTTATGAGGGAGATCGATTTCGAGAGGATCGCCCTTCCCTGATCACTACATGTTTGTGAAACAATGTGTTCTAGGGGATTTATCATCTTACTCTTGTATGTAGACAATGTTGATAGTCGGGAGGTGCACTACATGCATTGCTAAGTTGAAGCGACAACTGAACACCACGTTTGGAATGAAGAATTTGTGAGTAGCAAAGGCCATCCTAGTGATACACATTCAGAGAGATAAATATTTCAAGTTACTTTGACTATCGCAAGAGAAGTATATCATAAAAGTGCGACAGAGATTCAATATTGATCAGACAAAGATGGTGAGCATGTCACTTGTGTCTCACTTTAGACTTACCGTTAATCATTACCGGAGCATGACTGAGGAGATGCAGGAAGTTTCATACGCCTCTGCTGATCTCATGTGCGCGATGTTGTGCACCAGTCCTAACGTATCACACGCATTTGACACAGTGAGTAGATTTTTCTTAAATCTCTGGAGAGATTACTTTAGGGTTGTGATGTAGATTTTGAGGAACCTGCATGAGACATCGATTTAACATTGAGGTTTGGAAATAGTGGTCAATAGCTATTGAGCTACATTGATGTTGATATGACTAGAGAATTAGACTATAGGAGATCGACCTCTGGGTACCTTATCTTATATATGGGGGGGGGATCTATTTCATGGAATTCAAGGCTGCATAAGTGATTTTGTAATGGCCTTCCCAGCCCACGGCTCGAAAGGACGGCCGCCGGCATCCCCAACACCACGCTCGAAAGAGTTCAGCCTCAAATAGTCTGCAGACCATGCACTTCAACCCCTCTTCATCCCCACCGACGGGTTGTTGGAGGTCGCAACCTCTCTTTTGATGAGAAGTGATCCAGTTAAGCGCCCCTACGTGGGCTTCCCAGAAGTGCAACCCAATTGGTGATGAGAAGCGAAAGAACTTTATAGTTAAGCGTGCTCGGATTTGATGAGTGTTTGTTTTTCATTGTCCTGGATTATTTTGACAGAGATTTTTGAGCATGTTGCTCACACTCATTAGTAAGCTGCAGCATAACTGAAATTTGTAGTTTATTTTTGGATATCTATTTTTAGTAAAGCTGCAGCATGTTTGAAGGTGCTTTGAACCTGCAACATTTTTGGATCTCCTTGATCCACAAGTGATTATTTTTGGCACGTTTAGTGAGATATCGACGCTGACGTGGGAAGGCTTCGCTACGCGACTGGGATTTTGATTGGATTGCAAGGATCGACGAGGCTCATCGGAGAGGATTTATCAAATCACTTGCTTGCTCTTGTTGCTAACTTGCATTTTATTAAGTACAGTGTGTAATTTTCATATTATAGTGAAGTGGTAATCCTGTGTGAATCAAGGAGACAGCATGAATTATTCTTTGTTTTTACACATTTGATCATTCAGTGATTTTACTCGATTGAGTTTCCAGATTAAAAATTGCTTGTCATTTACTATTTTCATTTTGCTTGATTTATTTGTGTTCGGTCGCACAGGAGTTGCAGATTTGTGCTCTCCCAACCCTAATAGATCCAACCACCAGATCGCCGGTGACTTGATCCGAAAGGTTGTCTTTTGCGGATTTGGAGCAATGCTGAAACTCCCAAAAATCCATTAAATAATAAGTCTAAAATTTGGAGAGATTTTAATGACCGTCCCAATGAGATCTTCGACAAGCGGAGCGTTTCGGCGGCTATGCGGAGCGGTCGGTGCCGTCGGAAGTCCACATCCAGGACTATCAAGAGTTGCAGGCAAAAGGTGCAGGGAGCGAACTCGGATTCATACATTCTTCTTATATCTAGAATGGTGTTGCACAGCCGAGACACTTTTTGTCCAATCGGATCACTTTGTATTGTATGGATACCAAATTTTTTAAATATTTTTAATATATTTAAAATAAAGTTATTTATAATTTACCAAGAAAATAAATTTTATAACAATTTGTACTCATTGTCTTCATTTTGGTTGGACAAAAAAAAAGACCACAAATGGACAAATTCATTAAATTTATGATTGACTTCAACATTTTCAAAGTCGTGGAGAGTAAAATGACACGTCTCGGGATTTACTAGTGCATACAAAAATAGGAAGGAATTTTCTTTGTTGGCAACAAATTTTTTTGTTGCGTTGCTAAAATAAACGAATCTTTTTATAGCAAAATTTTATTGCAAAATAACAACAAATTATTTGTTGCAAAATATTTATAGAGACAAAAATTATTTTTTTTGAAAAATTTTATATTCGTTTGATTCGGTGGGAGCAGACGGATGTGTAAAAACGCCGCCGCCGTTCAGAGCAAGAGGGGAGGTAGATTCTAAACTAAGAGTTTTGTGTTCCTCTAGCGCGGCGGGAGCACACACATTTTTCTGTCGTGTCGCGGTGTCTGCTCCTGCACCTGTGTGAAAACGACACATATATATTATGTAAATATATATTATGAAATAATCATATATTTGCATAAATTATAATATATATAGTATATATATATATATATTATATATATCGGATCTAAATAATTATATATATATATATACATATATTAAATTATGACATTATATATATATTAACGCATTCTTAAAACATATTAGTTAGTTGAGTGAGTTGGTTAAGTGTAGTTTATTGTATATGGATGATTGAGGGTTCAATTCTCAACCAACATTATTAACAGTGTATTTTTTTGTTATCAAAGAGCATAAATTTTCTTGTTAATTTAGGAAGGATATGATATCTTGCTAAATAATCCTTTCAAATTAGCAAACAATAAATGTCTAGCTAAAATTAGCTAGGGTCATATTAGCTAGGTATTTTTTTTCTTCCTAAATTCGTTACTAATTAAAATTAGCAACCAATTTTGCAATTTAGCAAGGAATTTTATTCCTTGCTAATCAAGATTTTTTTGTAGTGATTGTCCAAACTTTCTGTAATTTTTTTTTAAATAGCTTTCTATAAAGTTTTAGGGTCAACACATGATGTCTCTTATAATTTATAGGAATTTTGGGCAACGATTAACCAGAATTCCATAACCCCCACTAACTTAGAGGGTGGTTATGGGAGAAACCACTTCACACCCTGTACAACCTCATATTCGCTGAGTGGAACCCCATGACGAAGTCAAGGACTCTCAGGTTCAAGCTAGTCAGAGTAGGCGAGTGGGGCAGACAGACATGCACTCGCCCAAAGAGAGTAAAGGGCTTTCGCCAAAACAATCGGAAAGGCTCTCGCCAAATCAAGCGAATGACATGCGAATCCCACACTCGTCCTTTGAGGAGCTGTGGAGGCGAATGCTAGGCTGACCTCAACATTCGCTTCTTCAGGCGAGTGGTGCCTTCATGGACCACTCGTCCAGTGAGGTTCAGATGCAAAGTTACATGGATGCTCTTGAAGGTTTACAAATAGTCTTTCAGAACAACGGAGTTACGCTGTTAGCAGACCCAATTGGATGCATACAACAAAATGGGACAGCGAAGTTATGCTATTGACAGATCAAGTTTAGGAATCTATAAATAGACCCGAGGGGACACCTTTGAAGAGACACAGTTTCTGGTCTTCTCTCTCTCTTTAGGCTTGACTTGAGTTAGTATTGAGTGTCTCCAAGGTGCCCCAGCTCAGCATTGACTTGAGAAGGGGAAAGTTCTTTTAGATCTTCCGGGTATGAAATGAGACCTCCTAGCTGCGACCTTGGTTCTGTTTCCATTTTCCTAAACCTTTGGTTTAGTGAGATTGTCTGAGGGAAGTAAGTGTGAGACCACCCCTTCTTTGGGACCCCGAACTTGACAAGACACCGATTTCAGGTTTCATGACACCCGATCGATACACGCGTGCGATCTGTCCTCCGCCTCAACCGTCGTGCCGGCCACGACCTTCGACAGATATGAACTTTGACCGATACCGAACCGGCACATGATATTTTACCCTATTCATGGGTTTTCCACTTTAAAACCTTCTTTCCACACTTTATATTTTACTAAGTTTGTGCGCTCGACCGTTTCATGAGCTTCTTATCAGGCCCACCTAGGACCTAGAGCGACCAACAACACCGTTAATTTCTCTTCACTATTTTTTTCCACCACAGCCACCGCCCCCAAAACATAGCCATCATCTTCATTGAGCTTTGTTAAATTTAATAATTTAATCTATTAGAAAAAGACCTGGAGAGTACTGCACTCAATATTCAATCAACACTTGCACTACTTTGAAATATAAATCTCATTGTACTGTATAAGCCATTAAGAGTACCCATCAGAAAGGCTGAAATTATTATTTATCTAATTTTTTATTTATCACATTGTATAAATATATATCCAACTATACACTTTTGGTTAGCCCTCGCCCAACATTGTCGGCATTATATAAATCAGATCTTACGGGAGCAGGTTTGCGGTTGACCCCCCATGGCCGCCGGAGCTGAATATGATAAATTTCATTTAATTATTATTAATTTACTATTAGGATTAATTTTTATCTTATATATATAATCATGAATTTGGGATAAACAAATTTGGCTAACTCATAATTAACAACTACCATGACAGCTGCCGTGCCTGGAGAACAGAAATAATTTTGAGAGCTTTATCAACATAATCAGAAATTAAATTCTATATAGACGTGCAGATTTGGTGCCGTTTTGACACTATATAAAATGTGTATTCTGAATTTGAACAAAAACTTCATCATCATAAAATTTTTTTGAACAACGGGGACGTGCATTCTCAATCACGTCATGCACGTGGCCCGGCGTCACGTGCGCCCGCACAACCCCACCTTGGTCGTGCGCACCTGTGCGCGACCTCACCTAGCGCGCGGCAGCTGCGTACTTCAGAAGCAATGATTATTGCAGAAACAAATAGACACATACATATCACAAGAAGGAAGCCAATAAATAAAACAAGTTGAATGAACGCTGCATCACTTCAGCAGCAAATGAAGCTTAATTTATGCTAGGAACAAATAGCTAGTTTGATGCATACAAACACAAGCCAATAAAGACTCACCAACAAAAAAAAAACTATGTTCTAGCTATATATATTCAAAAGAAGAGGAAGAAAACGATAATGGCTCTGTTTGGGAGGACTTATTTTCACCGGTCAAGCGGTTGTACAGAACCTTAATTAAGGCTCTGTTTGGTGGGACTTATTTTCACAGGTGAAGCGGTTACGACTGCATGAATCAGACTTTAATTAATGTCCAGTTCATGCGATCGTAATCACTTGACTGGTGAAAATAAGCCCTACCAAACAGAGTCTAAGATTTGGTACATGCAGTCGTAACCGCTTCACCGGTAAAAATAAGTGCTCCCAAACAGAGCCATTTTCTAATGGACTCACGCCTGCCTGAGCCGACAGAGTTTCCACCTCCTCCCAATATAGAGATAAATTACCATAATACCCACGACAACCAGAACTGAAACCGTAGCGAACATAACGTCGGCGAGCGGAAGAGCGAGGTGGAGCCGGAGGAGGGAGGCGATTGCCATGAAGAAGAGAGTGAAAAACATGAGCCTCATCTGCACCCACCCCACCGAAGGGCTCCCCTTCATTAATATGGAGAAGAAGGAGAGTCCCATCCCGGTGAACAGCCCCAGCCCAACCACTGAAAGGTAAGCCGTGTACAGCCCCACGTGTGTTGCCGCCGCCGGCGGCGCATTGACTATCAGCGTCACCGACACGCCGACGCCGCCGAGGCCCACCGTCTGCACTACTTTACTGGTCCGCTTCCAGTCTGGCGGATCGTCGCCGTTGTTTAGAGTCGCGTCAGGGTCGAGCTCGCCGGACTCAAGGTCGGCAACGTTTCGCATGGGACGGTCGGACGGGGTGGGGGAGCTCATGAGGTCGGGTTGTGAAGCATCGGCGACGGCGGCTCCGGCGGCTCCGGCGGCTCCGGCGACAGAATGTGGTGGTGTTGAGCTGAAGCCGAGCAGACGGGAAAGGACGAAGTATTTGGTGCAGAACCTGGAACTCATGTTTGGAGATTTTGAGGACGACAGATAAAATTCCGAGCTCAGCTGTTATATAATAATGTATTTATATATAAAAAAAATTGTAAGGAGAACTTGTGCCACGTAAGCACGAAGGTAGTTGACAATACGCCGACGGCGTCACCGCGCAAGAAGCTTCGGGAACTGGGGCCAATGGCGGTAGTTACTTTTTTAGCCCCACGGCATTTTGAGTGGGTTATTGTTGACGGCAGTGCCGAAACATCGAGACCCCCACCTAGATCTCGGAAAAAATAATCCAATGGGGACATAACACTTGTCCGCATAACGGAATTTTTTTTGTGTGAGCTGCCGGCACGCGTTGCGGTGAAAGCGTGGGCCGTCCATCGTGCTTTGTATTTCGTGCATCACGATTTGCTCTCCCTATTTTATTTAGCTTATTTTGGGTGCCGTCGGATTCAACATCGAACATCCAGAATTCTCCCCACGCACAATTATTGCTCCCGGGTAACACAGGCTGACATGTAGAAGAAGAAATATTAACTAATGACTGTATGTATGCGAATGATTTGACAAGATGGGTGATGAATGAATGAATGTTGTAAATTGTGTCTGATCTACTGGATTCAAATTGATCCAGAGCCTGAGGGGGTGCAATTTTGTCGCCCGTACTTGATTGCCACCCCTCACAGGACGGCCATTTTTTCGTCCAACTGAACGTGCAGCGATGCCGCCGCCCATGCTTGCCCCCCGCCCCTCACAGGGGAGGCTTTCCTTTGACTCGGAACGGGCGGCCATTTGGCCTCCCATCCTCCTCCGCATGCCCTGATTAGAGGCGGCCTCGCCTTCCCCTCCGCCGGTCGGCCTTCCGTTGGCTGGCCGCCTTTTCCTCCGGTCAAGCGTAACCTTTGTTGGCCAAGGATCTCCCCCTCCATTTGACCAACCTCTGCCGCCGACTAGAGTCCGTCACTGGCCGGCGGGGCCGGCCGGATTCTTGGTCGTCACTGATTCTCCATTATTCAATCGCGCTCCAGTGATCGGAACTGTTGGTTACGTGAGTAACCACCCACGTAACCGCCCACATGATCTCCAATAGTGGGGAAAATGCATTGCCAAAAATAGGACCGGTTTGCGCTTAGAAAAATTATAGAAAAAATGTGCATAATGTGTCATAAAATCGGCCTATTAATAATGGTCATGGTGGTTATGGGCTGCGAATAGGCGCATAACCTACATAACCACCTATGAAGCCTATAAATAGGGCCCCAGATCCCCCTTTAATTCTTATTCTTGGCTCGGCCGGAAAATCCTCCTACAGATTTTCTCTCTCCTTCCTCCCGCCCCTTCTTCATTTCCTCCTCCCTCTTTGAAGATCATCAAGCGCTCCTTGAAGATCTCTTTCGTCTCTGAAGCCTCCTTCGAAGATCTTCATCTTCCTCGCCCAGGAAATCCTCCTGCATATTTTCTCTCTCCTCCTCCCACAGATTTTCTCTCTCCATTATGCGCTCCCATGCACGCCACATCCTTGCACACTCACTCGTGTGTCCCTTCTTCGCCTGCTCTCGCACGCGCCGCCTCCTTGCACGCTCTCCCGCTCATCGCTTCCTTGCGTGCTCTCGCGCGCGCCTCTCCCTGCGCGCTCCCACACGCTCTTGCGCACGTCACTCCATTACGATGGTCTCTTCCCCTCGCGCTCCACACACTCTCCTCAGACAAGCGCCCCGTGCTCTCTCCTTCTGCAAGTGCCCTGCACTCTCTCTTTACCCGCAACTGCTCTGCGCGCTCTCCTCCAGCATGCGCCTGACACATTCTTTGCCAACAAGCGCCACATGCGCTCCAGAGCTAGCACTTCATCTACTGATAAGACAACCGAATCACGCTTCTCCAAAGACAATCATATACAAGAAGCAGAGGATAAGACGCGATAAGCGCGCCTCCGAGCTTCAAAGCACCAAACATCAGAATGAGTACAACAAGCTGCTCCCGCCTCTAGGAATTATTAGAACACTCCAGAATACAACGAGCGCCTTGATCTCCACAACAAACGAAGGAATAATTAATCTGGTGAGCGGTGGCATGTCACCCTCCAGGTTCTCTTTCTCTCTCTCCCTAATAATTGTAACGAGAGGAAGTCTGTCGCCCTTGAGTTCTTGAAAAAGCCCTGTAAGAACACTTAAATTTAGTGGAGGTTTGGTCGGCACAGATCAGACCACGTGGTTTTTCATCTCTTTCCTGGGTTTTCTACGTTAAAAAAAATTGACTTGTCAGCTTTTCTTTCTCTGTGACTGTGTGCGTACTCGACCGCTCCGTGGGCTAAGATGGTCTAAGTTAATCCAATCCGATTGGGGCATCGAGTTTGGCAGCAATAAGTGTAATTCTGCTTAAAAGTATTTTAGGGTTTACGATCTTTTACACATGTATAATGTTACATACGTGCATACACGCATATTACATTTGACCAACACTTAATGGAACATATCAAATTATTACCCTCCTTTGAGTTCAATTATTCATTTTATCTGACTAACCCGTTCAATTCACCATATCTGGAACACCCACCACTGGAGATGAACAAGAGCATGCTTGAGGATCTAGGAGGCGCGACGGCCCAGATTTTTGGTACAAATCCAACGAGGATGTGAGGACCTCATGTAGTGTTAAAGAGCAAAAATAAAAAACAAATAAAACCAACTGAACCGATTGAACTGCACCGATTTTGAAACCAAGCCGCCCGACCCGGTGTCGGTTCAGTATGGAGTTTTTGAAATTCGAAGGATTATCAGTTCGGGTCAGTTTTCAAGTTATGAAAATCGAACCTGTTGTGTGACGCCCGGTTTTTCCACGATTCGGAGAATTGGACTGCTTTATCTCGAAGTCCGACTGGGCACGCAAACAGATAAAGAGAAACATCACAAATGACAAGAGGCTTTTTTACATGGAAAACGCAGAAAGGCTGAAAAACCACGTGCCTAGATTTGTGTCGAGCCAAAAGCCATTATTTTCTTGGAGATTACTGGAGATTGAGATGATTCCTCTGAGGGTGACATACCTGTTGGACCCTGTGACACCCTTATAGGGGGGGGGGGTGAATAAGGGTTCTTTTAATTTTTCTTAAAAACTTAAGCAAACTTTACTAGATGAATAACAACAATATAATTGAAGTGTGCAAATGGATACTAGCTAGAAATAATAATGATATATTTCAAAAGAGTTAAATTGAATACAAAGTGTCTCTATAGAGCTAGAGACAAAGGCTCATGAAATAAATAATTTGGTAGTGTTTTCGTCGGTTCTTCTACCAAGAACCGGCAGGCTAAAGCGTATCCCTTCCTAGATCTTGCTTCTAGCCTCCCCTAGATCTAACCACGACCTAGACGCTGCACACAAGTCAATGATTTTTCCCTAGGTCACATAAGGACTTGGACGCCACTCACATGGCGGCGTTTCTCTCCTAAGCCACACAAGGGCCTATACGCCACACACAAGACGGCGATTTTTCTACCGATTACAATGAGAAAGTAAAAGAAAAGAACAAAAACAAATTGAACACTTTAGGCTAGACATTCCCTTCAAACAATGCGTAGAAGATGCCGATGAATCCTTGCTAGAGATGCTTCGAATGCTTCGCACGTGTCGTCAATCTTTCACGCTTTTTAGCCTTCTTGAGAGTATGGAGTATCTATGAGTTCTTGAGCTCTCTAGATCATTTATGCAGGAAAGTGCACTCCAGGTAATGAAAATTGTTATTTCCTCAGAAAATGAAAGATTTTTATATTCTGGCGCTATCGTCGAGCGATACTGGGTATCGCCATCTGGCGATATCGGTAACCGCTGCCACGTGTCACACGAACTCCTCATTCTCGCATCGCACAAACGTTGAGCGCCGAATTGTGCACTATCGCCGAGCGATACCAGTTATTGCCGTCTGGCGATAGCGAAATAACGGAAGCCACAATTTCGTCGAGCGTCGAGCGGAAATGCGTTGAGTGGCGCTATCTCCTGTTGGAGATACCCAATATCGCCTGGCGATATCTCCCGAGCTCAAGTCTGATCTGATTCAGCATCAAAAAGATATTAGATATTAACCTGTGTTATCTGCACACCAAAAACATCCAAATATCAAATACAAACAAGATTTATTATTAGCAAACTAGGAAGCGTGGAATGCATGCTCCAACAATCTCCCCGTTTTAATAATAACAAATCCATTAAGAAAGAAATCATTAATGTTAAAAAGGTCCACCCAAATTGAGTATCAAGACGAAGCATGTGTACGTGCACAAATTGCTCCTGGATGAAACACTCTCCCTACATGTGATCTCCCCCTAAATGGAAGTATAGGGAAATTCGTGTATTTTAATTAAAGATATGAAAAAATAATTTTTCCAAGTGTGCACAAAAATATATTACCAGAATTCGGTGAATGATTTCTTTTGTAAAGTGTCTCCCCTTTTGGTATTGTCAAAAGATAGGTAAAAGTGCGGCGGAAGCGAAAGAAGGAAAAACACAAAAGAGAGACTCATAGAGGACAGGTGAGCAATGTAAAATAAATAAAATGAGTAAACAGTAACTGTGACAACGTTTAACAAACTATATCACAAACACATACACTAGTGAATAGGTTTTGTGAAACAGTTCTCAGTCCAATTCTCATAAGAAGAACGTTTAGAGAGGATAATGTTGTGTACATGTGAGGTGTTGTCGGAAATATTTATGCATAGTCTTACAAAAAAAACATGAACACGAGAATGTTAAAAAACAACATAACATAGAGGTAGACATGCGGAGCTATACTCGTACCCAAGTGTTCAGAGCACACAAGAAATAAATTATTCATGTAAAGATTTGCACAAGATACTTTACAATTCTTGTCAAGGTGCTCAACCCCACAATGCTTATGAATACTTATCAGGAGGGTAAGTATTGCATGGTGGAGGTTCCTTGTCAGCCCTGTATTATTTGAGTGGTTTCTTTTTTTGTTGTTGTTGTGTGAAACAATCACCAAAAGTTTGTACTTTTGGGATGATACACTTTTGTTACTCACATTTTTTCTTTAGCTGAACAAAGGAGTCTGAATTCACTTGTGAGAGCATATAGAATAATTTAATAATATGGTGCACTGTGCCAAACTCGGATAAAGCAAAAGCAGAAAACATGCATCACTAGTGGTTATGGTAAAACATTCACAATTCACATTTTGTAAGATGGATGCATACGAAGATTTGCATAAACGTGAGTGAAATAACATTATCATAACTAAAAGATTTCCCATACTTAGAGGCATGCGAAAACAACGTCACGAGGTTAAGAACACTAGTACTGAAATATGTAGAATGGATATAAGAGTGGTAAACTAGAGAACCAAGTTAGTATAAATCTCAAAAAAAAAACATTACACCTGACCTAAATCTGAGTCAGAAAGACAATTTGAAGAAACAGCAAAAAGTCACTATCGCCGGGCGATACCGGGTATTGCCGGTTGGTGATAGTGGTAAAAGGATAAAAACGGGCTCATTCAGTCAAAGGCATCAAACCAAACCTCTTTCCTGAAGACAGATTGCTGAAGGCGGAGGAGAAGGCGGCAAAACCCTAACACCTAGGTATGAAAACTTAGATTTTGGCTTTAATTCTTTGGATTTTTATGGATCTAATTGTTAGGATAGTGTAACATGTAATCTTAGATGAGAAATTTCCAGGTTTTAAAATGTTTAAATTTTTTTTTTGGATCATAAGAAACTAGGGTTGTTTTAGTGAAAGATGTGTATAGTTTCTTGAATTTAAGAAGTTGTAAAAGGATTTGGAGAAAAAAACCTTGCAGATCTGGTATGTTGGATGAAGGGGGAAACCAGATCTGAAGTTGGAAATGGCGGAAAACCATTTCTCGCTATCGCGCGGCGACAGTGGGTGTCGTCGGATGGCGATACCCAAAAAAAAATTTTTGTTTCTGAAAAAAAAAAACAATTTGATATGCAGGAATGACTTCCAGTTCCAAAGTGCGAAGAAGCACAGGGAGTGACTCATATTCATCATATCAAACATTTCCGGGAATAGAGAACGCTAACATAGGAATCAGACGGGTGATTGAATTCGACCCGGCCCGACATGCACATATTCATGATTTGTTAGCAATGACTGAAATAATGTCGATTATTATTCCAGACACATTCTCCTCCGTACTGATTCGAGAATTTTATAATTATCTCAAAGATCCGCGTTTCACGTAATTGAATGACGAAGCCCGATCGAAAATTCAAAGACAGGCGGTAAAAATAACACACTATGACCTAAGAGATGAGTTTGGATTAAGCGAGCATGAAAACACTTTAGATGTAGTAGAGAACTATCAGAAGGATAGGGATTGGACATTATTGAATATGATTTTGCATGGAAATTCCATCAAAACACTAATTCAATCAACGGCCACCCCTACGGAGGATGCACGACTAGTGCAGGATATAATGAGGCATACTGTCCTACTGAAATCCGGAGATACACGGAAAATAACGGCTCAACTCAGTTATGTGACGTACATGATTTTGGAGCGAGAGCCGTTTGACATGGCGGATTTTGTCCTTTCGATAGTACGCTATTCATTTAGATTGAAAAGTCCTAATTGGAAGAAATTGAACACACTACCACTTGGAGCCGTCATCCAACGAATTTTATATAAGAAATATACGTGGATCGACCCCGATTTGTACTTTAATGATTATATCCCATCTATATATTCGACGAGTGGAACGCCTTCCATCGGCCGATCAACACGAGGAGGGTCGTCAAGGAGGAGTGAACAAATGTCCACTATCCGAAACCCGCCAATTCCTAGAGGTGGATCGTTGCGAGAAGGGTTGGACGACTTGCGAGAGTCGTTCGAAGAACACAAGAGGGATGTGAAGAAAAACTTCTTGGGAATTCAGAAATTTTTTAAATTTCTGACAAAAAGTTTGAAGTTGAAGCCCGCTCCAGCAGAGGCAGCAGAATGAGAAGATCCGGTCATGGAGCCGCCCCATACATCGACTTGCCGAGCACGTCGGACGCGGAGCAGCGAGCACAGTTCGACAGATGACCAGGGAGAGACCAGTGAAGGTGACAGCATAAATTTTCGAAGATTTCGGGATGGCTGGACATTTTGCCGCTGTCGCCCGACGACAGACACTATCGCCGGCGACAGTGAATTTTCTTCAATGTGAGTAATTATTTATTCTGTAATGTTATGTGGCACTTATATGTGGTATTATGCTTTTGTAACAATATATAAGACTCGGTATATGGTGTTTCCATTTATGTAATTTTATTTTGGACTTAATGCTCATGATTTTAACAATTTAATGATGTTAATATTATTTATTTTTTGTTTTTTTTGCTTGCGATGGGAATCTATTAAGTTGAAAGGTCTAGAATGCCTAGTTCTAATCGTAATAAAGAGAAACGGGAATCTGGACGTGGTTTCGTGAAAATATCCGCAAGCTGTGAATCAGTGCTTATAAAATTGACTTTTATCGTATTTTGTTTTATGTGGTGTCTTATGAAATGATGACGTACATCAATTTGTTTGAACTTAGAATGATGAACTGGATTATATGTGTACAACCCCATACCCGGCCGAGTGGGATCCTCCCCAAGTGGCGGGCTCGGGGTATGCTATGAGCGGTGATTTGGTGCAGCCCCGTTCGAGCTCATGCGAGCTCTCGTGCACGCGTGCGGAGGTTTTGTGCGTATAGGTTTTTTTTACAAATGAATGCTAATATTATAATGCATATTATATATATATATATATATATATATATATATATATATATATATATATATATATATATATATATATATATATATATATATATATATATATATATATATATTATATATATATATATATATATATATACGAGTGACAGGCACGGGCCTCCGGCCCGATGGCTACGCGCCACAGTACCCGGCCGGTGACGGCGGGCTTCGCCCGCCCCCCCGGCGGGCTTCGCAAAAGGAAATTTGATATTTAGAAACAATTAATAAAAATAAAAAAATTTGAGCCGGGGGTAGGGCGGGCGACGGGCTTCGCCCGCCCCCCCGGCGGGCTTCGCAAAAGGAAATTTGATATTTAGAAACAATTAATAAAAATAAAAAAATTTGAGCCGGGGGTACGGCGGGCTTCGCCCGCCCCCCGGCAGGCTTCGCAAAAGTAAATTTGATATTTAGAAACAATTAATAAAAATAAATAAATTTGAGTCGGGGGTTCGCCCGCCTCCCGGCGGGCTTCGCAAAAATATCGAACATCTGATTTTTATTAATTAATAAAAAAAACAATTAATAAAAATAAATAATAAATAGATTTTATATTTTAAATAATTAAAAAATTAATTAAAATGAATAGTAAAGAGCAGGCGGGTGAACAGTTGCGGGAGCACTGTTCACCCGCCTGCTTTATAATAATTATAAATATTATTAAATATAATAATTATAATATAATAATTATAAATAATTATATATATATCCCTCCCGCCTTTAGTCCCATATTGCCTATACTGGCGGGCTTCAGTTGTTTAAATATAGGTTAACCGAATTGGTGTTTGAAATGACAGGTATGACGGGCTGGCGGGTCCGCGGGATGGCGGGCTGGCGGGTTCGCGGGTCCGCGGTTGAACGGGTCAACATCTCGCGGGTAGGCGGGCGGGCTTTCGGGCAGCGAGTCAGCGGGCTGGCGGGCACCGATTTTCTCTTAATTTTAGAATTTCATCGGGGCAAAAATGTAATCTTACATAATCTAGTTAGTAGGTTTATAGGTTTAGGAGACCTATAGAAATGTGGAGAGATGATGCAGCATGATTGAGTTTGATCGGACGGCAGAAATATTATCATACCATAATCGGATGGCTGTTGAAAACGGGAGAGGCATGGGGTACAACAAAAGCAAAGATAGAAAAAGACAACAGAAAAAGGGAAAACGGGGAGGGGGTGGCTGGGGTTCAGCAGGTGAGAAAGACAAAGAAAAGAAGGAAATAAAAGAATAAAAAAGAAGGAAGATAAAGGGGAGCGGTGGGTACAAGCAGCAGAGAGCAAAAAAAATAGAGAAAGGAAAAGAGGAGGCAGCAGCGGGGGTTTTCTTCTCTCCCAGGCTAGGGTTCGGCCAGGAGGAATATCGCCGACCACTAGGGGCGGCCGTAATCCGCCCCCTTTCTCTTCCCCGTCGGCCTACAACAACAGCCCGAGCCCCGTCCCCTTTCTCTCTCCCTCTCTCGTCGCCAGTTAAAAAGAGCAAGCACAACCCCTTCCGCCTCTCTCAGTCCCGCCCGCCTCCCTCCCTCTCTCTCCGGCCGTCGCCTCAGCAAGGAGCAGCCTCCCGCCTCCCTCTCTCTCTCCAGCCGCCGCCTCAGCAAGGAACAGCCGCTCGCCTCCCTCTCTCTCTCCGGCCGCCTGAAGCAGCAGCCCGAGCCGCCTCCCTCCCCTCCTTTTTCTGTCCAGGTCGCCGCCTCTGGAGCAGGTGAGGCCGGGAACACCTTCCCCGCCACCTCTGGAGCAAAGCGAGGCTGTGAGCTTCTCTCCCGCAGCCACTTGAAGTTGTGGAAGCCGGGACAACCTTCGCCGACGCCACTTGGAGCACGGTCGGCCATGGAGAGGCTCAGCCATGGAGGGAAAAATCGTTCGGAGCTTTCAAATCTCCCGCGGAGGTCGGATCCATGCATGGACAACCACTACGGACGTTAGACGTCGAGGCTCAGGCAAATTGCGTGGTTGCGGCTCCGCCAAACACGCGTCAAGGGTAACGAAATTTCTCCTCGACCAGGTGAAGCCCTTATTTTCCATATTTGCATGGAAGCCCCTCTCCACCAATGGGTGGGAGAAGGATGCTCTCCGACTGGTTGACGTGTACGTCCCTGCAATTAACTGCATTAGCACCCGGAAGCGTGAGTATGGATTTAGGCATGCAATGTGAAGCTCATCCGGACGTGTGAGCCGGATTGGTGATGTTCTGGGGTTCCCGGAGAAGACTCCGAGGAAGTTGTATATTATCTATTTGCAGGGAATGCACACCATAGCCCCCCAAAAGGGGTGTGTGCAATATATTTGGCCAGCTTATGTTAGCCAACGGTTGTTCAGCTAGCAGTCGCTTGTCGAGACGTTGGCGTACATGTGTTGCAGTACCAAGCGGGGAGTAGCGGGCTTAAGCCCAAGCTTGTGTCGACCCTCGAAGGTCTATTTTTGCTTATATTGCCGGTCTGCGTGCCGAAGTATGGAATTCATATTCCTGTAATTATTTATAATGCCTGTGATACCTTGTGTATGTTGTTTATTCTTCTTCGTATTAGGCGGGCGGTGTTTTCGTGAACCGCTCGCCCCATTGGAGCCCCGAGGTATAGTTGTCGGGAAGCCCCTGATGGCCTGTTGACAGCCTTTTAGGACAGTGGAGTCGCGCTGCTTGCAACCTAGTTGGAGCTGCGTAAAGAAGAATTGCTTGGGGAGATTGTGCCATTAGTAGGGCGGGTGATGAGCATTTTATGTAGACCCAAGGAGACACATCTGGATAGGAGAGAGTTGGTCTTGAGATCCTCCTTAGATGTTCTGGTCGGCCAAGAGTGCCCTCCGAAGGTGTCTTAGCTCAGTCTTTGGCTTGAGAGGGGAAGAGTTTGTCAGTCTTCCGGGTATGCGGTGAGACCTCCACGCTGAGACCTTGGGTCTGTCCCTTATGTTCCTAGTCTAGTGCCTAGATCGTTCGCTTGAGGGTAGTATGTGCGCGGTCACCCCTCTTTTGGGACCCCGAACTCCACAGAGGTCATTTTTGGCTTCAACAATATGTTAAGTCAATTGCACTTTTATTATCACACTTCAATTCAATTGTTTCATGAACTATTCCAAAATCTTCTAAAGTTTGTTTCATCCATAAAGCTTGTGCACAACAACTACCTAGTGTCATGTACTCGGCCTCAGTGGTGGATAAGGCAACAGAATTCTGTTTCCTACACGACCACTAGATAAGTGAAGGGCCAAGAAAGTGACAGGTGCCGCTGGTGCTTTTACGATCTAATGAACACCCAACATAATCAGAATCAGAGAAGCCATGTAATATAAATGTATCGTTATGAGGATACCACAAACCTAATTTAAATGTGCCAATAAGATATCTAAAAATGTGTTTAACTGCTTTTAAATGAGACTTTTTGGGATTAGCTTGAAATCTAACACATAAACATACAACGAACATAATGTCAAGCCTAGAGGCAGTCAAATATAATAACGATCCTATCATTCCTCGATAAAGTGTTTGATCTATTGTTATTCCACTTTCATCTTTTCCTAATTTTAATGAGACACTCATGAGGGTATTTGCTTGTTTTAGATTTTCAAACCCAAATTTTTTTAAAATATCATGAATATATTTAGATTGACAAATAAAAATTCCATCATGCTTTTGAGTGATTTGAAAACCAATAAAATAAGTGAGTTCGCCTACCATGCTCATTTCAAATTCATTCTTCATAATTTTAATAACAGTATCACATAATTTTTCATTTGTGAATACAAAAATAATATCATCAACTTATATTTGTAAAACGATAAGATCATCATTGATATGTTTAACAAATAAAGTACAATCAGCACTGCCCATTTGTAATCATTTTTAGTAAATAAATAGTCAATCTATCATACCATGCTCGGGGTGCTTGTTTCAAACCATAAAAGGGGTTTTTCTAATTTAAAAATATGATCAGGAAATCTAACATTAACAAAGCCTGGAGGTTGTTCTACATAAAACTCCTCCTTAATATATATGTTAAGAAAAACAGTTGTTGGGTACATTGGTCAAATGTACCTGATTTGAAGAAGCCTCACCTAACTCAATGATATGCATCATAGTGTATTTGATGTTTGTTTGAGTTACTTGTGCAGGTTAGGAATACACTGGACTGAAGCTAAAAATTCTAAGTCCATGTGTCGACACCCAGAGGGAAAGTGTCGACACTTGAGAAAGCTTGTGTCGACACCCAGACAATCAGTGTCGACACTTGGAGTCATTGTGTCGACACCTG
This sequence comes from Platanthera guangdongensis, assembly GCA_039583875.1. Taxonomy (NCBI): domain Eukaryota; kingdom Viridiplantae; phylum Streptophyta; class Magnoliopsida; order Asparagales; family Orchidaceae; genus Platanthera; species Platanthera guangdongensis. The sequence goes on from CM077148.1 coordinate 190,846,553, forward strand.
GGAAGAAGAGTCGACACCAGTCAGAAAGTGTCGACACTTGGAGCTGTGTCGACACTCAGTGAAGAAGAATGCAGAAAAGCTGTGTCGACACTTAGCAGAAGTGTCGACACCTAGAAGAGCTGAGTCAACACCAGAAAGTGTCGACACTTGAAGAAAGTGTCGACACTCAGCAAAAGTCTGCAAAATCTAAGTACAAGTGTCGACACTCAACACAATGTGTCGACACTATGCAGAAGAGTCAGCACTTGAAGTAAGTGTCGACACCCAGCACAATGTGTCGACACTTAGCTAAAGACTCAGTATTTGAAGTAAGTGTCGACACTCAGCACAATGTGTCGACACACAACCAGAGGAGTCAACACTTGAAGAAAGTGTCGACACTCAGCACAATGTGTCGACACTTAGTTGAAGACTCTACACTTGAAGAAAGTGTCGACACAAGGAGCTGTGTCGACACTTAGCAAAGATCAGAAAAGTTACAAAATATTCTAAGTACAAGTGTCGACACTAAAGGAATGAGTCGACACTCAGCTGAAGAAATAAAAGTGAAGACTTGTGTCGACACCAAGAAGCAGTGTCGACACTTGACAGTTTCTACACATGAAGATGTGTCGACACAAAGGAGATGTGTCGACACTTAGAAGAATACAGTTAAAGAATGAAGTACAAGTACTTGTGTCGACACTCAATTTCAGTGTCGACACATGCAGAAGAAACTGTGTCGAGACATACAGGGAATTGTGTCGACACCTTGTAGACTTGTGTCGACACTTACACAACATGTGTCGACACTTGGCCTATAAGTGTCAACACTTAAGAACAGAAAGTCTCGACACTATCTGACAGTTAGAGGAATTTCAAGAAGTGACTGGTTGACAAGACAGCTGCCGATCCAGCCGGTCTACATCAACTGTCAGTGATATCAGAAGTCTGTTATGAACCGGACCAGCCGGTTACCATAAAGGAAGCCTATAAATAGGCCTCTATAGTTTACAGAAACAGTTGTTGAAAAGATTGTTGAGATAATATAGAAGTGGTTGAAAAAGTTTTTACAGAGAGAGTTCAGATCTTTGTAAAAGTGGTATATTGAGTATCAACACAAGAAGATCTTGCCGTGCATCAGCAGATCTAAGAAGTTGGAGAGAGAGAGCTCCAACCAAGTATTCAGTCTTTGGAACTAAGGCTGAGAAGAAGAATTCAGAGTCATCTGGATTTCAAGAAGCAGAGGTCAAGGAACAACTGCAGAAGATTCAGACTAATTCAGTTCTAATCAAGAAGCTTTGAAGGAAGCTAAGTCAGTTTGGATCTAACTGAGTTCTTCCAAGAACTCTTCAAGAATCTCTCAACTCCTCTCCTATTTTCTGAGTTGTAGAGTTAACTATTGTACTTTCTATTGTAACCTGTAGGATCCATTGGATCTGAGAGAATTGTAAGCCTATTTTATAAAGGCTGAGGGTAGGGCTTGGTTGCCTGAGTGTAGGAGTTGAAGAACTCTGAGTGTAGGCCTTAATTGGCTGAGTGTAGGCCTGGGTGGCTGAGTGTAGGCCTTTTGGCTGAGTGTAAGGATTTGGGCCTGAGGTAGGAACCTAGTTTGGTTCTGAGTTAGTGGAGAAGTTTGGCCGAATCTAGTACACTGCTAGATAGGCGAAGGGGGAAAGTGGATGTACCCAAAGATTGGGGAACCACTATAAATTAGTGTGTGTGCTGTGCTGTGCTGTGGATTACTTGTTTGATTTCTGTAATTGCTGTTAGCTGTAATAATTGTTGTGCTGCCAACAAAGTTTTAAAAAAAGGTTTAGGTCACCTATTCACCCCCCCCCCTCTAGGTGTTTAGGTACCATATCTTTCAAGTGGTATCAGAGCCAGGTTACTCAAAAAGGACTAACTGTCTGAGGAGATCCAGTTTGGCAGATTCAGTATAAGTCAGGAAACAGTTTCAAGAAAATCAAGAAACATGGGGTCTTCAGAGAATCACAAGGAATTGGGTTCAATGAAACTGCCCATTTGCAGAAAGGAGATTTTTGGAATCTGGAAAGAAAGGGTAAGGCTGTTCATGGAGGCCTCTGACCCTAGGATCTACATCACAGTCAAGGAAGGGCCTTATGTGCCCATGAAGATTTCAGTCTTGGATGCTACACAGAGAACTCCAAAGGATTTTTCTGAGATGACCAAGGATGAGATTGTCCTAGCTACAATGGACAAAAGGGCACAGAACATCATAGTTAGTGCAATTGATGATGCCACCTTCCAGAACCTTATTCACTGTAAAACAGCAAAAGAAATGTGGGATACCCTCATTGTCTACATGGAAGGTTCTGAAGAAGTAAGACAAGATAGGAAATCCTTGCTTAATCAAGAATATGAGAGCTTTAGGCAAGGAAGAGGAGATAGCATCACTGAATGCTACAAAAAGTTCTACAGAATTGTTAATGAACTCATGTCCTATGGAAGGGAGTTCACAAACTATGAATTGAATGATAAGTTCTTGAGGTCCCTAACCAAAGATTGGGACACTAAGATCTGTGCCATCAGAGAAATGGCAAAGTTGGGAGAAATTACTCCTCCCACACTATTTGGCAAGTTGTTATCTTATGAGATGCAATTGTCAGTAAGAAAAGAGGAGGAAAAGTCAACAAGGACTGAACACAGGGAAAGGACTGTTGCCTTTAAGTCAGAAGTACCTAGAAAAAACAGGACTAAGTCATCAACTCCTCCTCCAGAGGTAGTTGAATCAGAATCTGATGAGTCTGTTAGCACTAAATCTACAAGCAGTGAAAGTAATGAAGATTTTGCTGCATTCACCAGACATTTTCAGAAATTTCTTAAGAAGAAACAGTGGAGGTCCAGACCTTCATTTTCCAAAGGAAAAGAAGTCCAGTATCAGGAGAAGAAGCCTTCAAAGAAGGACAAGAAAAGGACAAAGACTAGCAAGGCAACTGGGTCTAAGATTGTGTGTTACTGCTGCAATAGACAGGGTCATGTAATTGCAGATTGTCCTGAAAGAAGGAAAGAATCCAGTGACAAAAAGAAGACTCACTTCAAAGGAAAGAAGGAGAAGTCCTTTGTTGCAAAGAATGAGAAGACTCTTTCAGATATTTCTTCTTCAGACACTGAGACAGATGCTGAAGCCTATATAGGGCTATTTGCTGAAGAAGAAGAAGAGTTTATGCAGATCATGGAATCAATCTATGAACAAGAAGAGGTTCAGTGCCAAGGACTAATGGCATTGACTGAAAGTACCAAAATCCTGGAGCAGCCAGGACCTAGTCAGGTACAAAGTCCAACTCCAAGTTCAGATTCCAGTTCTAGTTCAGAGTCAGAATCATCTTCATCAAGTGATGGAAGTGATTCTGAATCTGAGGGAGATATTCATCAGCTCTTAGATGAATACCAAGTACTGTTGCAAGCCTATAAGAAAAGCAAGATCCTAGCCAAAAGTCAGGCAAAGGAGATTGCTGATCTCAAGGCAGCTGCAACAGATTTTGAGAAGGAGTATGATCAAAAACTGAATGAAGTAGCCAGGCTGAAACACATTACTGTGATTCAGATGGGTACTATTACATTTAAAAATGATCAAATTAAGTTGCTGGAGATCAATCTCCAGAAGGAGAAAGAGCTAGTTGCTAGGTTTTCAAAACCTAAATCAGTGCTACCCTTGATTGATGAATTTGTTCATCATAAAGGAAAGGCTGGATTGGGTTTTGTTAAGCCTGTGAGGACTGTTCAGGATCAGTCCAAGTCCAAGGGCAAAGCCCCAACATTCAACAAGGCTGCTGTGGTCAAGACAGCAAAGGTTGTACCTAAGCAAAGGTACAACAAGTTTGAATGCTGGTGTTGTGGCAAGGTTGGCCACTTTGCCTTGGATTGTTGGCACAATGCCAGTGCCAAGTTGAGTAGCAAGTTACCTATTGGAAAGCCAGCAGGTAGCTATGTCAAATTGCAAACTAACAATCACCAAGGACCCAAGTTTACTTTGGGTTCTAAGGTTCATTAATTTGTTTTGCAGGTGAATCCAAGTGACCATACCCCTACATGGTACTTGGATAGTGGTTGTTCCAGACACATGACTGGAACTAGGGGACTACTGAAGGACTACATCCCAATCAAAAATGGTCCAAAGGTGACCTTTGGTGGTTCTGAAAAAGGAATCATCAAAGGGTTTGGTAACATTTCTTCTAACCTTGTTACCATTACTCAAGTGGCTTATGTTAAAGGTTTGAAACACAACCTCATTAGTATAAGTCAATTAAGTGATGTAGGGTATGACATCTCATTTGTTAAAAATGGTTGTCATATCAAGAGGTCAAGTGATCAAGAGATCATTTTGACTGGATATAGAAAGAGAAATGTCTACTGCTTAGACATTATGGTTGAGAACAATTGTTCTCCAGTCTGTCTTGTAGCTGATGAGACAGTCTCTCAATGTGTCAAATGGCACAAGAGGCTTGCTCATCTTAATTACAAGACTATTGGCAAACTCTTTAGTAAAGAGTTAGTGAGGAATGGTCCTCAAGTTAAGTGTGTCAAAGATGGACATTTGCTCAGCTTGTCAAAAGGGCAAGCAGACTAAATCCACCTTTAGAAGCTTAGACAACAAAGATGCTGTGAGGTGTTTATACCTCTTGCATATGGATCTATTTGGTCCAATGCCAGTTCACAGCTTAGGTAGGAAGGTCTACACCTTTGTAGTTGTTGATGACTACTCAAGGTTTTCCTGGGTGTTCTTCTTAAAGCAGAAATCTGAAACACCTAGTGTCTTCTATAGTTTTGTTAAGCAAATTCAGAATGAATTGAACTGTACAGTGGTCAAAATTAGAAGTGACCATGGTACTGAGTTTCAGTCTGAAAGCATGACAAAGCTGTGTGAAGACTATGGGATATTTCAAGAATTCTCTTCACCTAGAACACCTCAGCAAAATGGCATTGCTGAAAGGAAAAATAGGACCTTGATAGAGGCTGGTAGAACCCTATTAAGTGATTCATCACTGCCAGAATATTTCTGGGCTGAAGCAGTTAACACTGCATGCCATGTGATAAATAGGGCTACCATCACTAAAAGGTTAAACAAGACCCCCTATGAAGTAGTGAAAGGCAGGAAACCAAATCTGTCCTATTTTAGGATCTTTGGTTGTAAATGCTTCATACTTAACAATGGGAAGTCTTACTTAACTAAGTTTGCTGCCAAGTCCCAAGAGGGAGTGTTTGTTGGGTACAGCAATAATAGTAAGGCTTATAGAGTCTACAACTTGACCACACAAGTTGTAGAGGAGTCTGTGCATGTAGTTTTTGATGAAACACAACTAATTAACAATGAGTTGTCTAGTAGTGTGTGCAGCCCTACAGGTCTTACTAAGAAGATGGACAAGCTAACCATAGAAGATGTACCTGCTGCAAGACAGCAAGTAGAAGAAGATGGCTTATGTCCAGGGGGAGAACTACATGTACAAGGAGCTGTTGAAGTACAAGGAACTCAGCTTGATGAAGATGCTGAAGAAGTTCAACCAGAAGTAAGGATGCCTCCAGCCAACAGGCATCTAAGAGATCATCCAGTAGAGCTGATCATTGGAGATCCAAGACAAGGTGTTCAGACAAGGAGCAGAAATCAGAATGCTGTAGTATATTCAAGTTTTCTGTCTCAAATAGAACCAAAGAAATTTGAAGAAGCTATACAAGATCCACAGTGGACTGAAGCAATGCAGGAGGAGCTTAATCAGTTCAAAAGATGCAAGGTGTGGGATCTGGTTCCTAAGCCTAAAGATCACAATGTGATAGGAACAAAGTGGATCTACAGGAACAAGTTAGATGAACAAGGTATCATCATTAAGAATAAGGCAAGACTGGTTGCAAAAGGATATAGGCAAGAAGAAGGTATTGATTTTGATCAAACCTTTGCTCCAGTAGCCAGACTGGAAGCCATAAGGATGTTCTTGGCCTATGCAACCTACCAAGGATTCAAAGTATACCAAATGGATGTGAAGTCAGCATTCCTTAATGGTAATTTAAAAGAAGAAGTATATGTGGAAACAGCCTTCAGGTTTTGTTGATCCTACTCTTCCACATTATGTCTATAGACTTAGGAAAGCATTGTATGGGTTAAAGCAAGCTCCTAGAGCTTGGTATGAAACCCTATCTAGTTTCCTCATTGAGAACAAGTTCACAAGGGGGAAAATAGATAAGACTCTATTCCTTAGGGAATCTAGAGGCAAAGTAATACTTGTCCAAATATATGTAGATGACATTATATTTGGGTCTACTGAAAGTAGCCTTTGCAAAAAGTTTGCAAAGCTTATGCAGAGTCAATTTGAAATGAGTAGTATGGGAGAACTGAAGTTTTTCTTGGGTCTCCAAGTTAAACAGACTGAAAGTGGCTTGTCCATATGTCAGTCAAAGTTCACCCTGGAACTCATAAGGAAATATGGTATGGATTCATCCAGTACCATGAAGACTCCTATGGGGTCAAGTATGTCTCTAAGCAAGGATGATGCAGGGAAACCTGTAGATGAAACCTTGTATAGAGGGATAGTTGGCTCTCTACTATACTTGACTGCAAGTAGGCCTGACATTATGTATGCTACATGTGTTTGTGCCAGGTATCAAGCCTGCCCCAAAGAATCTCACTTGACTGCAGTCAAGAGAATCTTAAGATATCTAAAGGGCACACCCTATCTAGGCCTCTGGTACCCTAGGAATGGAGATTTTGATCTAACAGGCTATTCAGATGCAGACTTTGCAGGATGCAAAGAAGATAGAAAGAGCACAACTGGATCCTGTCAGTTCCTAGGTGGAAGACTCATTTCATGGAGTAGTAAGAAGCAAACCAGTGTGGCCATCTCCACAGCTGAGTCAGAATATGTAGCTGCAGGAAGTTGCTGTGCTCAACTTCTGTGGATTCAACATCAGCTAGAAGACTATGGATGTCAGGTAAGTAGAACTCCACTTTATTGTGATTCTACTAGTGCTATTTCAATAGCTAACAACCCTGTATCACATAGTAGAACTAAACATATTGAGATTAAATATCACTTTCTTAGGGAGCATGTAGAAAGAAATGATATTACACTTGAATATGTTAGAACTGATAATCAGATAGCTGATATGTTCACTAAGCCCTTAGATGAAGCTAAGTTTAATAGGTTCAAAATTGAACTAGGTATGATAAACTTAGATTAAGTATACAGAACAAAAATTGGCTAAGTAAAAAGGTGTCGACACATAGACAAGTCTATGTCGACACAGAATAGTAAGTGTCGACACTTCAGGAAAATGGTGTCGACACATCTAGGAAGTTAGTGTCGACACTTCAGAATGTTAGTGTCGACACATGTCGAGTAGGTGTCGACACATCCAATAAAGTGTCGACACTTAAGTTTTACTCAGAATTTTATCTAAGTAAAGTCTCGACTACATGTCGAGTATAGTGGTGTCGACACTTAACCAAGTGTCGACACATAAAATCTGTTGACTAAACTTGTGTCGACACATGTGTGTCGAGACATTATAAGTCAGTGTCGACACTTATTGACAGTGTCGACACATCTTTAGAAATTCATCCCGCCTGTTCGTCTTCAAACAAGAAAGGTATAAATAGGGTTCTGTTTGTGTTTGTCGACACGCTTTCAGAGTTTCGAGACTAAAACTCCTGTGTCGACATTTCTCTTCTCTAAAGACTAATTCTCAAAACCCTAATGGCTCCCAAGCTGGAAGAGAACGTAAACGAAGGCTATGAGCTCGTGCGAGGCGCATTCGACGACGGAGATCATGAAATCAAATCAGTAATAACCCTAGTCAGCAATTCAGGATTGGAGTTCTTGGTTTCAGAACCAACCAAGATATGGAAGAAAGAGTGCTTGAATTTCTTACTGGAGCGTCTGTAGATGACTCAGGCTACAGAATTAAGTCAAGGGTGCATGGCACCAAGGTCAAAGTATCACCCAAAAGTCTGCGAAAGGTACTTCAGCTACCTAAAGTTCAAGAAGAAGAGGAAGTCACAACATCAAAGACCAAAGAAGCTTTGGACTGGTGGTCTTGATCCTAAGATGAAAATAGGATCAGTTTTCAACAGGAAGGGGATGAACAATCAAGGCAAATTCCTGTCTGAAGTTGTAGGCAAGGTTATTCTAAGCAAACCAGGAGGGCATGACAGGGTGTCAGCCTCTATGTTCAGTATCATGACCAGAATCATCTTCAACCTTAAGACAGACTGGTCTATGATTGTATTTGATAAAGTGAAGGAAAGTCTGAAGAAGCCCAATCTGGGCAGGATAATAAGTATCTACCTGGCTGGATCAATTCCAGAGGTAATGAGCTCTGCTGCAGGTAGTAAAATCAACCACATGAGAAGGATGGACATGAGAATCTTCTCCAGGTGGGAAAGGGTGCTGTCTAAGGAATTGACCACCCCTGAGAAACAAGCTTCTAAGAAAGACTCTCCTCCCAGGAAGAAGAGGAAGACTGCTGCTGTGCCTCAGGAGTCCTCCAGCAGCTCAGGCAGTGAAGAACATGTTGTTTTCACTCCTGAAAGTCCAGTAGATGTGGCTGCAGAGAAGTCACCTGCTCCTCAAGAGCCGACTGAGATTCAGGGGGAGCTGCCTCACTCTAGCCCCATCCCTAGGGATCCAAGCCAGGGGGAGCTTCCAGGTGTAGCAGAACCATCTACACTAGAGAGTGAGCAAGCCACCCTCCTCATTCAAGAGGTACTTGTTGACCTTAATACTTTGAATTTTTCTATCATAAATTCTGATTTCTCTGATGACCATCAGCAAAATCAGCCAGCAACTCAAGAACCAGATATTGTTCTCCAAGACACATCTGTTGTAGCTGATGAAACCAGTACATCTCCTGCACATTCTCCAGCAGAATACACAATGGAAGATCTATTTCTGAATTTAGATCAAGATGATTTTGATATGGAAAAGAATGCTGCTAATGCAGAGAAGGATGCTGCTGCTGAGGGGGAGAACTTGGATATTTCAGAAGAGCCTATAAGGCTAGATACTGAGAAGGCACAAGATGTGCACATTGAAACACCATCCAGCCCTAAGGATAGGGTGGATATAGCCAGTACATCAGAATCTGAAGATGATGAAGCTGAGCAAGCTAAGAAAAAGCAATTTTTTGTTTTCAAAAGAAGAAGCCAGAGCTACAAGAAGGCTCTCCAAACTGTTGCTCAACACTCACTGGTCCAACAAGCTCCATCAACTGATTACAGTAGCCTCATGGTGGCAATGCAAGTAAAGCTGGATGAGCAAAGAAGGGCCATAGAGAAATATATTGATGAGGGCCAAAAATCTCTACAATTTGATCTAGCTCAAGATATCAAATCAATAAGGTTTGAAATGAACATGAATAAGAAGGAAATGAATGAATGCTTCCACAAGGGTGGAAATGCAGTAGTCTTCCTGGCTAAACATCAAGAAACAATCAAAGAGAAAGTAGAAGATATAGCACTAAAGCAAGGCTATGTGCTGGAGAATCAACTCAGGATAAATGATAACTTGACTGCATCTCACAATGCCATAGTCACTGAACTCAAGAAACAGTCTGATGAACCATCAACCTCCTCTGCTGATGCCAAGGCTGACTTTGATAAAATATTTCAAGCAGAACTTGCTGCTGTAAAGAATGCCATTACAGACTCACAAAAGGTCATTTCTGAACAGCTTACCAAGCTTAGACCTTTCTTTAAAGAGGGCATAAGGTATTTGGACAGCCAAATCAGGTTCCAGAAAGATGATGTGAGAGATCATGTAGCCCAAGAAGTCATAAAGGGGGAGAGAGTGTTAGTCAAAGCCAGTTCTGACCATGCAAAATGGATATCCAATTCCATCAGGGCTACACTGGGCTATCCTCCCCTCTGTGATGATGACAATGTAGCTGAATCTGGTATTCAAGGAACATATCTTGGAGGTGCGCAACAGGCAGTGGCTGATGTAATCTATCCACCTCCAGATTTTGAAATGGTTCATGCTGATGTAAGCACAATGTATAGTCCAACTGCTGGCAAGCCCAATGTTATTCTGGAAAAGGTTGTTCAACCTATCACAGCTGCTATGCAAGAGGCTTTGGACAAAGAAGAAGAGACTAGGCTATCAAAGAAGAAGTTCAGGGAACTTGCTGAACAAAAACCAGATTTTGAACAGTGGAGCCCTACTTCTAGGAACATCATTCTCACTGCCTGGAAAGCAGCCAAGGACAATGCCCATGAGAGGAACAAGTGGTTCTCAGAGGCTGAATGGAGGAAACATGAGAGTAGGCAGGAAGCCATTGTCCAAGCATAGAAGGAAGGCTAAGTTAGGAAAGCTACCTCCAACAGCTGTGGAGCCTAGCAAGTACTTTCCTAAGCCCTATCATTATTTTGAAAGGCAAAAGATCAAGGCTGAAGAACAGAAGAAGAAGGACTCCAAAGGGAAGAAGACTGCTGAAGCTGAGCCTGCTGCTGCTGCTGCTGTGAAAGCTAAAGTACAAGCTGGAAAAGGCATAGTCATTAAGGAACCAGAGCAGAATTAGATTAAGATTAAACTGAAGAATGTTGTAATCTGTTACATCAAACATTTTGTGTAAATCATTGAAAATGTATTAAATGTATGAACAATTTTTGTTAAACAAATTTCATGATTGTTCTGATGAATGTGTCTAATTCTTGTTTGTTCTGTAATGCTGAATGAGTATACATGTGTGCTTTATTACATGTTAAAGTTTAACTCTGTTGTCATATATCTGTTTTACTTCATTTTATAATTTTTAATTATGAGTGATGTATATCATTGACTAAGGGTTATGACTTCTCCAAATAGGGGGAGATTGTTGGGTACATTGGTCAAATGTACCTGATTTGAAGAAGCCTCACCTAACTCAATGATATGCATCATAGTGTATTTGATGTTTGTTTGAGTTACTTGTGCAGGTTAGGAATACACTGGACTGAAGCTAAAAATTCTAAGTCCATGTGTCGACACCCAGAGGGAAAGTGTCGACACTTGAGAAAGCTTGTGTCGACACCCAGACAAGCAGTGTCGACACTTGGAGTCATTGTGTCGACACCTGGGAAGAAGAGTCGACACCAGTCAGAAAGTGTCGACACTTGGAGCTGTGTCGACACTCAGTGAAGAAGAATGCAGAAAAGCTGTGTCGACACTTAGCAGAAGTGTCGACACCTAGAAGAGCTGAGTCAACACCAGAAAGTGTCGACACTTGAAGAAAGTGTCGACACTCAGCAAAAGTCTGCAAAATCTAAGTACAAGTGTCGACACTCAACACAATGTGTCGACACTATGCAGAAGAGTCAGCACTTGAAGTAAGTGTCGACACCCAGCACAATGTGTCGACACTTAGCTAAAGACTCAGTATTTGAAGTAAGTGTCGACACTCAGCACAATGTGTCGACACACAACCAGAGGAGTCAACACTTGAAGAAAGTGTCGACACTCAGCACAATGTGTCGACACTTAGTTGAAGACTCTACACTTGAAGAAAGTGTCGACACAAGGAGCTGTGTCGACACTTAGCAAAGAATCAGAAAAGTTACAAAATATTCTAAGTACAAGTGTCGACACTAAAGGAATGTGTCGACACTCAGCTGAAGAAACAAAAGTGAAGACTTGTGTCGACACCAAGAAGCAGTGTCGACACTTGACAGTTTCTACACATGAAGATGTGTCGACACAAAGGAGATGTGTCGACACTTAGAAGAATACAGTTAAAGAATGAAGTACAAGTACTTGTGTCGACACTCAATTTCAGTGTCGACACATGCAGAAGAAACTGTGTCGAGACATACAAGGAATTGTGTCGACACCTTGTAGACTTGTGTCGACACTTACACAACATGTGTCGACACTTGGCCTATAAGTGTCGACACTTAAGAACAGAAAGTCTCGACACTATCTGACAGTTAGAGGAATTTCAAGAAGTGACTGGTTGACAAGACAGCTGCCGATCCAGCCGGTCTACATCAACTGTCAGTGATATCAGAAGTCTGTTATGAACCGGACCAGCCGGTTACCATAAAGGAAGCCTATAAATAGGCCTCTATAGTTTACAGAAACAGTTGTTGAAAAGATTGTTGAGATAATATAGAAGTGGTTGAAAAAGTTTTTACAGAGAGAGTTCAGATCTTTGTAAAAGTGGTATATTGAGTATCAACACAAGAAGATCTTGCCGTGCATCAGCAGATCTAAGAAGTTGGAGAGAGAGAGCTCCAACCAAGTATTCAGTCTTTGGAACTAAGGCTGAGAAGAAGAATTCAGAGTCATCTGGATTTCAAGAAGCAGAGGTCAAGGAACAACTGCAGAAGATTCAGACTAATTCAGTTCTAATCAAGAAGCTTTGAAGGAAGCTAAGTCAGTTTGGATCTAACTGAGTTCTTCCAAGAACTCTTCAAGAATCTCTCAACTCCTCTCCTATTTTCTGAGTTGTAGAGTTAACTATTGTACTTTCTATTGTAACCTGTAGGATCCATTGGATCTGAGAGAATTGTAAGCCTATTTTATAAAGGCTGAGGGTAGGGCTTGGTTGCCTGAGTGTAGGAGTTGAAGAACTCTGAGTGTAGGCCTTAATTGGCTGAGTGTAGGCCTGGGTGGCTGAGTGTAGGCCTTTTGGCTGAGTGTAAGGCTTTGGGCCTGAGGTAGGAACCTAGTTTGGTTCTGAGTTAGTGGAGAAGTTTGGCCGAATCTAGTACACTGCTAGATAGGCGAAGGGGGAAAGTGGATGTACCCAAAGATTGGGGAACCACTATAAATTAGTGTGTGTGCTGTGCTGTGCTGTGGATTACTTGTTTGATTTCTGTAATTGCTGTTAGCTGTAATAATTGTTGTGCTGCCAACAAAGTTTTAAAAAAAGGTTTAGGTCACCTATTCACCCCCCCCCCTCTAGGTGTTTAGGTACCATATCTTTCAACAGTTTTAACATCCATTTGAAATAATTTAAACTTCTTAAAACTAGCAAATGCAAGAAATATTCTAACTGCTTCTAAACGTGCTACAGGTGCAAAAGTTTCATCAAAATCTATTTCTTCTATTTGTGAATAATCTTTTGCTACGAGTCTAGCTTTGTTCCTAGTGACCCTATATTCACTATCTAGTTTATTTTTAAAAATCCACTTAACCCCTACAATAGGATGATTTGACGGTCTTTTTACTAACTTCCAAACCTTATTACGTTCAAATTGATTAAGCTCGTCATTCATAGCTAAAAACCAAGAATTATCATTTAAAGCAGCTTCAACGCTTTTAAGTTCTATATTAGAAATAAAGCACATATTTGAAAATAACTCACGTATGGATGAACGAGTACTTACCCCTCTTGATGGTTCTCCAATAACCAAATCTTGGGCATGATCTTTTGAAAATCTTAGTTCGCTTGGAGGCACGTATCCTTGCTCTTCTTCTTCTTCTTCTTCTTGTTCGACTCGTTTTACTTCATCTTTGTCTCCAAGGCTTTCATCGTCATCCACCCTTTATAGAGGGGAGAGCTCTTCATTTTTACCTGTATTATTAGATTCTACACAAGAAAAAAATTCATCAAATTTAACATGTATCGATTCTTCAACCATTTTAGTCCTCTTATTGTAAACTCTATAAGCTTTACTTGTAGAAGAATAATCAATAACAATGCCTTCATCACACTTTTCATCTAATTTGCTTAAATTATCCTTAGTATTCAAAACAAAACGTTTACATCCAAAAACTTTAAAATAAGACACATTTGGTTTCTTTTGAAAATATAACTCATAAGGTGTTAATTTTAAGAGGGGTCGAAGCATAACACGATTAATAACATAACAAGAAGTACTAACAACTTCGGCCCAAAATGATCGAGGTAATTTGTATTCAGATAGCATAGTGCGAGCTAGTTCTTGCAAAGTTCTATTTTTCCTTTCCACCACACCATTTTGTTGAGGTGTACGAGGAGCATAAACTTCATGTTTAATTCCTAACTCATTGCAAAAAGGAACAAATTTCTCATTATCAAATTCACCTCCATGATCTGAACGAATGCATTTTATTTTTAATTCTATTTCATTTTGAACACGTAAACATAATTTGGAAAATTCTAAAAACGCATCAGATTTAGACGATAAGAAAATTGTCCAACTAAAGCGAGAGAAATCATCAATCAAAATGAAAGTGTACTTTCTACCACCTAGACTTAGAGTATTAACAGGACCAAACAAATCCATATGTATCAATTCTAAAGGCTTAGTGGTGGAAACAACATTTTTGTTTTTAAAGGAAGACTTTGTAATTTTTTTTTTGACATGGTGAACATAAAGATGATAAATTTTCATGCAAAGAAGGTAAACTTTTAACAAGTTTATTTTGAGACAATTTTATGATTAGTTTGGATCTAGAATGTCCTAGACGTCTATGCCACAAATCTAACTCCTCATTTTTAGAAATAAAACACTTTAATGAAGAATGTGACAAATCATTAAATCTAATCATGTAAACATTTTTAATCTAGGAGCGATAATAACAATATCATTTATTTTAGAGTTAATAATCTTGCATAGGTTTGAAGATGAGCCAAACAAGACGTTTAAGCCAATATCACATAATTGACTTATTGAAATTAAATTATGCTTCAAACCTTTAACATATAAAACATTTGAGATAGTAAATGATTTGTTATATACTACTCCAATGCCGATGATTTTTCCCTTTTCATTATCTCCAAAAGTAACTACTCCTCCTTTCATCATCTCCAAGCTAAGGAACTTTGATTTATTGTCTGTCATGTGCTTGGAACACCCTGAGTCCAAGTACCACACGTCTTCTTTGTCCTTATCCTGCCAAAACACCTAAAAAGAGGATGAGAGTAAAGATCCGGCTACCTAAGTGGTTCCTCCCATAGAATAGGTGGAAGCCTTAGGCACCCAGATTTATTTGACTAAGCAGTATCTCATCTTCTTACAAGTATGTGTTGTGTGACCAAACTTATAATATTTGACACACTTGATGAAAGAAGTCGACAGGTTTTTTAAAGTAAATTTTGACCCTTTGCTGGGAGCTACAGGGACATGGGGTTTATTGTTTTTAATCTGAAAATTAGATTTCCTGGAATTTTTCTTATCGCCGGCTACAGGGACATGGGGTTTATTATTTTTAATCTGAAAATTAGATTTACTGGAATTTTTCTTATCGCCGGCGACAGTGGATGTCGCCGGGCGATAGTGTTCATGAGAGTATCCAAGTCCGAATTTTTTATAACCATAGTACTGGTTTCCCAAAATCATATTTAGAGATTTTTGGCCCACTGCAAAATTATTAGTGACCATTTTTAAATTACGGACCTGTCCCCTTAATACATTATTTTCGGCAACTATGGTACCACAACGATTAGCAAAGGACTTCCTGCTGCCTTCCACTTGAGATTGAGAAAACTTTAGAGATCTCTCTAAGGTCTCTTTCTCTTTTGTAAGAGTCTCAACCCGAGTCTGAGTCTTAGAGAGATCTTTCTCAAGCTCCACTATCTTTGTCAAGGAGGGACAATCCTCTTGATAAGACGCTTTCTCCTTTCCAAGAACTTTTACTTCATTTTTTAGTTTTTTATTTTCTTTAACTAATACTTTATTTTCAGATTTAATCAATTTAATTTCATGCAGTTTTTTGTCTAAAAACTCGCAAGTTCTCAAAAATTCTGAATATAAATCATCATAAGTTTCAGGAGTTACCTCAGTGTCGCTCTGGACACTGCTTCCTTCATCATAAGATGAAGCGCTCTTTCCCATCAAGCACATATTGGCCTCCTCTTCAGTTTCTGACCCTGAACTGCTTGACTCCTCAGAAGTGGCTTCATCCCATGTTTCATCATTTAGAACTTTCTTCTTATCTTTCTTTTTGTGTCGCTTCTCCTTCAGCTCTTTCAGATACTTTAGGCACTTGCACTTTATGTGGCCAATCTTCCTGCAATGATAGCATTCAGGTGGTGGTCTATCTTCGTCATCCTCTCCTTCAGCTTGGAACTTTCCTTTCCTATTCCTAGATTCTTGCCTCTTGAAAAATCTCTTGAAAGAATTTCTTCTTTCAGGATTTCTCATGAATCTCCTGAATTTCTTCATAAACAAGCTCTCTTCATCTTCATCGTCACTTTCATCGGACTCGCTTTCCTTTTTCTTCTTGGACTTCAACACCAAAGCTTTCTTTCTTGTCTCCAAGCTATACTCTTGTTGTTGAATCATCAACTCTACTTCATGGGTTTTCAAGTTGCCTATCAGATTCTCAATTTGGAGAGACTTTAGATCGTGTGACTCCGAGATGACAGTCACTTTTGGATTAAACTTTGGGGGAGGCGATCTAAGTATTTTCCTCACCAAATCTCCATTTGAGAAATTCTTCCCTAGAATCCATGAGTCATTTACTATCTTGCTAAACCTTGTGTATATGGAGTCTACATCCTCATCAACCTCCATTTTGAACTTCTTAAACTCTGATTCTAGCTGAAAAGTTTTGAGTCCTTTACATGCGATGTTCCTTCATGAGTAACTTCAAGAAGATTCCAAATATCATTGGAGGGAGCGCTCTCATGGAGACGAACGTCGTGCCTTGGAAGCCAAAGGAAACCTTCGTGTTAGAAGGGCAGTGAAGTGAATTCCTGAGCGGATGAACGACATAAGTCCACGACCTTGCTGAAAGACCTCAGAGCTCTTCCTAGCCTTTGGAGTTGCTTATCTTCAAAAGAATAGATGTGGGCCTATTTATAGTTTTCTGGAGGGTCACGTCGGCAATTGCGCCGGAGCGTGATTTGTGTTGCCGAATGACTTCGCTCTGTTTGTCATTGTTCGTGCATGTGCACGGGTTTTGCACTCTGCTTGGGTGTTTTCGGGCCTTAGGGGAGCATGGCGTGTTGCACGCGACTTGTCTGGTCACGTTGGCTTTCCACACGCGTCATTGGCCCGAGTCCTTCCGGTTTGGCTCAGAAATTTCACGGAGAACCGCATCAAATGCCCCCAAATTTTTGCGACTCATGACCCACGAATCGAAGAGCGCGAAAATTTCCTGTCTTTGCTCGAGGTGTTTCAGAACCTTGTGATCATCGGGCTTGGCCGCAAGTAATCGTTTGCCAAAAATTAGGGAGAGTAAAAGAATGAATATTTCTTGTCATAACGTGTCAAATATTACCTGCCGTGTTGGCGAGATATTTGACCAAGATAGTCTTTATTCGCTAACTATTTAAAGAGAGAAAAATTTGGCAAGTGATATTTAATTATCTCAAACGCCTTCCATTATGAGTCCTCCTTCAAGGCTTATATATTGCAGAGGGTCATTCGGTACTCCTCCTACACCATTGTAGAGATCTTGAAGTTTGTGGAACTTTTGCTTCGAGTTCGTGTGATCCATACTGCCGTCATGTCCACTTTAAATAAATGTTATAAGAACTCTTTGGTTTACTTCTTCACTAGCTCTATCTCAGTGTCTGTCTGATAATACTTAATGGACGTATGTTGAGGCACCAAGGGAGTTATCTTATACTATTATTGGGGAACATCTCGTTGTTAGCTTTTTCCTGGAACCATAGCTTACTTTATGTTTTCATGAAGCTCATGTGATAAAACAATCATCTTTATGATTTTAATAAACTTACTCTACAATTTCAATATTAAGAGAATTTGTTAACATGTCTTTTAAAAAAATATTGTTTTTTGCACTAACTTAGATTATTTTTCTCAGAAATTGAGCTTATTTATAACCTCTAGATTATGAGATTGAGTAAATATCAATTGAGCTAAAAGAGCTTCACTAATATTATAAAATTAGCTCTCTCACATAGAATTGTGGACGTAATATCTAAGATATATATTTAATTAATATTTGGATAGAGGGTGAGAAAATTTGACTGCGTGTAATCCAAGTGTCTAGATCTAAAGCCTTGTAAATGAATTTTTTGGTACATGCATGTTTGTTTATGAATTCCAAGTTTTCTTATGAAATATTTAGATATTCACGTACTAGAAAACTGAGGTTTGAATTTTGTGGGTGTAATTCACTGAAAAATCTCACGAGACACAACTCGTCCACTATGGTACCTAGGGGTTTAAAGGCTTATTGCACATGCTAAGTGTAATTGTGTATTATGCAAAAAGAATATTTATCTAGTAATTTTTGCTCGGGACATGCAAAAAAGTTAAGGGTGGAGGGGGATGAAAACATCAAAATGCACTTATTTCATAGCATTTATCTTATATTTTATTTAAAATGATGCTTTTCACGGTATTTTATGTTTGTATGCACAAATTATACAAGTACGTGAGAAGAAGAACATTAGAGCAAAATTTGACAAAAAAGTCTCATTTCAATGGCCACCAGACCAGCGTACAACATCAATCATCCAAGTCCAGAAAAAATCCGTTGACATTGAAGAATGGGAGTGTACAACCCCGTATTCATGAAAAGTGGTCCCCAAGCAAGGCACAAGACTTAGTGCATGTTTTGAAGATTTTTGGGAGTTTTGCACTCATGGAGGCCAATTTTGGATGTACCTGTGTAATATACTAGTAGGGGAGGAAATATTTGTCTCCCCCCGGCCCCTTTGAGGAGTGATCGTTTCATTGTACTGGAGTGAATGTTTCACTGTACTCGAGTGAACGTTTCACTGTACTCGAGTGATCGTCACCAACCACTAGCCCGCCGTCTCGCCAAGCAGGCTGCCACTCGCCAGACCGCCGTCTTGCCAAGCAGGCTGCCGCTCGCCAGACCGCCGTCTCGCCAAGCAGGCAAAACGCTCGCCAGACCGCCGTCTCGCCAAGCAGGCTGCCGCTCGCCAGACCGTCGTCTCGCCAAGCAGGCTGCCGCCGACCCGCCTCGCCAAGCAGGCAAAACGCTCGCCAGACCGCCGTCTCGCCAAGCAGGCCGCCGCTCGCCAGACCGCCGTCTCGCCAAGCAGGCTGTCGCTCGCCAGACCGCCGTCTCGCCAAGCTGGCTGCCGCTCGCCAGTCCGCCGTCTCGCTAGGCCGCTGTCTCGCCAAGCAGGCTGCCGCTCGCCAGACCGCCTTCTCGCCAAGCAGGTTGCCACTCGCCAGACCGCCGTCTCGCCAAGCAGGCTACCTCTCGCCAGACCGCCGTCTCGCTAGGCCGCCGTCTCGCCTAGCCCCAGCTCGCAGGCCGCCAACTCGCCCGGCCTCAGCTCGTCTAACAGCCAGCTCGCCCGGCTTGAGGGACTACCCCTGGTGGACTGTAATTAGCTTCTTAGAACAGCGGAATTTGGCTGTTGGCAGGCCAATCTGGGGGCATTTCGGTAATTTTCAGAGCAGTGGAGGTTGGTTATTTGCAGGCCATTCCCAGAAAACTATAAATAGGCGCATAGGGGTGCCTTGGAGAACATCACTTCTTCACTCTCTCTTCATCCTCCATGACACCCTAGCTCAGCATTGGCTTGGAAGGGGGAGATCTTCAAGGTCTTTCGGGTGTGAGGTGGGACCTCCACGCTAGTTTCCTGAGCCTTTGGTCCGTGACACCCCCCTGAGTGCAGTAAGTGTGAGGTCACCCCTTT
The DNA here is from genome assembly GCA_039583875.1 of Platanthera guangdongensis. Classification (NCBI taxonomy): domain Eukaryota; kingdom Viridiplantae; phylum Streptophyta; class Magnoliopsida; order Asparagales; family Orchidaceae; genus Platanthera; species Platanthera guangdongensis. Next base: position 190,866,038 of record CM077148.1, read on the forward strand.
TTAGGGTCCCCGAAATCCACAAAGACCGATTTTCGGTTTCAACAGCGAGCGCGTGACGCTGATCTAAACTTATGTCACGTGACGATGATCTAAACTTATGTCACGTGATGCTGATGTAAACAAGCGCCCATGTGGAGATGATTTAAACAAGCGCCTACTTGGGTGCTAGTTTAATTCAGCGCCCAACTTGGTGCTGGTTTAAACCAATGCCAATTTGATATGGTTTAAATCAGCGTCACTTGGGTGCTGGCTAGTCAACACCTGTAGCGGTCTAACTCGACGTCCCGGTTGTATCGGAATATCTGGACCGCCTTAGCTCTCAGAACGGTCGAGCGCACACGCAGTCAATGAGCAGGATTGTTTGCACACACGAAGTTTTAACGAGGAAAAACTCCTGAACTGGGTAAAAAACCACGTGATCGGAACTGTGCCGGTCAAAGTCCACTACTTGCTTGCAGTTACAGTTGATTTGCAGAAACAAGGACGATAGGTCGCTACTCGTTACAATTTAGAGATGTGAGAACCATTAGCACTCGGCGGACGACAGACTGTCGCACTCGTCGTTTGCTACAAAATGCACTTTGCGGTGATGGGCTTTTTGGAATCTGCATAACTCTGGCTACATTATTTCTCTAGCTCTTATCAAAATCCATTGGCGGAACTTGTCCTTGGATCTCGGGGACTTTCTTTTACCTCTCCATGTTCCCCGGAAATTTCCGCTATTTGAACATCGCGCACAGCGGGCCATCTCTTCCTCGCATCCCCTTTGCCAGTGTGACCCGAGTACAAGAATTTGGGCAGCCAAACTTGGAAAGGAATGAATGGTGGACAGCAGACGGCAAGCTTCCATGACGGGAACTCCTGATTATTTTATGCTCCTGTAAAGCTCTAATTAAGATATGTATGATGAGTGTGTATATATATGTAGGAATGATTATCAACACTTTCCCTGGAACTTAATGTCTCTATTCGCCTTTTAAGGATGGGTCGAGCGAGAGAGGAAGCCTTGAGATTGAACAAGGAGCTGCTCAGGGTTACATGATTCTTGTCTCTATTTGCCATTAAAGAATAGGTTGGGTTGGCAGCTACTGGCATGACTGTTGGGAAAAATGAATGATTTGGTATAATAACTTATTAATGCATGACAATTGGTATCTTAATTTAGTGCTTATGTTATTCTGTTTATCTTGGTTGAAGCTTTGGTTACTGTGAATGTAAATAGTTGATTTGTTTCTGTTCTAGCAATTTGAAGAATTTGTTGACCAGCAGTCTATGGCCACGGATCCTTTGCACTCACTCTGATTGTTCGCTGGACGAGTTTTTTTTTGTGCTGATGGATGGTTAATCGGTCAAGTTTGTTATTGCCAACCAAACCTCAGAGATCATAGATTATGTTGCAAGAAGAGCACTCGCCAAATAAAGCCAGTCATTCACAGGCTATGTTAGAACAGCTCACAGATCGGCCCCTCATTCAGAGATCACAGAAAAAGCCATTTATAGAAGAAGCTGTTAGCTGAATGCACTACTTACATTTGGCAGCCGTGGACCCACTAAACCACCTTAAAAATAAAGAAAAAGTAAATCGTGGGACGCTAATTGGCATCCGCGGTCTGAAGATCCATACAATAGGAGCGTCGTACTTTGTGATGTTTATTGATAATTGTTCGTGGAAATTGAGTTTAAGTTTGTTAGAAATGTAAAAGGCTATTTGTATTAACATCAAAGGGACCAATGTGGTCTTACATATATAGAAGAAGAGCAAGGGGAGAGAGCACATCTAGACAATGTGGGACTAAAAATGTGAGACAATAAATGCTCTATTTAAATACATTAAATACAATATTTAACACGCCCCCTCAAACTCACGGTGGATCATGAACCGAGAGTTTGCTAATAAGATAACGGAATCTTGCAGTTGTGAGAGACTTGGTGAGGAAGTCTGCAACTTGTTCTTCAGAGGTAATGAACGGTAGAGAGATGGTGTTGGCGAGGAATTCCTGACGAGTATAGTGACAATCGATCTCAATGTGTTTTGTCCGTTCATGGAACACCGGATTGGAGGCGATTTGAATGGCGCTTCGATTGTCACAAAATAGGGGAGTGGGGCCTGTTAGCTGGACACCAAGATCGCGAAGAAGACGACGAAGCCAAACTATTTCAGCAGTGGTGGAAGCCATGGCACGATACTCAGCCTCCGTGCTGGAGCGCGAAATGGATTCCTGTTTCTTACTACGCCAGGAGATCAGAGAGTCGCCCAGGAAAACACAGAACCCAGTAGTTGAGCGACGAGTGGTGGCATCCCCCGCCCAGTCAGCATCCGAGAATGCTCGGAGGGTGAGTGGCGAAGTGGCAGAGAGAAATAACGAGCGACTGACAGAGCCGCGTAGGTAGCGGAGTATCCGGAGGACCGCGGCATAGTGAGCAGAGCGAGGAGCTTGAACAAATTGACTGACGAAGCTAACAGCGTAAGCAATGTCTGGTCGAGTCATGGTGAGATAGACCAGCATCCCGACGAGGCGCCGATAACGGGAGGCATCGGGCAGCGGTTCCCCATCAGTAGGAAGGAGTTTCAGATTTAGCTCAATGGGGGTGTCCACAGTGCGGGTGTCAGTGAGAGCGGCCACAGAGAGAATATCGGAGACGTATTTTTGCTGAGACACCAGAATCCCGCGGTTGGAGCGGGCAATCTCTAACCCAAGGAAGTAGCGAAGGGGGCCCATGTCCTTCATCTCGAACTGACTGCGGTTGTGCGGACTGACGGGCTGCAGAGGCGGGCTGGCGGGCTGGAGAGGCGGGCTGCAGAGGCGGGCTGGCGAACAGGGTTGGCGGGCGGGCGGACTGGGAGGCGGCGGGCTGGGGTAAAGGCGGCGGACTGCTGGGTGGTTGGCGGGCTGAGGAGGTGGCGGACTGGGGAGGTGGCGGGCTGAGGAGGTGGCGGGCTGGGGGAAAGGTGGCGGATTGGGGACCGACGGACTGGGGAGGCGGACGGGGGACTGGCGGACGGGGAAGGCGGGCTGGCGAACGGGGTTGGCGGGCGGGCGGACTGGGGAGGTGGCGGGCTGGGGGAAAGGTGGCGGACTGCTGGGGGAGGTGGCGGGCTGAGGAGATGGCGGACTGGCGGACTGGGGGAGAGCGGGGGCGGACGGGCGGGCTGGTTGGGTGGCGGACTGCGGGGCAGGGGGGCGGACTGAGCGGGAGAGAAGCGGACTGAGCGGGCGGAGCGGCAGGAGGCGGACGGGCCGACAGATGCGCGAGCAAAGAGGCGAGCGCGAAAAATTAAACCCGCTCTGATACCATGTTAGAAATGTAAAAGGCTATTTGTATTAACATCAAAGGGACCAATGTGGTCTTACATATATAGAAGAAGAGCAAGGGGAGAGAGCCCATCTAGACAATGTGGGACTAAAAATGTGAGACAATAAATGCTCTATTTAAATACATTAAATACAATATTTAACAAAGTTATTAAAATCAAAGACGGGCTTCAGCAATTTTCAGATATTTCATGCTTAGGTGGAGAGGTTGTTCACAAAGAAGATAAAATGCAACAGTTCTAATAGCATGATAAAGTATATTGGTCATTTTGATGACTACTGTACAAATCATGAGATCAAGCATGTAAAGATTGCCTAAGATGTCACAATTGAATGACTTAGCAAAGAGATGAATACGACACTTATGGATAAAGTGAGTTGTATGTTTTTTTAGCCAAAGCTACTTGACAGGTTAGTATATAACCGCACAAGTTATTAATATTTCCCACAACTCTACGTTACAAGATGATGTTCCCGATAGGATATGGTACGAAAAGATTCTTTCATGCAATCACTTGAGAGTCTTCGACTGCAAAGTCTGTGCACGTCTCTAGACACTAAAGATCGAAGTTTGATGATAAGACCCAATGATGCATCTTTTGGGGGTATATAAGCAATGACAAGTTTGACTTCATGTTTTTTTGATCCAGTTGAGAAAAAGCTTGTACGAATATGTGAGGCCATCTTTTGTGAAGATCGGATTGTGGTTGATCCTGAGAGTACTGATGAAGCTAACTCTTGCACTAATGTATATTCTACTTTGATTGAAGGTGCTGATACTGAGAAGATAGTAAAACTTGAGTTGGTATAGGGATACTGAAACACTTCCAGATCATGAAGACACGACTAATAGTGAATTTGGAGTTACAGATGAAATTTATGATGATGTGCCCACACCAGCTGGTGAGTTTGCTCCACAAAAATCAGATAGAGTTAAATGTTTGCCTGTCAGATATTCAACATTTGAGTATGTATTGTTGACTGATATGGGGAAGGCTGATTGCTTTGATGAGCAAGTGAAGAGCTCAAAGAAGAGATAGCTGGTGGATGGTTGTCATGCAAGAGGAGATGTAGTCTCTGCGGGAGAACAATAATTATGAGTCGGTGAGTTTGCCCAAGGGCTAGAACGCTCTAAAAAATCTGCGGATCTTCGAAATGTAGTAGAGAGACCCTTCAACACCACCTAAATACAAAGAAAAATTAATGGTGAAGAGTTCTAGTCAAAAATAGGGATTTAATTTTGATGAAATCTTTTCTCCTCTTTTGAAAATATCATCTATATGGATTGTCCTTGGTCTTATTGTAAGGCTAAATCTATAAGTTTGAGTAGATGAATGCTAAGGCCATTTTTTGTATGAAGATAATGATGATGAGCTTCATATGGACCAACTTGAATGATTCAGAATCTAATGGAAGAAGAGTATGTCGCCTGAAAAAGAGCTTATATAACCTTAGGCAGGCTCCACAACAATAATACAAGAAGTTTGATGCTTTTATGAGTGAGATCGATTTCGAGAGGATCGCCCTTCCCTGATCACTACATGTTTGTGAAACAATGTGTTCCAGGGGATTTATCATCTTACTCTTGTATGTAGACAGAATGTTGATAGTAGGGAGGTGCACTACATGCATTGCTAAGTTGAAGCGACAACTGAACACCACGTTTGGAATGAAGAATTTGTGAGTAGCAAAGGCCATCCTAGTGATACACATTCAGAGAGATAAATATTTCAAGTTACTTTGGCTATCGCAAGAGAAGTATATCATAAAAGTGCGACAGAGATTCAATATTGATCAGACAAAGATGGTGAGTATGCCGCTTGTGTCTCACTTTAGACTTACCGTTAATCATTACCAGAGCATGACTGAGGAGATGCAGGAAGTTTCATACGCCTCTGCTGATCTCATGTGCGCGATGTTGTGCACCAGTCCTAACGTATCACACGCATTTGACACAGTGAGTAGATTTTTCTTAAATCTCTGGAGAGATTACTTTAGGGTTGTGATGTAGATTTTGAGGAACCTGCATGAGACATCGATTTAACATTGAGGTTTGGAAATAGTGGTCAATAGCTATTGAGCTACATTGATGTTGATATGACTAGAGAATTAGACTATAGGAGATCGACCTCTGGGTACCTTATCTTATATATGGGGGGGGGGGGGGGGATCTATTTCATGGGATTCAAGGCTGCATAAGTGATTTTGTAACGGCCTTCCCAGCCCACGGCTCGAAAGGACGGCCGCCGGCACCCCCAACACCACGCTCGAAAGAGTTCAGCCTGAAATAGTCTGCAGACCATGCACTTCAACCCCTCTTCATCCCCACCGACGGGTTGTTGGAGGTCGCAACCTCTCTTTTGATGAGAAGTGATCCAGTTAAGCGCCCCTACGTGGGCTTCCCAGAAGTGCAACTCAATTGGTGATGAAAAGCGAAAGAACTTTATAGTTAAGCGTGTTCGGGTTTGATGAGTGTTTGTTTTTCATTGTCCTGGATTATTTTGACAGAGATTTTTGAGCATGTTGCTCACACTCATTAGTAAGCTGCAGCATAACTGAAATTTGTAGTTTATTTTTGGATATCTATTTTTAGTAAAGCTGCAGCATGTTTGAAGGTGCTTTGAACCTGCAACATTTTTGGATCTCCTTGATCCACAAGTGATTATTTTTGGCACGTTTAGTGAGATATCGACGCTGACCTGGGAAGGCTTCGCTACGTGGCTGGAATTTTGATTGGATTGCAAGGATCGAGGAGGCTCATCGGAGAGGATTTATCAAATCACTTGTTTGCTCTTGTTGCTAACTTGCATTTTATTAATTACAGTGTGTAATTTTCATATTATAGTGAAGTGGTGGTAATCCTGTGTGAATCAAGGAGACAAAGCATGAATTATTCTTTGTTTTTACACATTTTTTAGTAGCATTTTTCCGATTGGAATTCGATCATTCAGTGATTTTTATTCGCTTGATTTATTTGTGTTCGGTCGCACAGGAGTTGCAGATTTGTGCTCTCCCAACCCTAATAGATCCAACCACCAGATCGCGGGTGACTTGATCCGAAAGGATGTCTTTTGCGGATTTGAAGCAATGCTGAAACTCCCAAAAATCCATTAAATAATAAGTCTAAAATTTGGAGAGATTTTAATGACCATCCCGATGAGATTTTCGACAAGAGGAACGTTTCGGCGGCTATGCGGAGCGGTCGGTGCCGTCGGAAGTCCACATCCAGGAGTATCAAGAGATGCAGGCAAAAGGTGCGGGGAGCGAACTCGGATTCGTACATTCTTGTTATATCTAGAATGGTGTTGCACAGCCGACACTTTTTGTCCAATCGGATCACTTTGAATTTTTTGGATACCAAAATTTTTAAATATTTTTAATATATTTAAAATAAAAGTTATTTATATTTACCAATAAAAAAAATTTTATAATAATTTGTACTCATTGTCTTCATTTTGGTTGGACAAAAAAAAAGACCACAAATGGACAAATTTCATTAAATTTATGATTGACTTCAACATTTTCAAAGTCGTGGAGAGTAAAATGACAAAGTTTAATGTCTCGGGATTTACTAGCTAGAAAAATATTTTTTTATTTTGCATATAAAAATAGTAAGGAATTTTCTTTGTTGCAAAATTAGCAACAAATTTTTTTGATCCAAAATTTTTGTTGCTAAAATAGCAACAAATCTTTTTGTAGCAAAATTTTTGTTGCAAAATAACAACAAATTATTTTGTTGCAAAATATTTATAGAGACAAAAAATTATTTTTTTTGAAAAATTTTATATCTCTTTTGCTTCGTTTGATTCGGTGGGAGCAGACGTATGTGTGAAAACGCCGCCGCCGTTCAGAGCTGGAGGGGAGGTAGGGATTCTAAACTAAGAGTTTTTGATCTGTTCCTCTAGCGCGGCGGGAGCACACACCGCCCGTTTATTTTTCTGTCGTGTCGCGGTGTTATCAAAGAATCTAAATTTTCTTGTTAATTTAGGAAGGATATGATATCTTGCTAAATAATCCTTTCAAATTAGCAAACAATAAAGGTCTAGCTAAAATTAGCTATGGTCATATTAGCTAGTTATTTTTTTGTTCCTAATTTTTTGCTAATTAAAATTAGCAACCAATTTTGCAATTTAGCAAGGAATTTTATTTCTTGCCAATCAAGATTTTTCTTGTAGTGATTGTCCAAACTTTTGGTAATTTTTTTAAAATAGCTTTCTATAAAGTTTTAGGGTCAACACATGATGGGGTCTCTTATAATTTATAGGAATTTTGGGCAGCGATTAACCGGAATTCCATAACCCCCACTAACTTAGAGGGTGGTTATGGGAGAAACCACTTCACACATTGTACAACCCCATATTCGCTGAGTGGAACCCCACGACGAAGCCAAGGACTCTCAAGTTCAAGCTAGTCAGAGTAGGCGAGTGGGGCAGACAGACATGCACTCGCCCAAAGAGAGTAAAGGGCTTTCGCCAAAACAATCGGAAAGGCTCTCGCCAAACCAGGCGAATGACATGTGAATCCCACACTCGTCCTTTGAGGAGCTGTTGAGGCGAATGCTAGGCTGACCCCAACATTCGCTTCTTCAGGCGAGTGGTGCCTTCATGGACCACTCGTCCAGTGAGGTTCAGATGCAAAGTTATATGGATGCTCTTGAAGGTTTGCAAATAGCCTTTTAGAACAACGGAGTTACGCTGTTAGCAGACCTAATTGGGATGCATACAACAAAATGGGACAGCGAAGTTATGCTATTGACAGACCAAGTTTAGGAATCTATAAATAGACCCGAGGGGACACCTTTGAAGAGACACAGTTTCTGGTCTTCTCTCTCTCTTTAGGCTTGACTTGAGTTAGTATTGAGTGTCTCCAAGGTGCCCAGCTCAGCATTGACTTGAGAGGAGAGAAGTTCTTTTAGATCTTCCGGGTATGAAGTGAGACCTCCTAGCTGCGACCTTGGTTCTGTTTCCATTTTCCTAAACCTTTGGTTTAGTGAGATTGTCTGAGGGAAGTAAGTGTGAGACCACCCCTTCTTTAGGACCCCGAACTCCACAAGAGACCGATTTCAGGTTTCATGACACCTGATCTGCGCGTCCGATACACGCGTGCGATCCGTCCACCGTCTCAGCCGTCGAGCCGGCCACGACCTTCGGCAGATATGAACTTTGACCGATACCGAACCGGCCACATGATATTTTACCCTATTCATGGGTTTTCCACTTTAAAACCTTCTTATCCACACTTTACTTTTCCTGCGACTATTTGTGCGCTCGACTGCTTCACGGGGCAAGAAAATTCAACTTAATCAGGTCTACCAAGGACCTCGAGCGACCAACAACACCACTAATTTCTCTTCGCTATTTTTTCCACGGCAATCCCCGCCCCAAAACATAGCCATCGTCTTCGTTGAGTTTTGTTTAATTTAATACTTTAATCTATTAGAAAAAGACCTGGAGAGTCCTGCATTTAATATTCAATCAACAGTTGCACTACTGTACTTTGAAATATAAATCCCATTGTACTGTATAAGCCATTAAGGCCTCATTTGTTTAAGCGTTTTGGCTCCATTCCGTTTGCCCAAAACGAAACGCGCAAGTGCGGAGCATTTGTTTTTGCGCCTTCTTTTCCATCCGCACGAGAAATCCCGCGGCTTGAAAAATCAGCGTGCCGAAACCGTGGGCTGCTCCTCCTTTTCCTCGCGTTTAGGTTGCAGGATCGATCGGCGACCAAACATCTCGACAGCGCCGCAGCGCTTGCGATCAACCGGCACGATCGATCCGGCATCGGCGACAGGCGCTCTTCGATCGGCGACAGTGCTCTTCCTGCGGATCGATCCGGCACCGGCGCTTCTTCTCCCCAACTGCGATCGCAGTCGGATCCGGTGGCGATCAACTGCGCAGTAACCGCGTTCTTCGATCATACTGTCGCACCACCTTCGGAAAGCTTCTCCCGTCAGTATTTCTCTCCGGCAAAGAAGAGCACATGTCCTCTTCTCCGACATCTTGGCCGGAAAACGCAGGTCAGCTTCTCCGGCCACACTGTGCAGATCTGCCATTTCTGTTGGTGTGGAGCAATTGCCAGTAACAGCAGGTATACCTTCTCATTCCCCTCCATTTATTTTAGCAAGTATATACAGTGCTGCTGTGAGTGTGTGTGTCCTGCTGCTGTGTGTTGATGAGTGTGTGCTGCAGATGTTTGTGTGTGTTGTTGTCTGTGTGTGTGTGAGTTCTGTTTCTGTGTTGCTGTCTGTGATGATGTGTGTGTGCTGCTGTCCGTAGGTGTGTTTGGATTTCTTCATTTGTGTGTGCTGATGTGTGTGAATATGTGTTTGGATTTCTTCATTTGTGTGTGCTGATGTGTGTTGTTTTGTGTTTGTTTATGGAGTGTTGTGTGTGTTTGTTTAGGAAATGTATGTGTGCTCATGTGTGTGTAATCTGTGTGTGTGTTTGCTGGAGTGTGTGTGTGAGTGATGTGTGTGTGAGTGTTGTGTGTTTGTTTAGGGAGTGTGTGTGTTGTTTTTTGCTGGAGTGTGTGTGTGCTGGACTCTGTGTGTGTGCTGGACTGTGTGTGTTTGTTTGCTGGAGTGTGTGTGTGTGTGTGCTGTGTGTGTGTGTGTGTGTGTGTGTGTGTGTGTGTGTGCTGGAGTGTGTGTGTGTGTGCTGGAGTGTGTGTGTGAGTGTGCTGGAGTGTGTGTGTGAGTGTGTGTGTGCTGGACTCTGTGTGTGTGCTGGACTGTGTGTGTTTGTTTGCTGGACTGTGTGCGTGTGTTTGCTGGAGTGTGTGTGTGTGTGCTGGAGTGCTGGAATGTGTGTGTGCTGGACTGTGTGTGTGTGCTGGAGTGTGTGTGTGTGTTTGTGGGACTGTGTGCATGTGTTTGCTGGACTATGTGTGTGTGTGTGCTGGAGTGTGTGGGTGTGTGCTGGAGTGTGTGTGGGTGTGTGCTGGAGTGTGTGTGTGTGTGTGTGCTGGAGTGTGTGTGGGTGTGTGCTGGAGTGTGTGTGTGTGTGCTGGAATGTGTGTGTGCTGGAGAGTTTGTGTGTGTTTGCTGGACTGTGTGCGTGTGTGTGTGTGTGATGTGTGTCTGCTGTTTATTTTAGGAAATGTTCTTGTGGACTGTGTGTGTTTGTTTGCTGGAGTGTGTGTGTGTGTGTGGGTGTGTGCTGGAGTGTGTGCTGGAGTGTGAATGTGTGTGTGTGTGTGTGCATGTTTGTGATGTGTGTGTGTGTGTGTGTGTGTTTATTTTTGAGTGAATATGTGATGTGTGTGTATGTGCTCATTTTTTGGTGAATGTGTTGATTGTATGTGTGAATATGTGTGTGTGTGTGTGTGTGTGTGTTTGTGTGTGTGTGTGTGTGTGTAATGTGTTTTTGTTGGCGTGAATGTAATTGTGTGCCCAGGCTAATATGTGTAGATTTTATTATAGGTAAATGGGTAAACATAAAGATGGTGGTGTAAGTGCTAATTGGGAGGCCAATGATGTATTAATTTTTTGTGATCTGTGTTTGAAAGAAATTGAGTTGGGTAATCGCCCAACTACACACTTTAGTCGGGATGGTTGGATTAACCTGACAACAAATTTCCATGCTCGCACGGGGAAGGCATATGATCGAACTCAAATGAAGAACAAGTGGGATCAGCTGAAAAAAGATTGGAAGTTATGGCGGGAGCTTAAGGGTCGTGAGACCGGGCTAGGGTGGGATCCTATTCGCAAAACAATTCTTGCTTCAGAAGATTGGTGGAAAGAACGTCTCAAGGTATGATTTTTTTTAAAAAAAATTATAATTTTTTATAATGTATGAAACTGTGTGGTATCACATTATGTGTTTCATTGCAGGTTATTCCGTCTGCAAGGAAATTTCAGTTTGCTGGTATTTCACCTGAGTTGGAGGATAAGTTGCATATGATGTTCAGCCAGGTTGTTGCAAAAGGTGATCTTGCTTGGGCTCCAAATTCAAGAATCTTTGAGCATGAGTCAATCGACGAACATGATGGGTCTCCTGACCATGGCACTCAGGACATCAACGAAACTGAGGATACTGCAGCTAAACAAAAAAGATCAGCTAAGGGGAAAAGTACTAAGATTTCAGCAAAGAAGACAAGGAGTTCAGCAATGGATGAGTTCGTCGAGACATCGCGCATTATTGGGCGTTGCATGCAGGAGCCGCCTCGCCTACAGATATCTTCATCACTGTACACCATTCCTGAGACTATTTCAGAGCTGGAAACTATGACAGAGGTTATGGATGAGTCAAATGTGGACTTCTACCACTACTGCATCATCTTTCTGAGACAGAAACAGAATCGAGAGACATTTATGAGCATGCGGAAAGATCGGCGTCTCACATGGCTGCAAGCTTGTTATGCCAAAAACTTGCAGTAGTTGCATTTCTGTGATGTGATATGTCTGTTTGTTTATTTCCATATGTTGTAGTACGCTTTGTTTTTTTGGTGCACTTATTGCTGGACACAAACTATTTATGTGATGTGATGTGTGTATTTGTTTAATATTATGTTTGCGTGTATTTGTTTAAATATTATGTTTGTTTATTATACTGTCTCACAAGGTGTAAAAAATAACATATAATGTATTTACCACAGATTTTCAATGACGAGCCCGGATCACAGTGACAGTTCGAATGAGGAGACTCAGCAGCAGGCGACTGATTTGTTTTATCGTAGTAGAGCGATCGGTGCACGACAGTTTTTAGTGCCAATGATGGTACCCTCGGTAGGTGGACCGTCTAGTACACCTTGTATGACATCAGGCCAAACCGGAGCTAGATGGATTGGTGAACTTTTGGATGAACATCCTCACAGATTTTTCAGCGCCTTTAGAATGTCGAAGGTAATCTTTATTGATTTGCTGACACTCCTCACACAACAGTATGGCTTGCAAGGATCCAGGAGGACTCTCCCACGTGAGGTGCTTGCAATTACTTTGCAGATTTTGGGCCACAATTTATCGATGCAAATAGCGAGTGAAAGATTTCAACATTCTACGGAAACTATTAGCAAATTCTTCGCAAGGGGTATAAATGTAATTAAAAGACTATCTTCTGATGTTATTAGGCCTGTCGATCCACATTTCAATGATATCCCCCGCAAATTTCAAATGACGCTCGATACATGCCATTTTTTAAAGACTGCATAGGAGCTATTGATGGAACACATGTGGATGCTCGAGTTCCTGCAGATCAACAAGTTTCTTATATTGGTCGCCATGGCACAACAACGCAGAATGTCATGGCGGTTTGTGATTTCAACATGTGCTACACTTTTGCATTAGCTGGATGGGAGGGTTCTACTCATGACAGCCGTATTTTTCAGCATGCACTTATGAACCCCAGTTATAATTTCCCGTACCCACCACCTGGTGAGTCATTTGTAGCATAAATCTCTTTGTAATAGAAAGTATTGAACAACATTTTAGTCATACTTACCTTGAAATATATAATTTTGCAGGCAAATATTATGTAGTAGATGCCGGATATCCACTACAACGTGGTTTTCTAAAACCATATTCAGGCACGCGATACCATTTGCCAGATTTTAGAAGGGGCAATAGACCCATACAAGGGCGCCGGGAAATTTTCAACCAGGCTCACTTGTCGTTGCGCAGTGTTATAGAACGTTCATTCGGCGTATTGAAAAAAAAGTGGAAGATACTAAGGGATATGCCGCCATACAATTTGGCAAAGCAACGAGACGTTGTGATTGCAACAATGACATTGCATAACTACATTCGCAGGCATCCATCTCGCTCAGACACTCATTTTCGTGCTTGCGATGAAGACGAGCAATTTATTTACCCGGCGGGCCTTCAAAGAAGAACAGGACAGATAAAGGAATCCTCAAGTGGAGACCATGTTAGAGGCATTAGAGTAGGGGTCGATGAGATGGTGGCGTTGCGTGACTCCATTGCCGATCAGCTGCTCAGAGCTTGAACGTGTTTGTTGTTTCCGCATAGAAAGATGTTGTATTTCGGGTTTGCAAAATTTTAATGTTTAACAGTATGTTGGAGTATTTGGAGTACCTTTATATGTTTTAACTTAGCAGTCTGTTAGAGTATATTACACACAGATTTTTTAAAAATTTAAACCAATTTTGTTTTAAAAAAAATCTCAAAACGCCACCGCAGTTTTGCCAAACTGTTCTCTGTTTCGAACAGTTCTGCAAACGCAGACTAGCCAAACAGAACTCCGTTTGCAGCATCCAGTTTCCAACAGCTCCCTTTACAAACCTATTTTTACAACAGCTCCTTTTACAACCGCCACCGCTTAACCAAATGAAGCCTTAATCTATTAGAAAAAGACCTGGAGAGTCCTGCACTCAATATTCAATCAACACTTGCACCACTTTGAAATATAAATCTCATTGTATTGTATAAGCCATTAATAGTACCCACCAGAAAGGATGAAAATATATTTATCTAATTTATATCAAATTTACATTTATCTCAGATATAATTTTATAATTTAAATATTCTTTTTAATTTCTTTTACAATTCTATTATTCAAATTTACATCTTTCAATTTTATTTTATTTAAATGTAAATTTAATATTTTCTTTATTTATCACATTGTATAAATATATATCCAACTATACACTTTTGGTTAGCACTCGCCCAACATTGGCAGCATTATATAAATCAGATCTCACGGGAGCAGGATTGCAGTTGACCCCCCATGGCCGCCAGCTGAATATGATAAATTTCATTTAATTATTATTAATTTATTATTAGGATTAATTTTTATCTTATATATATAATCATGAATTTGGGATAAACAAATTTGGCTAACTCATAATTAACAACTACCATGAGGCCCCCCCCCCCCCCCCCCCCCCCCCCCCCATCTATATAGGTACACATGTTTTGAAGGCTAAAATGAAATATACAATTTTACAGCATTACTTCAGAAGCAAATTAAGCTTAATTTATTGCAGGAACAAATACTGTTTGATGCATACACATCACAAGAAGGAAGCCAATAAATACTCACCAACAAAAAAAACTATGTTCTAGCTATATATATTCAAAAGAAGAAGAAGAAGAAAACAATAATGGCTCCGTTTGGGAGGACTTATTTTCACCGGTCAAGCGGTTGTACCGAACCTTAATTAAGGCTCTGTTTGGTGGGACTTATTTTCACAGGTCAAGCGGTTACGACCGCATGATCAGACTTTAATTAAGCATCAGTTCATGTGGTGGTAATCACTTGACCGGTGAAAATAAGTCCTACCAAACAGAGTCTAAGATTTGATACATGCAGCCGTAACCCATTCACAGTGAAAATAAGTGCTCCCAAACAGAGCCATTTTCTAATGGACTCACGCCTGCCTGAGCCGGCAGAGTTTCCACCTCCTCCCAATATAGAGATAAATTACCATAATACCCACGACAACCAGGACTGAAACCGTAGCGAACATAACGTCGGCGAGCGGAAGAGCGAGGTGGAGCCGGAGGATGCAGGCGATAGCCATGAAGAAGAGAGTGAAAAACATGAGCCTCATCTGCACCCACCCCACCGAAGGGCTCCCCTTCATTAATATGGAGAAGAAGGAGAGTCCCATCCCGGTGAACAGCCCCAGCCCAACCACTGAAAGGTAAGCCGTGTACAGCGCCACGTGTGTTGCCGCCGCTGGCGGCGCATTGACTATCAGCGTCACCGACACGCCGACGCCGCCGAGGCCCACCGTCTGCACTACTTTGCCGGTCCGCTTCCAGTCTGGCGGATCGTCGTCGTTGTTTAGAGTCTCGTCTGGATCGAGCTCGCCCGACTCAAGGTCGCCAACGTTTCGCATGGGACGGTCGGACGGGGTGGGGGAGCTCACGAGGTCGGGTTGTGAAGCATCGGCGACGGTGGCGCCGGCGACAGAATGTGGTGGTGTTGAGCTGAAGCCGAGCAGACGGGAAAGGACGAAGTATTTGGTGCAGAACCTGGAACTCATGTTTGGGGATTTTGAGGACGACAGATAAAATTCCGAGCTCAGCTGTTATATAATAATGTATTTATATATAAAAAAATTGTATGGAGAACTTGTGCCACGTAAGCACGAGGGGGTAGTTGACAATCCGCCGACGGCGTCACCGCGCAAGAAGCTTCGGGAACTGGGGCCAATGGCGGTAGTTACTTTTTTAGCCCCACGGCATTTTGAGTGGGTTATTGTTGACGGCAGTGCCGAAACATCGAGAACCCCACCTAAATCTCGGAAACAATAATCCAATGGGGACATGACACTTGTCCGCATAACGGATTTTTTTTGTGTGCGCTGCCGGCGCGCGTTGCGGGGAAAGCGTGGGCTGTTCATCGTGCTTTGTATTTCGTGCATCACGATTTGCTCTCCCTATTTTACTTGGCTTATTTTCGGTGCCGTCGGATTCAACATCGAACATCCAGAATTCTCCCCACACACAATTATTGCTCCCGTGTAACACAGGCTGACATGTAGAAGAAGAAATATTAACTAATGACTGTGTGTATGCGAATGATTTGACAAGATGGGTGATGAATGAATGAATGTTGTAAATTGTGTCTGATCTACTGGATTCAAATTGATCCAGAGCCTGAGGGGGTGCAATTTTGTCGCCCGTACTTGATTGCCGCCCCTCACAGGACGGCCATTTTTTCGTCCAACTGAACGTGCAGCGATGCCGCCGCCCATGCTTGCCCCCTCCCCTCACAGGGGAGGCTTTCCTTTGACTCGGAACGGGCGGCCATTTGGCCTCCCATCCTCCTCCGCATGCCCTGATTAGAGGCGGCCTCGCCTTCCCCTCCGCCGGTCGGACTTCCGTTGGCTGGCCGCCTTTTCCTCCGGTCAAGCGTAACCTTTGTTGGCCAAGGATCTCCCCCTCCATTTGACCAACCTCTGCCGCCGACTAGAGTCCGTCACCGGCCGGCGGGGCCTGCCGGATTCTTGGTCGTCACTGATTCTCCATTATTCAATCCCGCTCCAGTGATCGGAACCGTTGGTTACGTGAAAATGCATTGCCAAAAATAGGACCGGTTTGCGCTTAGAAAAATTATAGAAAAAATGTGCATAATGTGTCATAAAATCGGCCTATTAATAACGGTCATGGTGGTTATGGGCTGTTAATAGACGCATAACCTACATAACCACCTATGAAGCCTATAAATAGGGCCCCAGATCCCCCTTTAATTCTTATTCTTGGCTCGGCCGGAAAATCCTCCTACAGATTTTCTCTCTCCTTCCTCCCGCCCCTTCTTCATTTCCTCCTCCCTCTTTGAAGATCATCAAGCGCTCCTTGAAGATCTCTTTCGTCTCTGAAGCCTCCTTCGAAGATCTTCATCTTCCTCGCCCAGGAAATCCTCCTGCATATTTTCTCTCTCCTCCTCCCACAGATTTTCTCTCTCCATTATGCGCTCTCATGCACGCCACATCCTTGCACACTCACTCGTGTGTCCCTTCTTCGCCTGCTCTCGCACGCACCGCCTCCTTGCACGCTCTCCCGCTCGTCGCTTCCTTGCGTGCTCTCGCTTGCGCCTCTCCCTGCGCGCTCCCACACGCTCTTGCGCACGTCACTCCATTACGATGGTCTCTTCCCCCCACGCTCCACACACTCTCCTCAGACAAGCGCCCCGTGCTCTCTCTTTCTGCAAGCGCCCTGCACTCTCTCTTTACCCGCAACTGCTCTGCGCGCTCTCCTCCAGCATGCGCCCGACACATTCTTTGCCAACAAGCGCCACATGCGCTCCAGAGATAGCACTTCATCTACTGATAAGACAACCGAATCACGCTTCTCCAAAGACAATCAGATACAAGAAGCAGAGGATAAGACGCGATAAGCGCGCCTCCGAGCTTCAAAGCACCAAACATCAGAATGAGTACAGCAAGCTGCTCCCGCCTCTAGGAATTATTAGAACACGCCAGAATACAATGAGCGCCTTGCTATCCACAACAAACGAAGGAATAATTAATCTGGTGAGCGGTGGCATGTCACCCTCCAGGTTCTCTTTCTCTCTCTCCCTAATAATTATAACGAAAGGAAGTCAGTCGCCCTTGAGTTCTTGAAAAAGCCCTGTAAGAACACTTAAATTTAGTGGAGGTTTGGTCGGCACAGATCCGACCACGTGGTTTTTCATCTCTTTCCTGGGTTTTCTACGTCAAAAAAAATTGACTTGTCAGCTTTTCTTTCTCTGTGACTGTGTCCGTACTCGACCGCTCCGTGGGCTAAGATGGTCCAAGTTAATCCAATTCGATCGGGGCATCGAGTTTGGCAGCAATAAGTGTAATTCTTCTTAAAAGTATTTTAGGGTTTACGATCTTTTACACATGTATAATGTTACATATGTGCAAACACGCATATTACATTTGACCAACACTTAATGCAACATATCAAATTATTACCCTCCTTTGAGTTCAATTATTCATTTTATCTGACTAACCCGTTCAATTCACCACATCTGGAACATCAACCACTGGAGATGAACAAGAGCATGCTTGAGGATCTAGGAGGCGCGACGGCCCAGATTTTTGGTACAAATCCAACGAGGAAGTGAGGACCTCATGTAGTGTTAAAGAGTAAAAATAAAAAACAAATAAAACCAACTGAACCGACTGAACTGCACCGATTTTGAAACCAAGCCGCCCGACCCGGTGTCGGTTCAGTATGGAGTTTTTGAAATTCGAAGGATTATCAGTTCGGGTCAGTTTTCAAGTTATGAAAATCGAACCTGTTGTGTGACGCCCGGTTTTTCCACGATCCGGAGAATTGGAATGCTTTATCTCGAAGTCCGACTGGGCACGCAAACAGATAAAGAGAAACATCACAAATGACAAGAGGCTTTTTTACATGGAAAACCCAGAAAGGCTGAAAAACCACGTGCCTAGATTTGTGTCGAGCCAAAAGCCATTATTTTCTTGGAGATTACTGGAGATTGAGATGATTCCTCTGAGGGTGACATACCTGTTGGACCTTGTGACACCCTTATAGGGGGGGGGGGGGTGAATAAGGGTTCTTTTAATTTTTCTTAAAAACTTAAGCAAACTTTACTAGATGAATAACAACAATATAATTGAAGTGTGCAAATGGATACTAGCTAGAAATAATAATGATATATTTCAAAATAGTTAAATTGAATACAAAGTGTCTCTATAGAGCCAGAGACAAAGGCTCATGAAATAAATAATTTGGTAGTGTTTTCGTCGGTTCTTCTACCAAGAACCGGCAGACTAAAGCGTATCCCTTCCTAGATCTTGCTTCTAGCCTCCCCTAGATCTAACCACGACCTAGACGCTGCACACAAGGCAATGAATTTTCCCTAAGTCACATAAGGACTTGGACGCCACTCACAGGGCGGCGTTTCTCTCCTAAGCCACACAAGGGCCTAGACGCCACACACAAGACAACGATTTTTCTACCGATTACAATGAGAAAGTAAAAGAAAAGAACAAAAATAAATTGAACACTTTAGGCTAGACACTCCCTTCAAACAATGCGTAGAAGATGCCGATGAATCCTTGCTAGAGATGCTTCGAATGCTTCGCACGTGTCGTCAATCTTTCACGCTTTTTAGCCTTCTTGAGAGTATGGAGTATCTCTGAGTTCTTGAGCTCTCTAGATCATCTATGCAGGAAAGTGCACTCCAGGTAATGAAAATTGTTATTTCCTCAGAAAATGAAAGGTTTTTATATTCTGACTGTTGAAGCCAAAATTGACCTCTATGGAGTTCGGGGTCCCTGAAAGGGGTGACCTCACACCTACTACACTCGAGAGAACGTCACGGACCGGAGACTTAGGAGACTATGAACAGACCCTCGGCTCTAGCGCGGAGGTCCAACCTCACACCCGGAAGGCTACCTGAGCACTTCCCCTCCCTAGCCAATGCATGAGCTAGGGTGTCTTGAAGAGCTCTCTCTACTCTACCAAGAATAAGCTAAGGGAGGAGGAAGCTAAAAAGAAGTCCCCCTCCAAGGCACCCAAGGGGGTCTATTTATAGTTTTTCCAAGTCCTGGGGGTAAAAAGACCGAAATACCCTTACGCCCAAAAAGCCTTGGGCCAATAGAAAACAACCACGCCGGGGGGCAGAACGGTAAAAACAGGGGGGGGCAAGGGCGAGACCCTGGCCCCCGGCCATTCTCGCCCCACCAGGCCGCGAAGCAGAAGGAGGCGGGGGCGAGATCCTGGCCCCCGGCCGGTCTCGCCCCACCAGGCCGCCAAGCAGAAGGTGGCGGGGGCGAGACCCTGGCCCCCGGCCGGTCTCGCCCAACCAGGCCGCCAAGCAGAAGGGGGCGGGGGCGAGACCCTGGCCCCCGGCCGGTCTCGCCCCACCAGGCCGCCAAGCAGGAGGCGGGGGCGAGACCCTGGCCCCCGGCCGGTCTCGCCCCACCAGGCCGCCAAGCAGAAGGAGGCGGGGGCGAGACCCTGGCCCCCGGCCGGTCTCGCCCCACCAGGCCGCTAAGCAGAAGGAGGCGGGGGTGAGACCCTGGCCCCCGGCCGGTCTCGCCCCACCAGGCCGCTAAGCAGAAGGAGGCGGGGGCGAGACCCTGGCCCCCGGCCGGTCTTGCCCCACCAGGCCGCCAAGCAGAAGGAGGCGGGGGCGAGACCCTGGCCCCCGGCCGGTCTCGCCCCACCAGGCCGCCAAGCAGAAGGAGGCGGGGGCGAGACCCTGGCCCCCGGCCGGTCTCGCCCCACCAGGCCGCCAAGCAGAAGAAGGCGGGGGCGAGACCCTGGCCCCCGGCCGGTCTCGCCCCACCAGGCCGCTAAGTAGAAGGAGGCGGGGGCGAGACCCTGGCCCCCGGCCGATCTCGCCCCACCAGGCCACTAAGCAGAAGGAGGCGGGGGCGAGACCCTGGCCCCCGGCCGGTCTCGCCCCACCAGGCCGCCAAGCAGAAGGAGGCGGGGGCGAGACCCTGGCCCCCGGCCGGTCTCGCCCCACCAGGCTGCCAAGCAGAAGGAGGCGGGGGCGAGACCCTGGCCCCCGGCCGGTCTCGCCCCACCAGGCCGCCAAGCAGAAGGAGGCGGGGGCGAGACCCTGGCCCCCGACCGGTCTCGCCCCACTAGGCCGCCAGGCACCTATCGGGACGGGGCGGGTGTTAGCCAACTTGTCGCACCCGCCCCCCAAAATAGGTCCACTGGGGGGAGGTAGATTTTTCCTCCCCCTACTAGTATGTTTCCAAGCTAGAGCCAAAATTGGCCACCGAGAGTGCAAAATCTCCAAAAAGCTTAAAACTATACAGGGGCGAATACGGGGTTGTACACAATCCCCGCTCTTTTCGAGGTTGACACAAACTCGGAAAGAAATGTCCAACCCAACGTATTCGCTGAGTGCAATTTCCTTGCACGTCTATCCGGGGAGTCAACCTGCCATGCCAGCTATGGGAGCCTGGGTGGTGAGACCCCCTCCAGGTAAAAAATACTTGGCCCCCGGAGGGGTCAACCTGCCATGCCAGCTATGGGAGCCTGGGTGGAGAGACCCCCTCCAGGTAAAAAATACTTAGCCTCCACGAGAGGTACCATCGGCCCTGCCAGCTAGTGAGAGCCTGGCAGCGTGATCCTCATCGGAGCCAAGGGACTTTTACTCCCCCCGAGGCACATTCGACCCAACCAGCTAGTGGGAGCCTGGCTGAGGAGATCCTCTCGGGGGTGGGACTTACTCTCCCCGAGGCACATTCGACCCAACCAGCTAGTGGGAGCCTGGCTGAGGAGATCCTCTCGGGGGTGGGCCTTGATCTCCCCGAGGCACATTCGACCCAACCAACTAGTGGGAGCCTGGCTGAGGAGATCCTCTCGGGGGTGGGGCTTGATCTCCCCGAGGCACATTCGACCCAACCAGCTAGTGGGAGCCTGGCTGAGGAGATCCTCTCGGGGGTGGGACTTGATCTCCCCGAGGCACATTCAACCAAACCAGCTAGTGGGAGCCTGCCTGAGGAGATCCTCTCGGGGGTGGGACTTGATCTCCCCGAGGCACATTCGACCCAACCAGCTAGTGGGAGCCTGGCTGAGGAGATCCTCTCGGGGGTGGGACTTGATCTCCCCGAGGCACATTCGACCCAACCAGCTAGTGGGAGCTTGGCTGAGGAGATCCTCTCAGGGGTGGGACTTGATCTCCCCGAGGCACATTCGACCCAACCAGCTAGTGGGAGCCTGGCTGAGGAGATCCTCTCGGGGGTGGGGAACCAGGTGTTTCACTTGGGCTCTACCAAATCCAACATCCTCAAATGGGGGAAAAAGATGTGTTACATGACCCCCCCCGACTCAGCCGGTCGGGGGCTGGACTCAAAACAACATAAAAAACATACATGACTCAGCCGGGGCGAGGTTCCCTCAGAGGGTCTGGGCCTGGTGGTCGCCATCCGCTTCCTGCTCGCCGGACACTTCCATCCTGCTTAGGCTCTCCATGATCTTCTCCATCTCCTCTGCCTTGGACAACCAAGAGATGGTGTTGACGGCCGTGACATAACACTGCCTTGCCATCCTGGAGTCTCCCTTGACTCTGACCTGGATCCCTCCTGAGCTGAACTTGAGGCATTGGTGGAAGGAAGACGACACACAACAGAAGGCGTTGATGAGGGGCCTTCCGAAGATGGCGTTGTAGCTGCTTGGAGCGTCAACAATGACGAACCGGTAGTTCATTGAGACTCCCCCAATTAAACTTTGAGTCCCACTCCACCTTCAACCTCCTTCCTTTCCCCTGAAAATCCGAACAGGGGTCCGTCTGAGGCCAACACCCTTCTTGACTCTACCTTCATCTCATCAAACGCCTTCCTGAAAACGACGTTGACGGAGCTCCCGTTGTCAACCAAGATCCGGGAGACGGTGTAGCCCTCGATGGCCGTCTCGATGACCAGCGCATCGCAAAACGGATCCTCATGATCCGGCATGTCCTTCACCGAGAAGGTGATCTTCTCCTCTTGGGGCAGTGTCTGGGAGGTTGAGGCGACGCTCCTTCGGTACATGACATGAAGGCTTGACTTCCGAGTGGCCTCAACCCCCACTCCACCATGGATCACCGCTATACCACCTCAGGGTCCGACATCGACCCGGTCCTCACACACATCATCTCCCCCTCTTTGGGGCAGAACCTCTTCAACCCGCACTGGCGGCTGCGGCTGGGCAGGGCCTCTCGCCCCCTTACTTCCAGAAACTCGGGGCAGGTAGCTGTGGCGTGCCCCTCCACCTGGTGGAAGTCACAGTACGGTAGCGCTCCTCCCCTCCTTCGGCGGGCTGGGTGTTCTCTCCTGTTTCCTCTTCCCCCTCCACCTATCGTCAAGGCTTGCTGCGGTGGGGGGAGGAGCTGTCTTGGGGCTTGCCTGTGGAAGTTGAACCTCCCTTGGCCCCCATGGAAGTTTCCCCCATATTGGGCGTAACCTCTTCCCGGGCCCTGAACGGGTCCTCCCTGCTGCCTCCAACATGGTTTCGGACCCTCCTGAGCTCTCCGCTCCTCTCTCCTTCTTCCCTCCTGAGGCCTCGAGCCACCTTGCTCCTTTGCCTCTGTCTCTGTCAGCTTTGCCAACTTTTTGACAAACGCCGGGTTGGCCGCCTCCATGGCTATCTCCTCTTCCGCCCTTTCCATCAGCTCCTCGAAGGAAAGGGGGGCCTTCCGGGTCAAGCTCATCTTGAAGAAGCCCTCCTTCAGCCCAACGGTGAAGGCCATCTGGAGAGCATACCCTGGCATCTCCTGGACCTCCAGGATCTCCCCCTGGAACCTGTCAACGTAACGGGCTAGCGACTCCTCGACCCCCTGTCTTATCAGGAAGATGGACTCAGGACTCCTCTTCCGCTTCTTGGAGGTGGAGAAGCGAAGCTGAAAGCTCCGGCTCAAGTCCTCGAACCCATAGATCGACCTTGGAGGGAGTTGATGGAACCAGTCCCTTGCCTTCTCCTTCAATGTAATCGCAAAGAGGCAACACTTGAAGGCATCCGTCATCGGCCTGATGGAGACGGCATCCTCGAACCACTGCAGGTGCTGAACGGGGTCATCCTTCCCGGTATAGTAAGCCATGTCTGGCTCTCTGAACCCCTCTGGAACGGGAGCTGAGATGATTAGCTCGCTGAAGGGTGACCCCCTAAGGGGTGGTCTCGCCATTTCCACTCGCGCGACCTGCTCCTCTGGGAGGTTGGCACTCGCCGGGCTGGAGAACAGCTCCCGGCCGGTGAGGTCTCGCTCGACCCCATCTCCCATCCTCTCCTTTCCTGGCCTTCTTCCTTGTGCGCTTCCCTCTCCCCCCGCTGGGGTCATCTCGCCTAGACCCCTGGGAGTCGACTCATTGAGGGGGGGAGCTAGCTCCTGGGGGGTCGGGGTGGAGCTGCCACCCTGAGGAGCAATGCTTCGCAGCATCTCCATGATGCCCTGGATGGAGGCCATGAACTCTTGCCTCCCCACAAAGGGTCCTGAGCTAGGGAGCTCGACGAGATCATCACTACCTCCCTGACCTCCAGTCATGACTCTCTCCCGAGATCTTCTGTGCTGGTCACTCTCCACGCTCACCGCACCAAAGTGTTAAAGCCAAAATTGACCTCTGTGGAGTTCGGGGTCCCTGAAAGGGGTGACCTCACACCTACTACACTCGAGAGAACGTCACGGACCAGAGACTTATGAGACTATGAACAGACCCTCGGCTCTACCGCGGAGGTCCCACCTCACACCCGGAAGGCTACCTGAGCACTTCCCCTCCCTAGCCAATGCTTGAGCTAGGGTGTCTTGAAGAGCTCTCTCTACTCTACCAAGAAGAAGCTAAGGGAGGAGGAAGCTAAAAAGAAGTCCCCCTCCAAGGCACCCAAGGGGGTCTATTTATAGTTTTTCCAAGTCCCGGGGGTAAAAAGATCGAAATACCCTTACGCCCAAAAAGCCTTGGGCCAATAGAAAACAACCACGCCGGAGGGCAGAACGGTAAAAATAGGGGGGGCAAGGGCGAGACCCTGGCCCCCGGCCGGTCTCGCCCCACCTGGCCGCGAAGTAGAAGGAGGCGGGGGCGAGATCCTGGCCCCCGGCCGGTCTCGCCCCACCAGGCTGCCAAGCAGAAGGAGGTGGGGGCAAGACCCTGGCCCCCGGCCGGTCTCGCCCCACTAGGCCG
Source organism: Platanthera guangdongensis (assembly GCA_039583875.1). Lineage (NCBI taxonomy): Eukaryota > Viridiplantae > Streptophyta > Magnoliopsida > Asparagales > Orchidaceae > Platanthera > Platanthera guangdongensis. Next base: position 190,890,385 of record CM077148.1, read on the forward strand.
CCAAGCAGAAGGAGGCGGGGGCGAGACCCTGGCCCCCGGCCGGTCTCTCCCCACCAGGCCGCTAAGCAGGAGGCGGGGGCGAGACCCTGGCCCCCGGCCGGTCTCGCCCCACCAGGCCGCCAAGCAGAAGGAGGTGGGGGCGAGACCCTGGCCCCCGGCCGGTCTCGCCCCACCAGGCCGCTAAGCAGAAGGAGGCGGGGGCGAGACACTGGCCCCCGGCCGGTCTCGCCCCACCAGGCCGCTAAGCAGAAGGAGGCGGGGGCGAGACCCTGGCCCCCGGCCGGTCTCGCCCCACCAGGCCGCCAAGCAGAAGGAGGCGGGGGCGAGACCCTGGCCCCCGACCTGTCTCGCCCCACCAGGCCGCTAAGCAGAAGGAGGCTGGGGCGAGACCCTGGCCCCCGGCCGGTCTCGCCCCACCAGGCCGCTAAGCAGAAGGAGGCGGGGGCGAGACCCTGGCCCCCGGCCGGTCTCGCCCCACCAGGCCGCTAAGCAGAAGGAGGCGGGGGCGAGACCCTGGCCCCCGGCCGGTCTCGCCCCACCAGGACGCCAAGCAGAAGGAGGCGGGGGCGAGACCCTGGCCCCCGGCCGGTCTCGCCCCACCAGGCCGCCAAGCAGAAGGAGGCGGGGGCGAGACCCTAGCCCCCGACCGGTCTCGCCCCACCAGGCCGCCAGGCACATATCGGGACGGGGCGGGTGTTAGCCAACTTGTCGCACCTGCCACCCCAAAAGAGGGCCACTGGGGGGAGGTAGATTTTTCCTCCCCCTACTAGTATGTTTCCAAGTTAGAGCCAAAATTGGCCACCGAGAGTGCAAAATCTCCAAAAAGCTTAAAACTATACAGGGGCGAATACGGGGTTGTACACTGGCGCTATCGCCGGGCGATACTGGGTATCGCCATCTGGCGATATCGGTAACCGCTGCCACGTGTCACACGAACTCCTCATTCTCGCATCGCACAAAATTTGAGCGCCGAATTGTGCACTATCACCGAGTGATACCAGTTATTGCCGTCTGGCGATAGCGAAATAACGGAAGCCACGATTTCGTTGAGCGTCGAGCGGAAATGCGTCGAGTGGCGCTATCGCCTGTTGGAGATACCCAATATCGCCTGGCGATATCTCCCGAGCTCAAGTCTGATCTGATTCAGCATCAAAAAGATATTAGATATTAACCTGTGTTATCTGCACACCAAAAACATCCAAATATCAAATACAAACAAGATTTATTATTAGCAAACTAGGAAGCGTGGAATGCATGCTCCAACAATCTCCCCGTTTTAATAATAACAAATCCATTAAGAAAGAAATCATTAATGTTAAAAAGGTCCACCCAAATTGAGTATCAAGACGAAGCATGTGTACGTGCACAAATTGCTCCTGGATGAAACACTCTCCCTACATGTGATCTCCCCCTAAATGGAAGTATATGGAAATTCGTGTATTTTAATTAAAGATGTGAAAAAATAATTTTTCCAAGTGTGCACAAAAATATATGACCAGATTTCGGTGAATGATTTCTTTTGTAAAGTGTCTCCCCCTTTGGTATTGTCAAAAGATAGGTAAAAGTGCGGCGGAAGCGAAAGAAGGAAAAACACAAAAGAGAGACTCATAGAGGACAAGTGAGCAATGTAGAATAAATAAAATGAGTAAACAGTAACTGTGGCAACGTTTAACAAACTATATCACAAACACATACACTAGTGAATAGGTTTTGTGAAACAGTTCTCAGTCCAATTCTCATAAGAAGAACGTTTAGAGAGGATAATGTTGTGTACATGTGAGGTGTTGTCGGAAATACTTATGCATAGTCTTACAAAAAAACATGAACACGAGAATGTTAAAAAAAACATAACATAGAGGTAGACATGCGGAGCTATACTCGTACCCAAGTGTTCAGAGCACACAAGAAATAAATTATTCATGTAAAGATTTGCAAAAGATACTTTACAATTCTTGTCAAGGTGCTCAACCCCACAATGCTTATGAATACTTATCAGGAGGGTAAGTATTGCATGGTGGAGGTTCCTTGTCAGCCCTGTATTATTTGAGTGTTTTCTTTTTTTGTTGTTCTTGTGTGAAACAATCACCAAAAGTTTGTACTTTTGGGATGATACACTTTTGTTACTCACATTTTTTCTTTAGCTGAACAAAGGAGTCTGAATTCACTTATGAGAGCATATAGAATAATTTAATAGTATGGTGCACTGTACCAAACTCGGATAAAGCAAAAGCAGAAAACATGCATCACTAGTGGTTATGGTAAAACATTCACAATTCACATTTTGTAAGATGGATGCATACGAAGATTTGCATAAACGTGAGTGAAATAACATTATCATAACTAAAAAATTTCTCATACTTAGAGGCATGCGAAAACAACGTCACGAGGTTAAGAACACTAGTACTGAAATATGTAGAACAGATATAAGAGTGGTAAACTAGAGAACTAAGTTAGTATAAATCTAAAAAAAAACATTACACCTGGCCTAAATCTGAGTCAGAAAGACAATTTGAAGAAACAACAAAAAGTCACTATCGCCGGGCGATACCGGGTATCGCCGGTTGGTGATAGTGGTAAAAGGATAAAAACGGGCTCATTCAGTCAAAGACATCAAACCAAACCTCTTTCCTGAAGACAGATTGCGGAAGGCGGAGGAGAAGGAGGCAAAACCCTAACACCTAGGTATGAAAACTTAGATTTTGGCTTTAATTCTTTTGATTTTTATGGATCTAATTGTTAGGATAGTGTAGCATGTAATCTTAGATGAGAAATTTCCAGGTTTTAAAATGTTTAAATTTTTTTTTGGATCATAAGAAACTAGGGTTGTTTTAGTGAAAGATGTGTATAGTTTCTTGAATTTAAGAAGTTGTAAAAGGATTTGGAGAAAAAAACCTTGCAGATCTGGTATGTTGGATGAAGGGGGAAACCAGATCTGAAGTTGGAAATGGCGGAAAACCATTTCTCGCTATCGCGCGGCGACAGTGGGTGTCGCCGGATGGCGAGACCCAAAAAAAAATTTTTGTTTCTGAAAAAAAAACAATTTGATATGCAGGAATGGCTCCATGCCAGTTCCAAAGCGCGAAGAAGCACATGGAGTGACTCATATTCATCATATCAAACATTTCCGTGAATAGAGAACGCTAACATAGGAATCAGACGGGTGATTGAATTCGACCCGACCCGACATGCACATATTCATGATTTGTTAGCAATGACTGAAATAATGTCGATTATTATTCCAGACACATTCTCCTCCGTACTGATTCGAGAATTTTATAATTATCTCAAAGATCCGCGTTTCACGTAATTGAATGACGGAGCCCGATCGAAAATTCAAGGACAGGCGGTAAAAATAACACACTATGACCTGAGAGATGAGTTTGGATTAAGCGAGCATGAAAACACTTTAGATGTAGTAGAGAACTATCAGAAGGATAGAGATTGAACAATATTGAATATGATTTTGCATGAAAATTACATCAAAACACTAATTCAATCAACGGCCACCCCTACGGAGGATGCACGACTAGTGCAAGATATAATGAGGCATACTGTCTTACTGAAATCCGGAGATACACGGAAAATAACGGCTCAACTCAGTTATGTGACATACATGATTTTGGAGCGAGAGCCGTTTGACATGGCGGATTTTGTCCTTTCGATAGTACGCTATTCATTTAGATTGAAAAGTCCTAATTGGAAGAAATTGAACACACTACCACTTGGAGCCGTCATCCAACGGATTTTATATAAGAAATATATGTGGATCGACCCCGATTTGTACTTTAATGATTGTATCCCATCTATATATTCAACGAGTGGAACGCCTTCCATCGGTCGATCAACACGAGGAGGGTCGTCAAGGAGGAGTGAACCAATGTCCACTATCCGAAACCCGTCAATTCCTAGAGGTGGATCGTTGCGAGAAGGGTTGGACGACTTGCGAGAGTCGTTCGAAGAACACAAGAGGGATGTGAAGAAAAACTTCTTGGGAATTCAGAATTTTTTTAAATTTCTGACAAAAAGTTTGAAGTTGAAGCCCGCTCCAGCAGAGGCAGCAGAATGGGAAGATCCGGTCATGGAGCAGCCCCATACATCGACTCGCCGAGCACGTCGGACGCGGAGCAGCGAGCACAGTTCGACAGATGACCAGGGAGAGACCAGTGAAGGTGACAACATAAATTTTCGAAGATTTCGGGATGGCTGGACATTTTGCCGCTGTCGCCCGACGACAGGCACTGTCGCCGGCGACAGTGAATTTTCTTCAATGTGAGTAATTATTTATGATGTAATGTTATGTGGCACTTATATGTGGTATTATGCTTTTGTAACAATATATAAGACTCGATATATGGTGTTTCCATTTATGTAATTTTATTTTGGACTTAATGCTCATGATTTTAACAATTTAATGATGTTAATATTATTTATTTTTTGTTTTTTTTGCTTGCGATGGGAATCTATTAAGTTGAAAGGTCTAGAATGCCTAGTTCTAATCGTAATAAAGAGAAACGGGAATCTGAAAGTGGTTTTGTGAAAATATACGCCAGCTGTGAATCAGTGCTTATAAAATTGACTTTTATCGTATTTTGTTTTATGTGGTGTCTTATGAAATGATGACGTACATCAATTTGTTTGGACTTAGAATGATGAACTGGATTATATGTGTACAACCCCGTACCCGGCCGAGTGGGATCCTCCCCAAGTGGCGGGCTCGGGGTATGCTATGAGCGGTGATTTGGTGCAGCCCCGTTCGAGCTCATGCGAGCTCTCGTGCACGCGTGCGGAGGTTTTGTGCGTATAAGGTTTTTACAAATGAATGCTAATATTATAATGCATATATTATAGATATTTATGGTGTTGAAAAAGGGAGAGGCATGGGGTACAAGCAAAAGCAAAGATAGAAAAAGACGACAGAAAAAGGGAAAACGGGGAGGGGGTGGCCGGGGTTCAACAGGTGAGAAAGACAAAGAAAAGAAGGAAATAAAAGAATAAAAAAGAAGGAAGATAAAGGGGAGCGGTGGGTACAAGCAGCAGAGAGCAAAAAAATAGAGAGAGGAAAAGAGGAGGCAGCAGCGGGGGTTTTCTTCTCTCCCAGGCTAGGGTTCGGCCAGGAGGAATATCGCCGACCACTAGGGGCGGCCGTAATCCACCCCCTTTCTCTTCCCCGTCGGCATACAACAACAGCCCGAGCCTCGTCCCCTTTCTCTCTCCCTCTCTCGTCGCCAGTTAAAAAGAGCAAGCACAACCCCTTCCGCCTCTCTCAGTCCCGCCCGCCTCCCTCCCTCTCTCTCCGGCCGCCGCCTCAGCAAGGAGAAGCCTCCCGCCTCCCTCTCTCTCTCCGGCCGCCGCCTCAGCAAGGAACAGCCGCTCGCCTCCCTCTCTCTCTCCGGCCTCCTGAAGCAGCAGCCCGAGCCGCCTCCCTCCCGTCCTTTTTCTGTCCAGGTCGCCGCCTCTGGAGCAGGTGAGGCCGGGAACACCTTCCCCGCCACCTCTGGAGCAAAGCGAGGACGGGAGTGTAACACCCCAGATTTTTGATTGCGTACGCATGATGAGCATTACGTTGGCTTTGACCATTGTTCGAGCATGGTTTTTCCCGCGGGCTTGCGAGTGGCTGTTTTGGTAGCCGAGTTGCACGATTCCCCAGCAAACCGGAGTCCAAAGTGGGGACTCGGTGAGGCCTCTTAGGGAATGTTTGCACTTTTTCGCTCCCGGGAAATGTTGCTCAAAACGGGTTGCTTGTATAGCAAACAAAAAAGGGTAAAAAGTTCTTAAGGCAAAAATGGTCTAGGACGACACAGAAACACTTTTCAAAACAGGGAAAAAGGGTCGTTTTTGTGCGTGACATGCCCCCCGACACGGGCGTGACCCAGGGCGTGACCTGGGCGTGAACTCCTTGACTCGACGAATTTTTCTTGCGTCGAGTTGAGCTCGACGAATGGGGTACACGCCCCATGACACGGGCGTGTCACGGGCCATGTCCCGCAATGTCAACTTGCCACCAAGCCTCCCATGATCAGCTTTCACCCGCCTGCAGGTATGACATGCAGGTATTCATATATCACAAGTAAAGAAAGCCACCAATGGGCGCCAACAAGCTGATACGAACCCATTGGGGCACATGTATGTCTGTACAACAAAGAAAAGAACTACCTCGCTAAGTAAGCTCGGCTAGCTCCAAATAAACTCGATCCAAGCACTAGCCGCTCAACCGGCTACAACCTGCACCTGAGGCATTCAAGAAAGAACACTTCAGCAATCATCAAAGCTACAAAATATAGTAGGAAGTTCAGAAAATATGACGAAGGGGCTTACCGACCCCGTAGCAATGTTTCATGTAAGTATAATGAGTAAACAAAAACAGGTGGAAAACAAGTATTCAATACTGTCAATCCCAAGTGCCAAACGCACCAAGTGCGTACAATTTTTCATCAAGTCCTGCTCAACCCGCAGGAGCAAAAAGGCAAAACACATGCCCATGCCAATCATCCTTAGTACAAGTGAAACATAAGCAGCGGTTAAATGCGATTCAGCAAGGGTCTTTTGGTGGCAGCCCTAAAGTGGAACGCACCAATAAAAGCCAGCTCAAATTCGGGCCAAAATGGTGCTCTACACCACAAATCCAAACCCGGTGGCCACAAAGGCTTAAACCACACCACCTGAAAGGGGAAACTAGATCTGATATACTCTAAAGGGGGGTGAATAGAGTATATGGTGCTTTTTAAAAACACAAAGAAAACTTTTTGCAAAGCTTTACAACAATTGTTGTAATGAGTGTAAGCAGGGAAGCAGAAATAAAACTAAGCTATGCAGATATTAAGCACAAGAAAATCTAGGCCAGAAACAAAAAGAAAACATGCAGAACCAGATGACACAAGGAAATATAGTGGTTCCCCAACTTGGGTACATCCACTCTTCTACCACCCTAGGTAGGAATCCACTGCAGGATGAGTTGATCAGGTGTCCTGGGCACCAATGAGCTTTTGATAAGGTGCTCAAAAACCAAATCAGATTTTTTGATCAGGTGTCTTGCCACCAATGAGCTTTTGACAAGGTGCTCAAAAACCAGATTCAAACTTTTGAAGGGAGTTTGAAAAACCCTTTACAGAATGGGGTTGAGAGAGTGATGGCAGTCTTCTCTTTTCTCAATCAACTGAGAAGACTAAGTGGATTCAGTGATGTTGTCAAAGCTCCCCCTGAGTCCTTGAAATCTTCAGGAAGATGAGCTTTGCTGAGGGTGATAGGCCTTCAAAGATAGATCTCCAGCAAAAGATGATTTCAGCAAGCTGAAATGTTGAGTGTCTGGAGTCTGAGATGATGTTGGCCTTGAACACTTTAGAGCTGAAGAGATCTGAAAAACTTGATCTCTTTTTGATGAGTGTTCTTCTGAATTCTTGTTGACAGAAGATTGAGAGAGTCTCTGTGTATTGAGAGATATCCTGTTCTTGTCTATCTCTATTCTCTTGTTCTTGTCTATCTTCTTTTCTGTGTGTCCTGTCTGATTCAAAAACATTCTCTCTTTTATTCTCTGAGTCTGAATAGAAAATTGCACTGTCAAAGATAGCCGTTGGTCTGAATTAATTACAGCCTTAATTGCATAATATGTTCTGAAGGAAAGTCCACTGATTTGTTCCTAGAAAAATCCCTTGAAACTTGCTCCAGAAGTAAATGAAAACGGCTGGCAGATCTTCTGAATTAAATGCAGAATAACTTCTATCTGATTTGAATTTGAATTCTGAAAGATAACTGAAATCGTCGAACTGAGCTCTGCTATCGTCGAGCTGAGCTCAGCGAACTGGAAAAAGCAAGCAGCAAAGAAATCGTCGATCTGAGCTCAAAGATCGTCGAACTGAGCTCAGAGATAAGGATCCAGTGCAGAGCCAAAATCGTCGACCTGAGCTCAGCGATCGTCGAACAGAGCTCGACGATGTTGAGAAGTTGAGCTCAGCGATCGTCGACCAGAGCTCGACGATATTATGAGGATTGATCTCAGCGATCGTCGAATGGAGCTCGACGATCTGTCAATAGTTGAGCTAGACGATCGTCGACCGGAGTTCGACGAAACGTCGTGCTGAGCTCGACGATTTGGACTTGGTTTCCAGAAAAACTTGGGTCTTCAGGGCAGCTTCCAAACCTAGACTCCTGATCCCTTAGACTCAATTCTAATTGACCTATAATCTATACAGAAGGTCAAAGCATAAATTCCTAGAGACATAGTGATCCTGACCCAAATTAGTAATAGGGTGTTCCAACAATCTCCCCCTATTTGGGTTAGGAAAACTATTTACAGACTTTGAAAAACAAGCAACATCATACAGTCAGAAAAACATAAAAACAACAATAACAAGACACAGAGCAGAACCATCACAGAGATATATATATATGTGTTATCCAGAAGGCAGTCAGAAAAACCAAAAGTTGTCACCTTACAGAGTTACTCCTTTTCTTTGCCTTTTACCATCTTAATTTCTCTGTTATGATCTAAAGCTTGTTGTTTGGATCTGGTATCATCAGCTGCACCCAAATAAATTTGCTTTGAAGCCCTGGGAACCACTGCAGCTGGATGCAACTCCATGTATCTGTCTGCATCAAAGAACTTACTGGAGGCATATCTTTCTAACTCTTTTTGCCTTTGCTCTGACATGGTAGAGATATTGGAAGTGTCTAGCCCTTGTTCTTTTGCTTTCTTTATCTGATCCAAAGCAGCCAGCTCTTTCATTCTTGCAGTCCAAGCCATAAGATTTTTCTCAGGATCCTCAAATGGAATAGGTGGCTCATACCTGTTGGAAGTAGTTTCTTGAGGAGTCCTGACAGTCACATTATCTTTGAGCTTGTAGGGAAAAGGACCAGAAGTAGTGTCAGATGGAACATGTCCTCCCCTAGAGTAAGGGTGCTGCCTGGAGTGTCCTTTAGAGTAAACCTGAGTTTCTCTTTGATTTCCCTTATATCCTCCCCTTATAGAGTAAGACCCCCTAGACTGGCTTTCCCTTTGGTATGTTCTTGCATGAGGCTGGTAGGGAGCCTGGCTTCTAGCAGGGCCTGAGCTGGCAGAGCTGCCACCTGCACCTGCATCAGGTGGAGGTGGTGGAGGAGGATGAGGGTGCTTGGACTGAGAGGAACCTTTCTCATATTTCCTCTTCTTCTTCATAGCCTTCAACTGGTTCTTAGAGAATTGCATCCAATGCTCAGTGATTGGGCAATTATGCAGAATATAGTATGGAATGTCATTGTCATCTCTAATCTTGGCAGGAGGGACCCTTTTCAAAGCCTTACTTCTTGCTTTCCTTTTCTTAGCAATTGTGGCAGATGAGTCATCAGAAGCAGTAGCATAATCCTCAGATTCAGAGCTTTGTGCATCATACAAGACATCAAGCTGTTTCATCAAATCTTCTTTCAGTTTAACAGCAGCTGATGGAGCAACAGATACAGAAGCAGGAGGAGCAACAGAAGCAGCAGCAGATGAAACTATAGGTACTGGAGCAGCAGAAGTTACAACAGATATTGCTTCAGGAATGAGGGCAGCAGCAGCAGCTTCAGAAACAACAACTTCTACAGCAGGCTCAAAATCAACAGCCTCTGTCATCAAAACATCCTGTGAAATAGGCTCAACAGCAGCAGATATAACTTCAGAGGTAGACACAGCATTGTCTTCAGCAGCAGCAGCAGTAACATCAGAAGCAGCAGTCACTGACAGAATAAACTCAGAGATGATTCTGGGGTCACAGCAGGAAAAGGGCACTAGAGCCTTGGACAAATCTTCTGACTGGGCAGCAAGAACCTCTGGAGGCTGGACAGGATATGGCTCTGGGAGGCAGCAGAAGTAAGCAGTGTCAAAAGTAGATAGCAATGACCTTAGGTCTGTTGCTAGTACTGGTGTAGCAGCAGCAACAGAAACAGACACAGCAACAGTAGCAGCAGAAACAACAGCAGGGGCAGCAACAGCAGCAACAACTTCATAAGGCATCTCCCCCTGCCTGGATGCAGATACCTGTGCATCAAGGCACACTGCTGGTGGTGCTGCTAGAGGAGTAAGGAAAGAGGACAGCCTGGCAGAGAGAGCTGCCACTGATTGTTGTAGAGGAGCTAAAGAGGCCTCCATGAGAAGGGAGAGCCTAGGTGCAAGGAGCTCATACAACTGATCAGCAAGGGCTGGGAGATCTACATGCTCAAGGGGAGCAGAGGTAGAGGGTACAGGAATGGCTGATGGAGCTGGAGGAGGAGAGCTGAAGGATGGAATGAAAGGTTCAGGAGAGGGGATGGTAGAGATGGAGGATAATGGGATGGAGATGGAGGGAGTGAAGGTGGGTTGATCAATAATTTGGTGGAGGAGGTCTTGGAAAGTGGTGGAGGAGGATGGTAATTCTGGAGGAGAGGAGGGGGAATCATCCATATAGGATTCATCCAGAAGTGTGAAGGAGGGAATTGATGGAGATGGGGTGACATCTGGAGGTGGATAGGAGAATAGGGGGTGGAAGAGGTCTGCTGGTGGGGATGAGATTGTTGCTGGAGATGGAGTAGATGTTGGAGATGGGCTGGAAATGGTAATAGGAGAGGAAGCTGGAGTGGTGGATGGAATGGGTAAGGTTGAACTTGGAGGAGGGGAAGCAGCAGCACTAGCAGCAGGCAGGTCTTCTGCAGGGGCAGAGACCTGTGGTGGAGTGACTCTTAGAGTCCTGGTGCCTGAAGGGCCAGAAGAAGAGGGCCTGCTGGGCTTGGAGATTTGCCTGTCCCATTTGCCAAAAAGGGCACAGGTGAGTCTCTTGGAGGCATTGATGTGCACTCCAGAGGAGACTAGCAGGGTGGGGCACTTAGCCTGGAGGAAGACTCCCAGTATTCTTCCATAATTCACAAAAGTCTTGTTTATCTTTTTCTTCAATAAATCAAAGAATACTTCTCCCCAGTTCAAGCTTTTTCTGTCTACCAGAGCTCCCATAAGGCAGAGCTGATATCTGGAGATTGTGTCATGAGCAGAATGCTTGGCCAAGAGAACCTTGCCTACTACATCAGCCAGAAACCTGTATTCCACAGACAGGTTCCTTTTAAACAGCTTGCTAGGGTTCCCCTCAGGATGACCCATCCTGGCAAGTACATCAGCAAACTCTTCTCCAGAAAGGTCAGCAGAATCTTCACCATTCCTTAAACCAAAAACCTCTGTCAATACTGCTGGAGTCATAGGTACCTGGGTGCCACCAATGGAACCAACTATGGTATTTGTGTCAAGGTTGTGGGCAGTATAAACCCATTCTTTAATTTCATCTGAGGCCAATTTGATTCTTGTTGTCATAAGGGCAGATAGATGCTGTTCTTTGAATAAGCTGAGAATGTCTTGGAAGATTTGTTCGGTTGTGTTGAAGGAATTGAAATCGATGTCAAAGCCTGCATCAAATTTCATTGCAGAGAGTACAGCAACTGAAACGGCCATGGTACCTGCAAAAATCAACAGACAAAACGACCAAGGTAGAACTGTTTGGAGGGAAGAAAAGTTTGCAGAGAAATTGAAAGCGCAAGAGAGAACGACGACGAAAAAGGAGTTTTATATTAGGGTTCGACGCAGAAAAGGAAAAATCGTTGAACTCAGTTCGACGATCGAGGCTTCTAAAGGAATCTGAAGAGACTCCAAAATCGTCGATCTCCGTTCGACGATCTGGAAAGGCGTCGAGCTCCGTTCGACGATCGTTCAGTGAACAAAATCGTCGAGCGCCGTTCGACGATCGTTGACCGAAGGAGACAGTTCATGCTGTCTGAGGGGCGCTGAACTCAGTTCGACGATTCTGGAAATCGTCGAACTCCGTTCGACGATCTTTGGGAAAATCGTCGAGCGCAGTTCAGAGATCAGAGAAATCCTAGACACTAAGGAAAAACAGAATTTTGCCTAGTCTTGGTCCATTTTTAGCTTTCAAAGTCTTGAGTATTAATTAAGACTTCCTCCATCTAACATTCCTAACTGATTTAGGAAGAAGGTATGTTTCTTTTCATCCAAAGGCTTGGTGAAAATATCTCCCCTTTGTAAATCAGTTGGGATATACTGCAATTCAATTTTGTTCTTTTCAACATTATCCCTTAAGAAATGATGCCTAATCTCTATATGTTTTGTCCTACTATGGAGGACTGGATTTTGAGCTATGGAGATAGCACTTGTATTGTCACAAAAGATTTTTGACTTCTCTAAGTTGTAACCATAGTCTAGGAGTTGATTTTGAATCCACAGTATTTGTGAACAACAACTGCCTGCAGCCATATATTCAGCTTCAGCAGTTGAAGTTGACACAGATGTTTGTTTCTTGCAAAACCAAGAGACAAGTCTATCACCAAGGAACTGACAAGTTCCACTGGTGCTTTTCCTGTCAATTCTGCATCCAGCATAATCAGCATCAGAGAATCCAGTTAACTCAAATGCTGAATCTTTTGGATACCAGAGACCTAGATTTGGACAACTTTTAACATACCTAAGAATCCTCTTTACTAAAGTGAGGTGTGACTCTCTAGGGCTAACTTGGAATCTAGCACATATACATGTAGCAAACATTATATCTGGTCTACTAGCTGTAAGGTACAGTAAAGAGCCAATCATTGCTCTATATGTTGTCTGATCAACAGGTTTCCCATGTTCATCAGCATCCAATACAGCATTGGTAGGCATGGGTGTTTTCATGCAAGATGCTTCAGACATGCCAAATTTCTTAACCAGCTCATTAACATATTTGGTTTGAGAAATAAAGATGCCTTCAGCATGTTGTTTGACTTGCAATCCTAGGAAGAAGGATAGCTCACTCATGCTACTCATCTCAAATTTAGAATGCATTAGGTTAGAAAATCTTCTGCACAATTTTGAGTCAGTAGAACCAAAAATGATATCGTCTACATAGATTTGTACTAGTAGGGTATGGGACTTATGGGTTCTAATGAAAAGAGTTTGGTCTACTCTACCCCTTATAAAACCATTTTCCAAAAGAAAGCATGCTAAGGTCTCATACCATGCTCTAGGAGCTTGCTTGAGACCATATAATGCTTTATTTAATCTGAAAACAAAATCAGGATGAGTTGGAGAGATAAAACCTGGAGGTTGTCTGACATAGACTTCCTCTTTGATGTCTCCATTCAAGAAGGCACTCTTGACATCCATCTGATAAACCTTGAAGCCTTTGTGAGCTGCATAAGCTAGAAAAATCCTGATGGCTTCCAATCTTGCAACAGGTGCAAAGGTCTGGTCGTAGTCAATTCCTTCTTCTTGAGAGTATCCTTGGGCAACTAGCCTTGCCTTGTTCCTTATTATTATTCCTTGATCATCCAGTTTGTTTCTGAATACCCATTTTGTTCCAACAATGGAATGATCCTTAGGCTTGGGCACTAGTTCCCATACTTTGTTCCTCTCAAATTGATGCAACTCCTCTTGCATGGCAATGATCCAGTGTGGATCTTGCTCTGCATCTTGAATGGACTGAGGTTCAATTTGAGAAAGAAAGCAGGTGTGCAACAGGTTTTGGTTGACCTGATTTCTGGTTTGCACACCAGCTGAGATTTCTCCAATTATTTGGGTAATTGGATGGTCTCTTGATGTTACTAAATCAACAGGGGGTGTTGATTGTTCACCAACCTGTGTTGTTGTTTCCTCTTGTGGTACAACAACTGGCTCTTCAAATGGAGCTTCAATGTGTTGAGCATTGCTTTCATCTTCACTGCTTTCATCCTCTTGAGCAACCTGTAGCTTATTCATATCTTCAACTAGAGAGTGTTCCTGCAAAGGTTCTATGGTAGAAGAGATCTTCTCCTTGAAAGACATGTTAGTTTCATCAAAAGAAATATGAACAGATTCCTCAATTTTCAATGATGATTTATTATAAATCCTATAGGCCTTGCTGATCATGGAGTATCCCAGAAACACTCCTTCATCAGCTTTGGCTTGAAATTTTGCTAGATGTTTCTTATCATTATTGTGAATATAACAAATGCAACCAAAAATTTTGAAATAGTCAACTTTAGGTTTCTTCCCTTTGAGTAATTCATAGGGAGTCTTTCCCTTCAGTTTATGTATCAGGCTTCTGTTCAGCACATAGTTGGAGGTGTTCACTGCCTCTGCCCAGAAGGATAGAGGTAGATGAGCATCTGACAATAATGTGGTGGCAGATTCAATAAGGGTTCTATTTTTCCTTTCAGCTACCCCATTTTGTTGAGGAGTTCTAGGAGCTGAGAAAGTATGTCTGATCCCTTCACTCTGACAGAACTCTTGCATAAGAAGAGAATCAAACTCTGTCCCATGATCACTTCTGATCAGGGCAATATGAGTATTGAACTCAATCTTTATACATTTGAGAAACTCTGTCAGACACTTAAAGTTATCAGACTTCTTCCTTAGAAAGAACACCCAAGTGAATCTAGAGAAGTCATCTACAACAACTAAAGTGTAGGATTTCCCTCCTAGGCTTTGTACTGTGATGGGTCCAAATAGATCCATGTGTAACAGATACAGTATCCTAGGTGAATCACTCTTATTAAGTGACTTAAAGCTGTTTTTAGTTTGCTTGCCTAGTTGACAGGCCTTGCAGAGTCCTTCCTTCTTGTAGGGGCCAGAAGGTAGTCCTCTAACAAGGTTGTCCTTGGAGAGCCTAGCAATAGTTCTAAGGTTTAGGTGTCCTAATCTCTTATGCCATAAAACATTTGGTCTACAAACTGAGTTGAATAAACAGATATCTATAGTAGTTGAAAGAAAGTCTACAAGGTAGATGTTACCTTTCCTTTTACCTGTCAACACAGTGGTGTTGTCCTCTGACTTGATCTTGCATAGGGTTTTGCTGAAGGTCACCTGGTAGCCTTCATCACATAGCTGACTGATGCTGATTAGATTGTGCTTCAGTCCTTCCACATATGCTACCTTCTTGAAGGTTACAGAACCAATCTGGACTTCTCCATATCCTTTAGTCTGTCCAAAGTTGGAGTCACCAAAGATAACTTTGGGTCCAAGCTTGGCTCTAAAGGAACTGAGGTTGTCCTTGTTCCCTGTCATGTGCTTAGAGCACCCACTATCCAAATACCATTGCTGGTTAGATGTTGGATAGGTCTTCACCTGCACATAAAGCAGTTCACTTGTTTTTGACCTAGTTTACCTTGGGCCTAGGTTGATAACCTTTAAATTCAGAAATGAAAGACATCCCTGGCTGACTCTTATATCCTTCAGGATGATATCTCCTTGGAGGTAAAATCCATTCAGTATAAGGGTTAAATGTTTGGGATGAAGAACCCTCAGGATTCAATTTTGACTTGCCATTGAAAAAATTTCCAGAGCTCTGACCTCTGTTCGACGATCTTGGAGCTGAGTTCGACGATCTTGGGTCAGATCGTCGAGCTCCGTTCGACGGTCGACTATGGCTGAGGTCAGGTATATGGGATCGTCGACCAGCGTTCGACGATCTTGGCTTAGATCGTCGATCAACGTTCGACGATTTGTCCTGAGATCGTCGAGCTGCGTTCGGCGATCGTCGATCTCCGTTCGACGATTTGTACTGGACTTTAGTTTTCTGAGGCAGATCAGAATTTTTCCTGGCAACCTCTATAACTCCCTTTCCCTTGTCAGAAATGAACTTGATAGGGGTTGTTAGAACAATAGGTTGGCTGGATGAGGCACCCAAGCCCAGTGTACTGTTGAATCTTGAGTTCACTGTGCTTGTGATGTCCATTAGCTTGATGCTTCTCCCATTGAGAGATTCTTCAAGCTTCTTGGCCTCAGAGAGCTCACTCTTCAGTGAAGCTATCTGTTCCCTATAGTTCTCCAACTCCTGAGAGAGTTTGAGGTTTTCTGATTTTAAACCACTTTGTTCAGATAATTGATTTCTGAGAGAAATGATCTCTTTCTCAGACTTTAGCAGGTCTAAACATAGTGCTTTAAAATCAACTTTGAAATCTTCTGAAGTGAAATCAAAAGAGCTGATTACCTGATCTTCCTCAGGCTGAGTCTCTGAGTCTGGCTCTGACTCCTCTTCCTCTGAGTTGTGTTGTGAGGCATTGATTGCCATCATGCAGAATTCTTTTTCCTCTGTATCATCCTCATCATCACTTGAGCTGGAAGAGGCTTCTGACTCCTCTTCTGTATCACTCCAGGATTCAGCAACAAATCCTTTCCTTGTGTGCTTATTTTTGCTGGAAGAAGGTTTGTTATTTCCATGCCTATTGGAGTCCTTCTCCTTTCTTCTTTCTTTTCTTTCCCTTCTGTCCTTGTTCTTATTCTCTGGACAGTCAGGAACTATGTGCCCTGGTTTCCTGCAACCAAAGCAAATGATATCTTTGTTATTGCCAATGGACTTGTCATACCTTGGCTTGTCTTGCTCCTTGTATGATCTTCTTCTGAAGTCCTTCCTGGCCATCTTATAGAATCTTTTGGCCAACAGGCTGAGAAGTTCATCATTGCTTGTGGCCTTTTCTTCAGGCAGATCCTCAGCTGCCTTGAATGCAATAGTCTTCTCCTTTCTTGTGGCTGGAGAAGCAGCCTTTTGTTCTTCTTCTCTATTCTTGATGAGTAGCTCATAAGATTTGAGCTTACCCAACAAGGCTTTAGTGGTAATCTCATTTAGGCTTCTGGCATCTTTAATTGGCCAGATTCTTGAATCCCAAGTGCTGGGGAAGCACATTAGGATCTTGTCATTAAGTTCTGTCAGTGAGATCTCTTTGTCTAATGTCCTCAGTTCACTGACAATTAGACTCAATCTGTTGTACATTTCTCCCACTGACTCTGTTTCTCCCTTCTTGAAGTTCTCATATTGGGAGATGAGATGAGATCTTCTGTCCTTTCTCTCATCAGCTGAGCCTGAAACTATTTCTGAGAGCTTGTCCCAGATCTCCTTGGCTGAGTTGCATTCAGCTACTTTTTGAAAAATGTCATCTGACATTGTTTGAGCTAGAATGTTCATTGCCTTGGCATCAGCTACTTTCCACTTTTTAATGTCAGCATCTGTTCCTGATGGAGGTGGAACAGCATTTGTGCTTGTGCTCTCTGGAGGTCTTGGACACACTGTTAAGACAGAATTAAAAATATCTTCGTCAATAGAATTCATGTATAGTTTAATCCTTGCTTTCCAAAGTGCAAACTTTGACAGATTGCACACTGGAGGTCTGGTGCTAGCATAGTCTTTGTTTTGGGCCATGATTTGTGCAAGTTAAATCTAATAATAAAATTTAAAAAGAAGGATCTAGTTTGGGATCTTGGGGTTCAGGTGTTAGCCTGTACAACCAAACAGATATGGTATGTTTAACCAACCTCCCTCTGATACCAATTGAAAGGGGAAACTAGATCTGATATACTCTAAAGGGGGGTGAATAGAGTATATGGTGCTTTTTAAAAACACAAAGAAAACTTTTTGCAAAGCTTTACAACAATTGTTGTAATGAGTGTAAGCAGGGAAGCAGAAATAAAACTAAGCTATGCAGATATTAAGCACAAGAAAATCTAGGCCAGAAACAAAAAGAAAACATGCAGAACCAGATGACACAAGGAAATATAGTGGTTCCCCAACTTGGGTACATCCACTCTTCTACCACCCTAGGTAGGAATCCACTGCAGGATGAGTTGATCAGGTGTCCTGGGCACCAATGAGCTTTTGATAAGGTGCTCAAAAACCAAATCAAATTTTTTGATCAGGTGTCTTGTCACCAATGAGCTTTTGACAAGGTGCTCAAAAACCAGATTCAAACTTTTGAAGGGAGTTTGAAAAACCCTTTACAGAATGGGGTTGAGAGAGTGATGGCAGTCTTCTCTTTTCTCAATCAACTGAGAAGACTAAGTGGATTCAGTGATGTTGTCAAAGCTCCCCCTGAGTCCTTGAAATCTTCAGGAAGATGAGCTTTGCTGAGGGTGATAGGCCTTCAAAGATAGATCTCCAGCAAAAGATGATTTCAGCAAGCTGAAATGTTGAGTGTCTGGAGTCTGAGATGATGTTGGCCTTGAACACTTGAGAGCTGAAGAGATCTGAAAAACTTGATCTCTTTTTGATGAGTGTTCTTCTGAATTCTTGTTGACAGAAGATTGAGAGAGTCTCTGTGTATTGAGAGATATCCTGTTCTTGTCTATCTCTATTCTCTTGTTCTTGTCTATCTTCTTTTCTGTGTGTCCTGTCTGATTCAAAAACATTCTCTCTTTTATTCTCTGAGTCTGAATAGAAAATTGCTCTGTCAAAGATAGCCGTTGGTCTGAATTAATTACAGCCTTAATTGCATAATATGTTCTGAAGGAAAGTCCACTGATTTGTTCCTAGAAAAATCCCTTGAAACTTGCTCCAGAAGTAAATGAAAACGGCTGGCAGATCTTCTGAATTAAATGCAGAATAACTTCTATCTAATTTGAATTTGAATTCTGAAAGATAACTGAAATCGTCGAACTGAGCTCTGCTATCGTCGAGCTGAGCTCAGCGAACTGGAAAAAGCAAGCAGCAAAGAAATCGTCGATCTGAGCTCAAAGATCGTCGAACTGAGCTCAAGGATAAGGATCCAGTGCAGAGCCAAAATCGTCGACCTGAGCTCAGCGATCGTCGAACAGAGCTCGACGATGTTGAGAAGTTGAGCTCAGCGATCGTCGACCAAAGCTCGACGATATTATGAGGATTGATCTCAGCGATCGTCGAATGGAGCTCGACGATCTGTCAATAGTTGAGCTAGACGATCGTCGACCGGAGTTCGACGAAACGTCGTGCTGAGCTCGACGATTTGGACTTGGTTTCCAGAAAAACTTGGGTCTTCAGGGCAGCTTCCAAACCTAGACTCCTGATCCCTTAGACTCAATTCTAATTGACCTATAATCTATACAGAAGGTCAAAGCATAAATTCCTAGAGACATAGTGATCCTGACCCAAATTAGTAATAGGGTGTTCCAACACCACCCCTTACCGAATCCTCACACAAACACTTCTGCCATGGTTCACAATTCGCCTCGCAAAACTCACCATAAACGAACCCAAGCGCAACACCATACACAACTCTCACCATAACCCATAATCCAAGTACACACGTTTCCTTCCTTCATCCTCACTCATGACTACAAATGGCCAAAGTTATGTCAAACTTGATAGAGTTTGATTAACTTAATTACATACAAAGAAAGAATCACATGCTTTTGATATGAACAAGGAAGAATCACATGAATAAGAAAGGCTACATGAACATGAATCAACTTAGCTACATGAATCACATGAACAAGATAAACTACATGAATCAACCTAGCATAGACTGGATAACTAACCAAAACTAAGCATGGAAAATCGAACTCATTGAGCATAGGAAAATTCAAGAGCATAATAAGGCTAGTGAGGGATAACCCAAAACAAGAAAAACAAGCTAGGAAAATGGCAAGAGGAAAACTAGCTATGTTGCACAATCAAAGAACAAGAAATACGATTGGCAAGGGTGAAGAACACCGCTTGCCTGAACCGAGACGACGCCATGACGGCTGCTCCTCTCTTTCCTTGCCTTGCATGAGCCTTGCTCCCTTGAGTTCCTTTTGGAATGAGGAAGAAGATGAAGAAGAAGGTGAAATAAGGAGGAGAAATCTCTGTTTCGGCCTTATTTCCTCCAGAACAGAGCTGGACCGTTAGATGCAGAATCAAGGAAATGAACGACACAAAAAACTGGAAAAAGTCGATTTTCGGTCCTGTCACGCCCTGTGTCACGCCCGTGACGCAGGGCGTGTACCTTAAGCGGCGCAGAAAGTCGGCAAATCCAAGTTTATCCACACGGTACACGGCCGGGTACACGCCCGTGACGGGTCGGTCACGCCCGTGACCTAGGGCGTGTAGCCCGTGTCTCGACACCTCGTCGACACAAAGTGTCGACACTCGACACAGCTGGACACGCCCTGTGACACGCCCGTGTCACAGGCCGTGTCCCCTCTCTCGACACCCGACACTCTGCTGCGTACAAACACACATTTTGATACCTAAGGCCGAGGGATACGGCCATTAAATCCAAAGGTTTTCTTGCATTTAACTGTTGAATTTCAACTCATAAAGTAAGCGTCAAGGGTTGCCTGAGCATGTGCAGTTATCCCCTGCACGACGTGGCATCATAACCCGTAGTTCCTCTTGCTCTGATACGATGTACTCGTTGAGGAAATGCGGGTTGTGACAGGGAGCTTCTCTCTCGCAGCCACTTGAAGTTGTGGAAGTCGGGACAACCTTCGCCGACGCCACTTGGAGCACGGTCGGCCATGGAGAGGCTCAACCATGGAGGGAAAAATCATTCGGAGCTTTCAACTCTCCCGCGGAGGTCGGATCCATTCATGGACAACCACTATGGATGTTAAACGTCGAGCCTCAGGCAAATTGCGCGGTTGCGGCTCCGCCAAACACGCGTCAAGGGTAACAAAATTTCTCCTCGACCAGGTGAAGCCCTTATTTTCCATATTTGCATGGAAGACCCTCTCCACCAATGGGTGGGAGAAGGATGCTCTCCGACTGGTTGACGTGTACGTCCCTGCAATTAACTGCATTAGCACCCGGAAGCGTGAGTATGGATTTAGGCATGCAATGTGAAGCTCATCCGGACGTGTGAGCCGGATTGGTGATGTTCTGGGGTTCCCGGAGAAGACTCTGAGGAAGTTGTATATTGTTGAAGTTGGTGACCGGGCGGTCTGGCGGTTTGTCTTGGCGGGTTGAAGACCGCGCGGTCTGGCGGTTTGTCTCAGTCGGCTTGGAGACCGGGCGGTCTGGCGGTCTACCCTGACAGTCTCTCTTCCTCTCTGGTGGTAGCCGTGCGGTTAGCCCTGCTGTCTAACCGCGCGGCTTGTGCGGTTTGTTTTGTATAGTCCGCTTGTCCTGTAAATTATAGTCCCACATCTCTTATTTGTATTCTCTCATCTCTCCTCCATTCTATATAAAGGAGGGCATACCTTTGTAATAGATATCTTTTTTGGATAATAAAATTTCAATTATTCAAAAGTTTATTCGCTTGTTTTCTACTTTTCGCTTCTTGTCTCTACTTTCTAACATGGTATCAGAGGACACGGTCATTTCCTCCTGATTCTGTGCGCCCTCTGTTGTTCGCGACCTGTTTTCCGCGTTCTGCGACTTGCTTCGCGGCTTGCCCTCTCTTCTATCCGCGCGGCTTGTTTCTATCCGCGCGGCTTGTTTCTGTCCGCCGCCCAGTTCGCGCGGCTTGCTTCTTCTTGGTTCTCTTCTCCTACTACTCTTTGTCGCAGCGACCTGTTTCGTTGTCGCCGCGCTCCTTGTTCTTTCTTGCCTCTCCGACTTCCTAGTCGTTGCGGTCTGTCTCTGTCCGCGTGTCTTGTCTCTATACTCGCGGTTTGCTGCTGTGATCTGCCTGATCGTGCGGGTTGTTCCTTTTTCACCCGCATCTTGGTCGCGGTCACCTGCTCTTCTCTTCTCTTCTGTTCGCTCGGTCTTCTCAGTCCGCGCGACCTCTTCCCCGCTGGACCTTTGCCTGCTTTTTTGCCGCTTTCTTCTTGTTGCCTTCTACCCGCTCCTGCTTGCTAGTCGCCTCGGCCTCATCTTTGGCCGTGCGACTTGTTCTCCTCTGTTCGCCCGACTTTTTCAGGTCGTGCGACTTCTTTCCCTCTGCTTTGCTCGGCTTCTTGGAAGCGGCCTTTCTAGCCGCCCGACCTATTTTCTGGTCGCCCGGCTTGGTGCTCTATTCTCTTCTCGCGGCTTGTTCTTCTCGTCGCGGTTTGCTACTCTCTTGCTTCCATGGCTTTCCTCTCCTCCAGCCTGTCCGCCTCCGTGGTCACCTCTTCTGGTAGTGCTCATGTTGTGACTCGCGGAAGATGGCTCATCGACTCTGGTGCAACAAGTCATATGACCGGCAACCCTCAATGTTTCTCTCTTCTTGACACACAGGCTCAGTTGCCCCCTATCATTGTCGCTGATGGATCTCCCTCCCCGGTCCATGGGACGGGCATGGTTCAAGTCACTCCATCTCTCTGCTTGGCTGATACCCTCTATGTGCCCAAGTTTCCGTGCAATTTATTATCGGTTACTTCTTTATGCAAGCAACTACGGTGTTCTGTCACATTCACCCCTACCTCTTGTGCTTTTCAGGATCCGGACTCCCAACGGACGATTGCTACCGGGACTGAGAGTGGTGGCCTCTACTTCCTCGACAACGTTTCTGCTCTATCCGTCTTCTCCTCCTCCTCTACAGATCTTCTCCAATGGCATCTTCGCCTTGGACATGCTCCTCCCCGCATTCTACGTCAGCTCCTGCCGCACCTCCCTCCTCATCATCCTCCTCTAAACTGTGATGCATGTCAACTTGGCAAACATCACCGCTCCTCCTTCCCACCAACGCAAAGTCGGGGCTCTTCCCATCCGTTCGACCTCGTTCACTCTAACATATGGGGTCCCGCTCCTACCCTCACCATCGGTCGGGGCAGTTCCTATTTTGTCACCTTCATTGATGATTTCTCTCGGTCTACGTGGGTCTATCTTCTTAAAGATCGCTCCGAGTTGTTCTCTGTTTGGACCTCCTTTTATTCGATGGTTAAAACTCAGTTTGCTACGTCTATTAAAATCCTTCGTTCTGACAATGCTAAGGAGTATCTTAGCCACGACTTCTCCTCCTTTTGCACTCACCATGGTGTTATTCGTCAAACCAGCTATGTCTACACTTCCCAACAAAATGGGGTGGCGGAACGCAAAAACCGTCACCTCCTTGATGTCGCTCGCACTATGATGAATCAAATGCATGTTTCTCGCTCCTATTGGGGCTATGCTGTCCTTCTCTCCTGCTATCTCATCAATCGCCTTCCCTCCACCGTTCTCCACGGTGCTACCCCCTTTTCCATTCTTTATCCGGACAAGGATCCCTTTCCTCTTCCTCTACACATCTTTGGGTGCACCGCTTTTGTGCACTCTCCCGCTGCCACTCGTGATAAACTCTCACCCCGTGCCACCAAATGTGTCTTTCTGGGCTACTCTCCCACTCAGAAAGGCTATTGTTGCTTTGACCCTGTTACCCGCAAGCAATTTGTCTCTGCGGATGTCACCTTCTTTGCCAATGCATCTTACTTCTCTCTCGCTTCCTCTTCTCCTCCTCCTGCTCCTCCTTCTCATACCAACCCATCCCTTCCCTCTGCTCCCACTGAGGTTCCGTCCTCTCCACCCACTCCACCGCCTTCCCCATCCTCCTCATCTCCACCCTCTACTCCGCTTTCTCCCTCCACTCCGCTGCCATCTCTCTCTAATCCAGGGCCAGCTCTCTCCACCACGGATACTCCGGATACTGAGGCTCCTGCTGACCTGGATCTCCCGATTGCTCTTCGCAAAGGGGTTCGGGCTTGTACCCACCATCCTCTTGCTGCGGTTGTTTCCTACGATCGCCTTACCCCTGCTCGCCAAGTCTTTGCCCTGGCTATCTCGGCCACTACCACCCCCCGTTCCTACCAGGAGGCCCTTACTATTCCTCACTGGAAAGTTGCCATGGATGAGGAGATTGCTACTCTCACTGAACGGGGTACCTGGACCCTTGTTCCGCCTCCTTTCGGCACCGATGTTGTTGGTTGTCGCTGGGTCTTCGTGGTGAAGTTTCTCCCGGATGGCAGTGTGGATCGTTATAAGGCTCGCCTGGTTGCCAAGGGTTTTACCCAAACTTATGGGGTTGATTACTTTGACACTTTCTCGCCCGTGGCTCGCCTCAGCACTATTCGGGTTCTTCTCTCTGTAGCTGTCAACAGGGATTGGCCCATCTCGCAGCTAGATGTTAAGAATGCCTTCCTCTATGGAGATCTGCAGGAAGCTGTTTACATGGAGCAACCTCCTGGGTATGTTGCTCAGGGGGAGACACGGGTATGCCGGCTAAAGAAGGCTATCTATGGCCTCAAGCAGAGTCCTCGTGCCTGGTTTGACAAGTTCAGTGGCATTATTGCGGCCATTGGTTTTACACGAAGCTCAGCAGATCACTCCTTGTTTGTTCGGAAAACCGCCTCTGGTCTTGTTGTTCTTGCGGTTTATGTTGATGACATTCTTCTTACTGGCGATGACCAGGATGGGATACTGATGACCAAGAAACACCTTCGTCAACATCTGGTTACAAAGGATATGGGCTCCTCGAAATATTTTCTGGGGATTGAAATCTCTAGAAAGCCCAACTCCATGGTCCTTTCACAACGGAAGTATGCTCTTGATCTTTTAAAGGATGCAGGACTCACTGGTGCTAAACCTGCACGTTGTCCTATGGCTGCTGGAGAAGACAAAACTTGGACAGATGACTCACCTCTTCTCTCTGATCTTACGAGATACCGGCGTCTGGTGGGCAAGCTCATATATCTCACGGTAACCAGACCCGACATCTCCTATGCTGTTGGCAAGGTGAGCCAGTTCATGCAAGCTCCGAGGGAGTGTCATCTACAATCTGCTCTGAGGATATTAGAGTATATTAAAGCTGCTCCAGGGAAAGGACTCCTATTTCAGAAGAATGGTCACCTAAGGGTTGAAGCTTACTCTGATTCAAGCTATGCGGATGACAAAGGGGACCGCAAATCGACTTCAGGTTTCTGCACATTTGTTGGAGGCAATCTTGTGAGTTGGAAGAGCAAGAAACAGTCTGTCGTTTCCAGGTCTAGTGCAGAGGCTGAATATCGTAGCATGGCATCGACTACATGTGAGTTGAAGTGGTTGCGGGCTCTCATGCTTGACTTAGGAGAGGTTTACAACTATCCTCTTCCTATGTTCTGTGACAATAAGGCCGCGATACACATTTCCAAAAATCCGGTCTTTCATAAGAGAACAAAACACATAGAAGTCGACTGTCATTTTATTCGAGAAGAAATATTGAAGAAACAGATTTGCACTCCAATTGTCACGTCCGACAACGAGTTGGCAGACGTCTTCACCAAGCCAGTGTCCGCTTCCTTTTTCCACATCTGTGACAAGCTGGGCATGATCGATATATATGCTCCAGCTTGAGGGGGAGTGTTGAAGTTGGTGACCGGGCGGTCTGGCGGTTTGTCTTGGCGGGTTGAAGACCGCGCGGTCTGGCGGTTTGTCTCAGTCGGCTTGGAGACCGGGCGGTCTGGCGGTCTACCTTGGCAGTCTCTCTTCCTCTCTGGTGGTAGCCGTGCGGTTAGCCCTGCTGTCTAACCGCGCGGCTTGTGCGGTTTGTTTTGTATAGTCCGCTTGTCCTGTAAATTATAGTCCCACATCTCTTATTTGTATTCTCTCATCTCTCCTCCATTCTATATAAAGGAGGGCATACCTTTGTAATAGATATCTTTTTTGGATAATAAAATTTCAATTATTCAAAAGTTTATTCGCTTGTTCTCTACTTTTCGCTTCTTGTCTCTACTTTCTAACATATATTATCTATTTGCAGGGAATGCGCACCATAGCCCCCAAAAAGGGGTGTGTGCAATATATTTGTCCAGCTTATGTTAGCCAACGGTTGTTCAGCTGGCAGTCGCTTGTCGAGACGTTGGCGTACAGGTGTTGCAGTACCAAGCGAGGAGTAGCGGGCTTAAGCCCAAGCTTGTGTCGGCCCTCGAAGGTCTATTTTTGCTTATATTGCCGGCCTGCGTGCCGAAGTATGGAATTCATAATCCTGTAATTATTTATAATGCCTGTGATGCCTTGTGTATGTTGTTTATTCTTCTTCGTATTAGGCGGGCGGTGTTCTCGTGAACCGCTCGCCCCGTTGGAGCCCCGAGGTATAGTTGCCGGGAAGCCCTTGATGGCCTGTTGACAGCCTTTTAGGACAGTGGAGTCGCGCTGCTTGCAACCTAGTTGGAGCTGCGTAAAGAAGAATTGCTTGGGGAGATTGTGCCATTAGTAGGGCGGGTGAGGAGCATTTTATGTAGACCCAAGGAGACACATCTTGATAGGAGAGAGTTGGTCTTGAGATCCTCCTTAGATGTTCTGGTCGGCCAAGAGTTCCCTCCGAAGGTGTCTTAGCTCAGTCTTTGGCTTGAGAGGGGAAGAGTTTGTCAGTCTTCCGGGTATGCAGTGGGACCTCCACGCTGAGACCTTGGGTCTGTCCCTTATGTTTCTAGTCTAGTGCCTAGATTGTTTGCTTGAGGGTAGTAGGTGCGCGGTCACCCCTCTTTTGGGACCCCGAACTCCACAGAGGTCATTTTTGGCTTCAACAATATGTTAAGTCAATTGCACTTTTATTATCACACTTCAATTCAATTGTTTCATAAACTATTCCAAAATCTTCTAAAGTTTGTTTCATCCATAAAGCTTGTGCACAACAACTACCTAGTGTCATGTACTCGGCCTCAGTGGTGGATAAGGCAACAGAATTCTGTTTCCTACACGACCACTAGATAAGTGAAGGGCCAAGAAAGTGACAGGTGCCGCTGGTGCTTTTACGATCTAATGAACACCCAACATAATCAGAATCAGAGAAGTCATGTAATATAAATGTATCGTAATGAGGATACCACAAACCTAATTTAAATGTGCCAATAAGATATCTAAAAATGCGTTTAACTGCTTTTAAATGAGACTTTTTGGGATTATCTTGAAATCTAACACATAAACATACAACGAACATAATGTCAAGCCTAGAGGCAGTCAAATACAATAACGATCCTATCATTACTCGATAAAGTGTTTGATCTATTGATATTCCACTTTCATCTTTTCCTAATTTTAATGAGACACTCATGAGGGTATTTGCTTGTTTTAGATTTTCAAACCCAAATTTTTTTAAAATATCATGAATATATTTAGATTGACAAATAAAAATTCCATCATGCTTTTGAGTGATTTGAAAACCAAGAAAATAAGTGAGTTCGCTTACCATGCTCATTTCAAATTCATTCTTCATAATTTTAATAACATTATCACATAATTTTTCATTTGTGGATCCAAAAATAATATCATCAACTTATATTTGTAAAACGATAAGATTGTTAACCCAGAAATCGGCGATCCTTCCCAAAGTGGCCAGCTGGCTCATCGTGACCCTTAGATTCTCCCTTTTGATCGCGATGGGTCCCAGCGTAGGCGGACAGTTTCCCCTATCCGCCTAGGTCTCCTAGCAACCGCGTGTCCTGCGGGACGGCAGGCTATTCCCATGGCTCACCCTCGCGGGACATGCAGTTAGGTCCGCTAATCATACAGTGCTTTTCCTTGCAGGAGTCCGCCAACAGCATTACCAGGAGCGGCCTCCCATTTCGCCCAAGAGGCGGTGGACTCCTGCCGCCGTCCGCCGAGGCCGCCCACCCGGGGCGGCCTCTGCCCGCCTAGCCGGGCGGACTCCCCCCGGAGTCCGCCCAGGCCGCCCGCAAGGGTGCGGCCAGGCCAGCCGGGCGGACTCCCCCCGGAGTCCGCCCAGGACGCCCGCAAGGGGGCGGCCAGGCCAGCCGGGCGGACTCCCCCCGGAGTCCGCCCAGGCCGCCCGCTAGGGGGCGGCCTCTGCCCGTCTGCCGGGCGGACTCCCCCTGGAGTCCGCCCAGGCCGCCCGCTAGGGGGTGGCCACGGCACCCAGCCGGGCGGACTCCCCCCGGAGTCCGCCCAGGGCGCCCGCTAGGGGGCGGCCTCTGCCCGTCTGCCGGGCGGACTCCCCCTGGAGTCCGCCCAGGCCGCCCGCTAGGGGGCGGCCCCGGCACCCAGTCGGGCGGACTCCCCCTGGAGTCCGCCCAGGCCGCCCGCTAGGGGGCGGCCCCGGCGCCCTGCCGGGCGGACTCCCCCCGGAGTCCGCCCAGGCCGCCCGCTAGGGGGCGGCCTCTGCCCGCCTGCCGGGCGGACTCCCCTCGGAGTCCGCCCAGGCCGCCCGCAAGGGGGCGGCCAGGCCAGCCGGGCGGACTCCCCCCGGAGTCCGCCCAGGCCGCCCGCTAGGGGGCGGCCTCTGCCCGTCTGCCGGGCGGACTCCCCCTGGAGTCTGCCCAGGCCGCCCGCTAGGGGGCGGCCCCGGCACCCAGCCGGGCGGACTCCCCCTAGAGTCCGCCCAGGCCGCCCGCTAGGGGGCGGCCCCGGCGCCCTGCCGGGCGGACTCCCCCGGGAGTCCGCCCAGGCCGCCCGCTAGGGGGCGGCCGAGCCCTGCCGGGCGGACTCCACCTGGAGTCCGCCCAGGCCGCCCGCTAGGGGGCGGCCGAGCCCAGCCGGGCGGACTCCCCCCGGAGTCCGCCCAGGCCGCCCGCAAGGGGGCGGCCAGGCCCGTCGGGCGGACTCCCCCCTGGAGTCCGCCCAGGCCGCCCGCTAGGGGGCGGCCTCCGGCCTGCCGGGCGGACTCCTCCCGGAGTCCGCCCAGGTCGCCCGCTAGGGGGCGACCTCCAGTCCTCTTCAGAGCCTCCTTCCGCCTGCTTCATCAGTCAAAAGTGGCGGACGCAAAATCTCTGTCCGCGGAGTCCGCGCAGGTCGTCATGCTGATGTCACTGGGCCCCGCTTCTAGAAGAACTTCCATGGGCCTATAAATAGCCCATGGTGCCTCTCATTCTGCACGGTTGGAGGATCCTGCAAGTCCTGCCAGCAAGCCCTGCGGACTCCATTTTCCAGTCCGCGCAGTCCGTCATCACCTCCTCCAGCAAGCTCTGCGGACTCAGTTTCCTGTCCGTGCAGCTCTCCAGCAGCTCTTCAGCAGCTTGCCAGCAGACTCTGCAGACTCAGTTTCCCAGTCCTCCAGCTTGCCAGCAGACCATTTTACTTAGTCTCTGGCAGCATCTCCTCTCTGCTTTCTGGCACTTTCTTCTCTCTTAGCCGCCAGCTTCTCCTTGTACCCTTTAAGTGATTTTGTTGTAAAGGTGTACTTGTAAGCTTGTAATCTTGTAATCTCTAGCTATTAATAAAAGGAAAGCCCGTCGCAGGAGTGGCATTTAGGCCGCGGCGGGCGAAGTGTGTTGTTGCCGCTGTTAGCGCCCCCCTTCTTCTTCTCTCTGCTCAGCAAGCCTTGCTCTCTGCTCAGCAAGCCTTGCTCCTCTGCTCAACTCAGCTCTTCTCGGCAACCAACCTGCAAGCACAACCGTCCCCTTAGATGTCTGCTCGACAGCTCCTGATCAACCTCCTTCTCTCCTCTTGATCAACCTGCTCTGTTGATCAAGCTTCTCTCCTCTATCCCCGCAACCCTCTTTGACAAGCCGTTTGCTCCACTCTCGAGCACTCAGAGGCTTCCTTCCTTCCCTCCTCTCCTCCTCTCCTAGCTTGTGAGACCGAACACCCCCTCCGTGTTAGCTGGCTGGTGCCCCGCGACGTTTTCGCGCATCAACAGTTAACACGCGACCTTCAGATCCGGTCAGACGGTGAACAGCGACAGTTAGCCATGTCAGATCAATCAGCCGAGAACTTTGCCCCAAGTCCCAGTGAAGATCCTCTCTGGGAAGCTTTTGAGCAGTCGCGCCGTGAGAATGCTCAACAGTTCCAGGCCATCAATCAAGTCCTTGCTGCGATCACGCAGCGGTTAGGCTCTCATCCAGCAACTGCTCCAACTGCTCCAGCTGCTCCAATCAACCCAACGCCAACATCAGAGCATAAGCAAGCTTATTCTCAAGCTTGTCCGCCGTTCTATCCGCCTTACACCCCAACCTTCCCGCAAGGTCCTGCTGCTCCTTTGCGAACTCAAGATGAAGAGTTTGCCGCTCGCCAAAACTTCTTCCGGCAAGCAGCCCGGGGAAGTCCTGCTAGATTTCTTAACTTTCAAGGAAGTCATCCTTGCCCCCCAGCTCCTGCCTCAGCTCCTCCTGCAGCAACCTTTCCTTTCTACCCCCCTGCTTCTTTTGCAGCTGCAGCCTATGCTCCCTTTGATCCCTATGTTGTGGGAGAGCAGGAAGAGGCGTCGCCCTTTATTGAGAGTGTTCGCCTTGAACCTACTCCAGCAAACTTCAGAGAGCCTCGACTGCCAATCTATACAGGAGAGACTGATCCGGTCAAGCATCTTCAAGCCTTTGAATCAGCCGTTGCTCTCAAGACTCTGTCAGATGCAACCAAGTGCAAGCTACTTGTGACAACCTTTGATGGGCAAGTGAGGGACTGGTTCTATGGCCTCCGCCCTCACTCCATCTCTTCTTTCCTTGACCTTCGTAGAGAGTTCCTTCTCAGATTCTCTACCTCCTCCAAGAGAAAGGGTGGTCCTGAAGCCCTCTTTGAGATCAGACAACGCAGTGATGAAACCTGGTCTCAATTTGTTGATCGATTCCAGAGAGAGATTCTGGACATCGAAATCGTTGATCAAGAAATGTACCGAGTGGCTCTTATCCACGGTCTTCGCGAAGGGCCTCTCAAATTTGAAGCTAATGTCCGTGGTCCAAGGACATACCAAGAGCTGATCGCTCTAGCCAACTCATACATCCGAGGCGAGAAGAGCAATCCAGGCTTCGTCTCCAAGCTCGTATCAGAGAAAGATCAGTTTCGCAAGCAACCTCTAAGGTCTCCTTACAATCATTTCCCAGCTCACTCAAGGAAGGAGAGAAGGCTTCATCGCCAGCGATACTCCTTCCCGAGCCGTGATGCTCAAGATCCTTTGCTCCCGCTAGCTCCTTCTCAAACAGCAGCTGTCCAACATCAGCAAGACGATGACTTGCACGAGTCTGATCTCGACGACGTCGTGCAAGAAGTGATTCAGATCATGAAAGACAGGGCAAGCTACAAGAAGCCCTACCGGCCAGGAGATCAGAGGTCTAGAGACTCAGAGCCTTATTGTGAATTCCACAAAGAGCCAGGCCATCGAACAGAAAACTGCCGAGCATTCCGCCAGCTCGTGCAAAGGATGCTCCGGCAGGGCAAGATGCATGACTTGCTTCCTAAAGAAGATCGCCCTGACCCATCAACGTCAAAGGGCAAAGAAATTTCAGATGTTCCTTGCTCCTCAAGGGGAGTGAATCACGTCGAAGAGCCTCCTCTCCTCATTGTCAATCAAGAAGTCGAATGCTTCGACGCCGACGATGAGGGTGTGCTGGGAAGGCTATTCTGAACTAGCAAGGACTTCACAGTCCTCCAAAGCCATGGACTTCACAGTCCTCCAGAGCTCCTTGCAACCTTCAGGGGTTATCTCAACCCTTACTCTCTCTCCTTTTCATACATTCTTTACAACACTTCTCAGTGTTATTTTTTTTGCTTTTCTGCAAAGCTTTTATTCAGAGATCCTGTACTGACACAGTTCCCTTGTTGTTACCTCTCTCTCTCTCTCTCCCTGGATCAATACGCCAATGAGATTTCGCCGAGTCTGAAACGTTCCCTCCGTAGTTTGTTCTCGCACTACCGCTTCGACCACATATGGCGGGAGTATACCCATATGTGTAGTGGGAGCAGTTCATCTACGATTATGGGCTTCAGGCTTAGGATCCTAGCCAGCATCTGACACAGAGTGTGTGCTAGGGGAGCCCCATGTGTTAGCTCTGCTGTGCGTCTTATAGGAAACACTACGGTTAGGATGATCTTCGCTGGACAAGCAATGGCAATCAAGCGTAGCCTTGTCTCTTAGATCAGCCTTCAACTGTGGTGGCCGAATAACTCTCCGGTATCCTCGATCCATGCCTCTCGGGTTCTCACAACTCCACTGATCAATACACAGACAATATAGGCCTCTTGGCGCAACCTGTCTCCTTGATCAGTGATGCTTGTGCCCAGGGCAAGAGAGCAGAGTTTCTAGTGATCCTTCTCAGGATCTTCCTTGCTTCCAGCGGTCCTTCTCAGGACCTTCCCTTGCTTTGTGCCCTCCTTGAGGATGCGCGGCCAGCCCGCTTTGAGCAGGACCATACTCGGAATGACTTTCTCAGGCCAGTGATGCATAAGGCCCACGGGGAACACCTGTGGCAGCATTCAACCTTCTTTAGTCATTCCGAACATGGACCTCTTTTTCCTTTCCCGCTTTGAGCAGGACCATACTCAGAATGATTTTTTCAGGCAAGTGATGCATAAGGCCCACGGGGAACACCTGTGGCAGCATTCAACCTTCTTTAGTCATTCCGAATATGAACCTTTTCTTTTTCCCTCCTTCAGGATGCGCGGCCAGCCCGCTTTGAGTAGGACTATACTCGGGATGATTTTTCGGGCAAGTGATGCATAAGGCCCACGGGGAACACCTGTGGCAGCATTCAACCCACTTTAATCATTCCGGGTGTAGACCTCCTTTTTCTCTCTTGCCTTCTTTCACAGGTGAACAGGTTAATCCGACCTACCAAAAGGATTTTCAGCAATCACTTTGCTCATGCTCATCCTATATGAATTGCTTATTCAAAGCTCTATCGGATGATGACTCGCACTCTGCCTATATAAGCTTTATTGCTCTCATCTCCTATACATTGTTTGCTCAAGCGCTATCAGCCATGCTATTATAATCCAGTCATATCTGTCAGCGGTTGGCAATTCAGCTTATTGATCTGGACTTCATAATAGTATTCATCAGACATTCTTCTTGCTAATTGGTCATATCGGCCTTATCTCGTCAACAGTCAACAGTTAACACTTGCAAGCCTTCTCTTCACAGGTACTTGCAAGTTACCTTCATATCTTATTTGCTTCTAACTCCTCTTCTCGCAGAGATAGCAAACGCCTGCAAGCCTCATCCAGGTACTTGCAGCTTATTTTTATACGATACCTGCTCCTAACTCTCTTTTTGCAGAGATCAGCAAACCCTTGCAAGTTTCTTCACAGGTACTTGCAAGTTACTCTTATATATTGTGCATGCTCCTAACTCTTCCTTTGCAGAAACTAGCAAACACTTGCAGGTCCCTTGCAGGTACTTGCGGGTTGTTATGTCCTTCTGCTTTCCTCACTTTTGTTTTGCAGAACATTTACAGAAGACACGCCTTCTTCGTTTTGCAAAAGCAAATTCAGGTACACACTCGATGTGCCACCTATACATATTTGCCCTAACTTTCCTCTTGCAGGAAAACAGACAGGAAGCACCAAGCTTGTAAGGAGAGTCTTCAGGTTCTGTCTCTCCTTGCTCCTCTTCTTCCGTTGGGGTGGATCACGATTTTCGTGGGTCTCCAACTTTTTCGAAGTTCTTTTCGGAACTTGAAAAAGTGCGGGGATTATGTTAACCCAGAAATCGGCGATCCTTCCCAAAGTGGCCAGCTGGCTCATCGTGACCCTTAGATTCTCCCTTTTGATCGCGATGGGTCCCAGCGTAGGCGGACAGTTTCCCCTATCCGCCTAGGTCTCCTAGCAACCGCGTGTCCTGCGGGACGGCAGGCTATTCCCATGGCTCACCCTCGCGGGACATGCGGTTAGGTCCGCTAATCATACAGTGCTTTTCCTTGCAGGAGTCCGCCAACAACATTACCAGGAGCGGCCTCCCATTTCGCCCAAGAGGCGGTGGACTCCTGCCGCCGTGCGCCGAGGCCGCCCACCCGGGGCGGCCTCTGCCCGCCAGCCGGGCGGACTCCCCCCGGAGTCCGCCCAGGCCGCCCGCAAGGGGGCGGCCAGGCCAGCCGGGTGGACTCCCCCCGGAGTCCGCCCAGGCCGCCCGCTAGGGGGCGGCCTCTGCCCGCCAGCCGGGCGGACTCCCCCCGGAGTCCGCCCAGGCCGCCCGCAAGGGGGCGGCCAGGCCAGCCGTGCGGACTCCCCCCGGAGTCCGCCCAGGCCGCCCGCTAGGGGGCGGCCTCTGCCCGTCTGCCGGGCAGACTCCCCCTGGAGTCCGCCCAGGCCGCCCGCTAGGGGGCGGCCCCGGCACCCAGCCGGGCGGACTCCCCCCGGAGTCCGCCCAGGCTGCCCGCTAGGGGGCGGCCTCTGCCCGTCTGCCGGGCGGACTCCCCCTGGAGTCCGCCCAGGCCGCCCGCTAGGGGGCGGCCCCGGCACCCAGTCGGGCGGACTCCCCCTGGAGTCCGCCCAGGCCGCCCGCTAGGGGGCGGCCCCGGCGCCCTGCCGGGCGGACTCCCCCCGGAGTCCGCCCAGGCCGCCCGCTAGGGGGCGGCCTCTGCCCGCCTGCCGGGCGGACTCCCCTCGGAGTCCGCCCAGGCCGCCCGCAAGGGGGCGGCCAGGCCAGCCGGGCGGACTCCCCCCGGAGTCCGCCCAGGCCGCCCGCTAGGGGGCGGCCTCTGCCCGTCTGCCGGGCGGACTCCCCCTGGAGTCCGCCCAGGCCGCCCGCTAGGGGGCGGCCCCGGCGCCCAGCCGGGCGGACTCCCCCTGGAGTCCGCCCAGGCCGCCCGCTAGGGGGAGGCCCCGGCGCCCTGCCGGGCGGACTCCCCCGGGAGTCCGCCCAGGCCGCCCGCTAGGGGGCGGCCGAGCCCTGCCGGGCGGAATCCACCTGGAGTCCGCCCAGGCCGCCCGCTAGGGGGCGGCCGAGCCCAGCCGGGCGGACTCCCCCCGGAGTCCGCTCAGGCCGCCCGCAAGGGGGCGGCCAGGCCCGCCGGGCGGACTCCCCCATGGAGTCCGCCCAGGCCGCCCGCTAGGGGGCGGCCTCCGGCCTGCCGGGCGGACTCCTCCCGGAGTCCGCCTAGGTCGCCCGCTAGGGGGCGACCTCCAGTCCTCTTCAGAGCCTCCTTCCGCCTGCTTCATCAGTCAAAAGTGGCGGACGCAAAATCTCTGTCTGCGGAGTCCGCGCAGGTCGTCATGCTGATGTCACTGGGCCCCGCTTCTAGAAGAACTTCCCTGGGCCTATAAATAGCCCATGGTGCCTCTCATTCTGCACGGTTGGAGGATCCTGCAAGTCCTGCCAGCAAGCCCTGCGGACTCCGTTTTCCAGTCCGCGCAGTCCGTCATCACCTCCTCCAGCAAGCTCTGCGGACTCAGTTTCCTGTCCGCGCAGCTCTCCAGCAGCTCTTCAGCAGCTTGCCAGCAGACTCTGCAGACTCAATTTCCCAGTCCTCCAGCTTGCCAGCAGACCATTTTACTTAGTCTCTGGCAGCATCTCCTCTCTGCTTTCTGGCACTTTCTTCTCTCTTAGCCGCCAGCTTCTCCTTGTACCCTTTAAGTGATTTTGTTGTAAAGGTGTACTTGTAAGCTTGTAATCTCTAGCTATTAATAAAAGGAAAGCCCGTCGCAGGAGTGGCATTTAGGCCGCGGCGGGCGAAGTGTGTTGTTGCCGCTGCTAGCGGCCCCCCTTCTTCTTCTCTCTGCTCAGCAAGCCTTGCTCCTCTGCTCAGCAAGCCTTGCTCCTCTGCTCAACTCAGCTCTTCTCGGCAACCAACCTGCAAGCACAACCGTCCCCTTAGCCGTCTGCTCGACAGCTCCTGATCAACCTCCTTCTCTCCTCTTGATCAACCTGCTCTGTTGATCAAGCTTCTCTCCTCTATCCCCGCAACCCTCTTTGACAAGCCGTTTGCTCCACTCTCGAGCACTCAGAGGCTTCCTTCCTTCCCTCCTCTCCTCCTCTCCTAGCTTGTGAGACCGAACACCCCCTCCGTGTTAGCTGGCTGGTGCCCCGCGACGTTTTCGCGCATCAACAAAGATCATCATTGATATGTTTAACAAATAGAGTACAATCAGCACTGCCCATTTTGTAATCATTTTTTAGTAAATAAATAGTCAATCTATCATACCATGCTCGGGGTGCTTGTTTCAAACTATAAAGGGGTTTTTCTAATTTAAAAACATGATCAGGAAATCTAACATTAACAAAGCCTGGATGTTGTTCTACATAAAACTCCTCCTTAATATACATGTTAAGAAAAGCAGTTTTAACATCCATTTGAAATAATTTAAACTTCTTAAAACTAGCAAATGCAAGAAATATTCTAACTGCTTCTAAACGTGCTACGGGTGCAAAAGTTTCATCAAAATCTATTTCTTCTATTTGTGAATAACCTTTTGCTACGAGTCTAGCTTTGTTCCTAGTGACCATAGATTCACTATCTAGTTTATTTTTAAAAATCCACTTAACCCCTACAATAGGATGATTTGACGGTCTTTCTACTAACTTCCAAACCTTATTACGTTCAAATTGATTAAGCTCGTCATTCATAGCTAAAAACTAAGAATTATCATTTAAAGCAGCTTCAACGCTTTTAGGTTCTA
This sequence comes from Platanthera guangdongensis, assembly GCA_039583875.1. Lineage (NCBI taxonomy): Eukaryota > Viridiplantae > Streptophyta > Magnoliopsida > Asparagales > Orchidaceae > Platanthera > Platanthera guangdongensis. The sequence continues at coordinate 190,926,204 of CM077148.1, forward strand.
TATCAGAAATAAATCACATATTTGAAAATAACTCACGTATGGATGAACGAGTACTTACCCCTCTTGATGGTTCTCCAATAACCAAATCTTGGGGATGAACTTTTGAAAATTTTAGTTCGCTTGGAGGCACGTATCCTTGCTCTTCTTCTTCTTCTTCTTCTTGTTTGACTCGTTTTACTTCATCTTTGTCTCCAAGGCTTTCATCGTCATCCACCCTTTATAGAGGGGAGAGCTCTTCATTTTTACCTGTATTATTAGCTTCTACAAAAGAAAAAAATTCATCAAATTTAACATGTATTGATTCTTCAACCATTTTAGTCCTCTTATTGTAAACTCTATAAGCTTTACTTGTAGAAGAATAATCAATAACAATGCCTTCATCACACTTTTCATCTAATTTGCTTAAATTATCCTTAGTGTTCAAAACAAAACGTTTACATCCAAAAACTTTAAAATAAGACACATTTGGTTTCTTTTGAAAATATAACTCATAAGGTGTTAATTTTAAGAGGGGTCGAAGCATAACACGATTAATAACATAACAAGAAGTACTAACAACTTCGGCCCAAAATGATCGAGGTAATTTGTATTCAGATAGCATAGTGCGAGCTAGTTTTTGCAAAGTTCTATTTTTCCTTTCCACCACACCATTTTGTTGAGGTGTACGAGGAGCATAAACTTCATGTTTAATTCCTAACTCATTGCAAAAAGGAACAAATTTCTCATTATCAAATTCACCTCCATGATCTGAATGAATGCATTTTATTTTTAATTCTATTTCATTTTGAACACGTAAACATAATTTGGAAAATTCTAAAAACGCATTAGATTTAGACGATAAGAAAATTGTCCAACTAAAACGAGAGAAATCATCAATCAAAATGAAAGTGTACTTTCTACCACCTAGACTTAGAGTATTAACAGGACCAAACAAATCCATATGTATCAATTCTAAAGGCTTAGTGGTGGAAACAACATTTTTGTTTTTAAAGGAAGACTTTGTAAAATTTTTTTTTGACATGGTGAACATAACGATGATAAATTTCCATGCAAAGAAGGTAAACTTTTAACAAGTTTATTTTGAGACAATTTTATGATTAGTTTGGAACTAAAATGTCCAAGACGTCTATGCCACAAATCTAACTCCTCATTTTTAGAAATAAAACACTTTAATGAAAAATGTGACAAATCATTAAATCTAATCATGTAAACATTTTTTAATCTAGGAGCGATAATAACAATATCATTTGTTTTAGAGTTAATAATCTTGCATAGGTTTGAAGATGAGTCAAACAAGACGTTTAAGCCAATATCACATAATTGACTTATTGAAATTAAATTATGCTTCAAACCTTTAACATATAAAACATTTGAGATAGTAAATGATTTGTTATCTACTACTCCAATGCCGATGATTTTTCCCTTTTCATTGTCTCCAAAAGTAACTACTCCTCCTTTCATCATCTCCAAGCTAAGGAACTTTGATTTATTGTCTGTCATGTGCTTGAAACACCCTGAGTCCAAGTACCACATGTCTTCTTTGTCCTTATCCTGCCAAAACACCTAAAAAGAGGATCAGAGTAAAGATCCGGCTACCTAAGTGGTTCCTCCCATAGAATAGGTGGAAGCCTTAGGCACCCAGATTTATTTGACTAAGCAGTATCCCATCTTCTTACAAGTATGTGTTGTGTGACCAAACTTATAAAATTTGACACACTTGATGAAAGAAGTCGACAGGTTTTTTAAAGTAAATTTTGACCCTTTGTTGGGAGCTACAGGGACATGGGGTTTATTGTTTTTAATCTGAAAATTAGATTTCCTGGAATTTTTCTTATCGCCGGCTACAGGGACATGGGGTTTATTGTTTTTAATCTGAAAATTAGATTTACTGGAATTTTTCTTATTGCCGGCGACAGGTCGCCGGGCGATAGTGTTCAGGAGAGTATCCAAGTCCGAATTTTTTAGAACCATAGTATTGGTTTCCCAAAATCATATTTAGAGATTTTTGGCCCACTCCAAATTTGTTATTGACCATTTTTAAATTACGGACTTGTCCCCTTAATACATTATTTTCGGCAACTATGGTACCACAACGATTAGCAAAGGACTTTCTGCTGTCTTCCACTTGAGATTGAGAAAACTTTAGAGATCTCTCTAAGGTCTCTTTCTCTTTTGTAAGAGTCTCAACCCGAGTCTGAGTCTTAGAGAGATCTTTCTCAAGCTCCACTATCTTTGTCAAGGAGGGACAATCCTCTTGACAAGACGCTTTCTCCTTTCCAAGAACTTTTACTTCATTTTTTAGTTTTTTATTTTCTTTAACTAATACTTTATTTTCAGATTTAATCAATTTAATTTCATGCAGTTTTTTGTCTAAAAACTCGCAAGTTCTCAAAAATTCTGAATATAAATAATCATAAGTTTCAGGAGTTACCTCAGTGTCGCTTTGGACACTGCTTCCTTCATCATAAGATGAAGCGCTCTTTTCCATCAAGCACATATTGGCCTCCTCTTCAGTTTCTGACCCTGAACTGCTTGACTCCTCAGAAGTGGCTTCATCCCATGTTTCATCATTTAGAACTTTCTTCTTATCTTTCTTTTCGTGTCGCTTCTCCTTCAGCTCTTTCAGATACTTTAGGCACTTGCTCTTTATGTGGCCAATCTTCCTGCAATGATAGCATTCAGGTGGTGGTCTATCTTCGTCATCCTCTCCTTCAGCTTGGAACTTTCCTTTCCTATTCCCAGATTATTGCCTCTTGAAAAATCTCTTAAAAGAATTTCTTCTTTCAGGATTTCTCATGAATCTCCTGAATTTCTTCATAAACAAGCTCTCTTCATCTTCATCATCACTTTCATCAGACTCGCTTTCCTTTTTCTTCTTGGACTTCAACACCAAAGCTTTCTTTCTTGTCTCCAAGCTATACTCTTGTTGTTGAATCATCAACTCTACTTCATGGGTTTTCAAGTTGCCTATCAGATTCTCAATTTGAAGAGACTTTAGATCGTGTGACTCCGAGATGACAGTCACTTTTGGATTAAACTTTAGGGGAAGCGATCTAAGTATTTTCCTCAACAAATCTCCATTTGAGAAATTCTTCCCTAGAATCCATGAGTCGTTTACTATCTTGCTAAACCTTGTGTACATGGTGTTTACATCCTTATCAACCTCCATTTTGAACTTCTTAAACTCTGATTCTAGCTGAAAAAGTTTTGAGTCCTTTACATGCGATGTTCCTTCATGAGTAACTTCAAGAAGATTCCAAATATCATTGGAGGGAGCGCTCTCGTGGAGATGAACGTCGTGCCTTGGAAGCCCAAGGAAACCTTCGTGTTAGAAGGGCAGTGAAGTGAATTCCTGAGCGGATGAACGACATAAGTCCACGACCTTGCTGAAAGACCTCAGAGCTCTTCCTAGCCTTTGGAGTTGCTTATCTTCAAAAGAATAGATGTGGGCCTATTTATAGTTTTCTGGAGGGTTGCGTCGGCAATTGCGCTGGAGCGTGATTTGTGTTGCCGAATGACTTCGCTCTGTTTGTCATTGTTCGTGCATGTGCACGGGTTTTGCACTCTGCTTGGGTGTTTTAGGGCCTTAGGGGAGCATGGCGTGTTGCACGCGACTTGTCTGGTCACGTTGGCTTTCCACACGCGTCATTGGCCCGAGTCCTTCCGGTTTGGCTCAGAAATTTCACAGAGAACCGCATCAAATGCCCCCAAATTTTTGCGACTCATGACCCACGAATCGAGGAGCGCGAAAATTTCCTGTCTTTGCTCGAGGTGTTTCAGAACCTTGTGATCATCGGGCTTGGCCGCAAGTAATCGTTTGCCAAAAATTAGGGAGAGTAAAAGAATGAATATTTCTTGTCATAACGTGTCAAATATTACCTGCTGTGTTGGCGAGATATTTGACCAAGATAGTCTTTATTCGCTAACTATTTAAAGACAGAAAAATTTAGCAAGTGATATTTAATTATCTCAAACGCCTTCCATTATGAGTCCTCCTTCAAGGCTTATATATTGGAGAGGGTCATTCGGTTCTCCTCCTACACCGTTGTAGAGATCTTGAAGTACTTTGTGGAACTTTTGCTTAGAGTTCGTGTGATCCATACTGCCGTCATGTCCACTTTAAATAAATGTTTTAAGAACTCTTTGTTTTACTTCTTCACTAGCTCTATCTCAGTGTCTGTCTGATAATACTTAATGGACGTATGTTGAGGCACCAAAGGGGTTATCTTATACTATTATTGGGGAACATCTCGTTGTTAGCTTTTTCCTGGAGCCATAGCTTACTTTATGTCTTCATGAAGCTCATGTGATAAAACAATCATCTTTATGATTTTAATAAACTTACTCTACAATTTCAATATTAAGAGAATTTGTTAACATGTCTTTTAAAAAAATATTGTTTTTTGCACTAACTTAGATTATTTTTCTCAAAAATTGAGCTTATTTATAACCTCTAGATTATGAGATTGAGTAAATATCAATTGAGCTAAAAGAGCTTCACTAATATTATAAAATTAGCTCTCTCACATAGAATGGACGTAATATCTAAGATATATATTTAATTAATATTTGGATAGAGGGTGAGAAAATTTGACTGCGTGTAATCCAAGTGTCTAGATCTAAAGCCTTGTAAATGAAATTTTTGGTACATGCATGTTTGTTTATGAATTCCAAGTTTTCTTATGAAATATTTAGATATTCACGTACTAGAAAACTGAGGTTTGAATTTTGTGGGTGTAATTCACTGAAAAACCTCACGAGACACAACTCGTCCACTATGGTACCTAGGGGTTTAAAGGCTTATAGCACATGCTAAGTGTAATTGTGTATTATGCAAAAAGAATATTTATCTAGTAATTTTTGCTCGGGACATGCAAAAAAGTTAAGGGTGGAGGGGGATGAAAACATCAAAATGCACTTATTTCATAGCATTTATCTTATATTTTATTTAAAATGATGCTTTTCACGGTATTTTATGTTTGTATGCGCAAATTATACAAGTACGCGAGAAGAAGAACATTAGAGCAAAATTTGACAAAAAAGTCTCATTTCAATGACCACCAGACCAGCGTACAACATCAATCATCCAAGTCCAGAAAAAATCCGTTGACATTGAAGAATGGGAGTGTACAACCCCGTATTCACGAAGAGTGGGCCCCAAGCAAGGCGCAAGACTTAGTGCATGTTTTGAAGTTTTTTTGGGAGTTTTGCACTCATGGAGGCCAATTTTGGATGTACCTGCGTAATATAATAGTAGGGGGATGAAATATTTGTCTCCCCCCCGACCCCTTTGAGGAGTGATCGTTTCATTGTACTGGAGTGAACGTTTCACTGTACTCGAGTGAACGTTTCACTGTACTCGAGTGAACGTTTCACTGTACTCGAGTGATCATCACCAACCACTAGCCCGCCGTCTCGCCAAGCAGGCTGCCGCTCGCCAGACCGCCGTCTCGCCAAGCAGGCTGCCGCTCGCCAGACCGCCTTCTCGCCAAGAAGGCTGCCACTCGCCAGACCGCCGTCTCGCCAAGCAGGCTGCCTCTCGCCAGACCGCCGTCTCGCTAGGCCGCCGTCTCGCCTAGCCCCAGCTCGCAAGCCGCCAGCTCGCCCGGCCTCAGCTCGTCTAACCGCCAGCTCGCCCGGCTTGAGGGACTACCCCTGGTGGACTGTAATTAGCTTCTTAGAACAGCGGAATTTGGCTGTTGGCAGGCCAATATGGGGGCATTTTGGTAATTTTCACAGCATTAGAGGTTGGTTATTTGCAGGCCATTCCCAGAAAACTATAAATAGGCCCATAGGGGTGCCTTGGAGAACATCACTTCTTCACTCTCTCTTCATCCTCCATGACACCCTAGCTCAGCATTGGCTAGGAAGGGGGAGATCTTCAAGGTTTTTTGGGTGTGAGGTGAGACCTCCACGCTAGTTTCCTGAGCCTTTGGTCCGTGACACCCCCCTGAGTGCAGTAAGTGCGAGGCACCCCTTTATAGGGTCCCCGAACTCCACAAAGACCGATTTTCGATTTCAACAGCGAGCGCGTGACGCTGATCTAAACTTATGTCACGTGACGATGATCTAAACTTATGTCAGGTGATGCTGATGTAAACAAGCGCCCATGTGGAGATGATTTAAACAAGCGCCTACTTGGGTGCTAGTTTAATTCAGCGCCCAACTTGGTGCTGGTTTAAACCAATGCCTATTTGATATGGTTTAAATCAGCGTCACTTGGGTGTTGGCTAGTCAACACCTGTAGTGGTCTAACTCGACGTCCCAGTTGTATCGGAATATTTGGATCGCCTTAGCTCTCAGAACGGTCGAGCACACACGCAGTCAATGAGTAGGATTGTTTGCACACACGAAGTTTTAACGAGGAAAAACTCCTGAACTGGGTAAAAAACCACGTGATCGGAACTGTGCCGGTCAAAGTCCACTACTTGCTTGCGGTTACAGTTGATTTGCAGAAATAAGGACGATAGGCCGCTACTCGTTACAATTTAGAGATGTGAGAACCATTAGCACACGGCGGACGACAGGCTGTCACACTCGTCGTTTGCTACAAAATTTAGAGATGTGAGAACCATTAACTCTCATCAGTCCGCCCAGGCTATGCGGACAAGGCACCAGCCCGCAAAGCCTCCAAACACTGCAAAACAACATCCCCCTTCAGTGACTGTCCGCACAACAAGAGGCAGTCTGCATACCACCACAGCAACGCCTCCATCCGCCACAAGCGCACGACCAAAGGCAGCCCGCCCGGTCAATAGCGGGCTTGGCGGATACTGCAGACACACTGGACTTGTCACAGAGTGTGACCAAGTCTAGAACCACCAAAAGGCGATCACCACTCTAACTGAAGTCATCTTTGCAACCGGACTAAACGTCTCCTCATAGTCTTTTCCATACTGCTGTGAGAATCCTCGAGCAACAAGGCGAGCTTTGAACCTATCAATGCTCCCATCAGCCTTCTTCTTGAACTTATACACCCAGTTGCAAGTGACCGGAGTAATGCCATCAACCTTGGGCACAAGATCACAGGTTTCATTCTTCTTGAGAGCAGCGATCTCTTCCTTCATGGCATCTTCCCACTCCTGAACTCCAGTGGCCTCGTTGAAGTTTGCGGCTCTCGCTCATCCAGAGGACCTGCAAAGAAGCAGGAGACAAAGATCACAGCATTCCCATCACAGTACCGAGCCGGGGGCTTAATAACCCTCTTCAATCTCCGAAGGGTCGGCTCCTTGCTTACTGCTTCCGTTGCTTCTTCAGGCTCAACTCCTACTTGGGGAAAGCTTTGAGCAGTGCTCCCCCTGCTTCCTTAGCCAGAAGGCTCATCCTCGGAGTTAGAAGCAACAGTAGCTGCTGGTGAAACAACAAGCTCCTCTTCCAAGCCTTCAGCAGCCACCATCGGTTCTTCATCAACCTTGCTTCCGGTTAGCTCAACCGAGCCACCTCCATACGACGTCAGCTCGTCAAAGACAACATCTCTTGACACAACAAACTTCTTCGTCGCAGGATCCATGCATTTCCATCCCTTCTTCCGCTCAACGTAGCCAACAAAGACAAGCTTCCTTGCCTTTGCATCCAGCTTAGTCCGTGAAGCATCCGGGACATGCACATAGAAAGTTTAACCGAACACCCGAAGGTGTCCAACACTCGGCTTCTCCTTCAGCAACAACTCAAAAGGAGTCTTCATGTTGATCGGGCTAAGCGGCATTCTGTTGATGACATAAGAAGCACAAGACATCCTCTCCGCCCAAAAGGACCTTGGAATATCTTTCGCATGAAGCCAGCATTTGCAAATCTCCGTCAAATGACGAATCTTCCGCTCCGCTACTCCATTTTGTTGTGGAGTGTGAGCACAAGTAAGCTCTCGTTGGATCCCGTGCTTCCTGCAGAAGTTAGAAAATTCGGAGGAGATAAACTCACCACCGTTGTCAGTTCTAAGCTTCTTGATCCGCAAGCCAAGCCGGCCTTCCACCAACTCCTTGGACTCCACAAACAAACGGAAGGCTTCTGACTTCTCCTTCAAGAAGTAAACCCAAGTATACCTTGAGTAGTCATCAATCAGGACAAGCATGTATCTGCTTCCACCAAGGCTAGCAGTGACCGTTGGTCCCATCAAGTCGCCATGAATGCACTCCAATGGTTGCTTGCTTCTTGTTTGTGATTTATTAAACGGAAGGCGATGCGCCTTACCGTACTGACACCCCGCGCAAACATGCCCGTCACCAAAGGAGGATAACTTAGCCAGACCTCTCACCAAACTTCTACTAACCATAGCCTTCAGCTTGTCCATACCTACATGCCCCAACCTCTCATGCCAGATAGCAGCGCTATCGTTGGCTCTCATTCGATCAACATAAGAATTGGTTGCAAGAACAAAAAAGTTCTTAACCCTCCTTCCTATATGAGCAACATCAGCCTTAACCGCTGATACATTGCGAAGGAACCTCACGTCTGTTGGCCCAAACAGAACGTGATAACCAGCATCTACCGCATTGGTCACAGAGAAGAGGTTCTTCTTCATGCCCGGTATGTGATACACACTCCTTAATGTGAGTGGCCCCTGATCACTACCCAAAGACACAACCCCCTCTTTCTCTACTGCATAAACAGTATTATCAGCAGTGATAATAGCTTCATTACCTGAGTATTCTTGCATGGAGGAGAACTTCGACTTATCTCCGGTGAGGTGATGACCACACCCGGAGTCCACGATCCATTCGTCGTTGAAGTCCTCAGCAGACAAGGCACGGATACAAGTGCCCGTCATGAAAGCTCCGCCCCATTCTACTTCCTCACTCCTAGAGCAAGCTTCCTCCTTTCCTGCAGCATGCCCAGGCTGCAGTTTGACCTTGCAGTCCCGCTTGAAGTGCCCTCGCTGATGACACCTGTAGCACTTCAAGTTCTTCTTCCAGTCCTTAGGAGCATTGCTCCTCTCCGGCTGATAAGACGTTGAAGGCTCTTTTTCACCAGCGACCTACTTCTTCTTCTTCTTCTTCCCTTCCCATCCTTTCTTCTTGCCTGAGAAGAGAGCTTCACTGCCTTCCTGATTGATATTAACTCTAGCCATCTGCCTTGCCAAGCTCTCCTGTGATGCAAGCAGGTTCTCAAGCTCCAGCAGAGATGGCTGAGTAGCCCAACCTTGAACAGATGTCACAAAGGCAACATACTCCTTCCGCAAGCCGCGGATTATGTGCCTTTTCATCTTAGCCTCAGAGATAGACTCATCAGGATCAAGTGCCGACAACTCAGCACACAAGCTCTTCATCTTCAAGAAGTATTTAAAGATGGATAGGTCTCCTTGAGTTATTCTAGCCAACTCATTCTCCAGAAACTGAAGTTGCGCCACATTCTTCCTATTGAACAACTCATCAGTGGTTGTCCAAATATCAGCAGCCGACTCACATCCAATGATGTGATCAAATAGTTCTGGTGATACGGCCCTCTTGAGAATAAACTCCGCTTTAGCATTTGTTTTTCTCCAGAGCCTCACCTGCTCAGCAGTACCAAACGCAGCGGTCACTTCCTGTCTGTCGTCATCACTAACGACCTCCCATAGCTCCTCACCAAGAAGGTAACTCTTCATGCACGACTTCCACTTCTTGAAGTTAGTCGGCGTTAAGAGTTCAATGCCAAGACCTCTTGCATAACTCCCTTCCATTGCAACAACTGTTGGAACCTTGCAGAAGCTCAGAACACCAACTCAGGTTGATCATCACTCAAACACAGAGTAACAACACTGGTTGACCACTGCTCAAGCAACTGAACCTCGCTTTGATACCATGTTGAATTTTCTCAAAGTGGTCAGCAAGATAGCCCAAGTCCCAAATTAATATTCTCGGCACTACCCAGTTCACACTTTGATCAAGCGGAAAACCAAGGAACAAGGTTAACACCAACAACCAATGGAAGCACAAGTAGATCTTTCATTTATTTACACTTCTTTACAAGGCGAGGTATACGTAGCGAGACATGATTTCGCTAGTACAAAAGCTATAACAGAAAGCACCAAAAACAAGCCGGGCGGACATCAATGGAAACCGCCGAGACCGCCAAGTCGCCAAGACCGCCGAACCTGCCCGAGCTGAAGCTGCAACACACCGAATAGACACGGAGTCCGCCGAAGCCGCGAGGCCGCGCGGACACACCGTTATTCGCCTCCTGCTGATGAACTGATGAACAGACCACCTACCCGCCTGCTCCTGGCCGACAGGTTATTGGAACTTGCAAATGTTGAAGCAGAGAACTGACAAGCCGCAGAGCGACCTGCTAAAACCGTAGAGACCACACACTTCCAAGTACTTGACAGAAGTCAAAGCCAAACTCCTGGCTCCTTGAAGCTACCCGCGCGACCTGCACATAGCAAACCGTCAGCTCTACTCAACCCGCGCAGATAGAAAACGCAGACCGCAACAACTTGCCCAAGCCCTACTTACTGTTCACTCAGTTACTGTAGACGTGCTGGGGGGTCCTATTTATAGGCGAGGTGAGGAGTGTGGTCACCGCCCTAGAGGATAGAGACACCACCCCAACCCGCGCGCTAGCAAAAATTCCGTCCGCTGAGTCCGCAAGGACTTAGCCGGATACCAAGGAATAACCCGCCAGGAGCAAGGCACCTTTGGGCGAACTCTCATCAGTCCTCCCAGGCTATGTGGATAAGGCACGAGCCAGTAAAGCCTCCAAACACTGCAGGACTGCATCCCCCTTCAGTGACTGTCCGCACAACAAGAGGCAGTCCGCATACCACCACAGCAACGCCTCTATCCGCCACAAGCCCATGACCAAAGACAGTCCGCCCGGTCAACATCGGGCTTGACGGATACTGCAGACACACTGGACTTGTCACAGAGTGTGACCAAGTCTAGAACCACCAAAGGGCCTAACGCGAGCTCGACGGACATAAATCCGTCCGCCAAACAACCAAGCAACACAGACCGCCAAATCCTTGCCAAAGCAAAGCAGTCTGCAAGCTACTTGAACGTCTGCCCAACGCAACCGCCGTCTGACGGACTCCACATACCAGTCCGCCACAACAACAACAGTGCTGTACTACCAGAGCTCGGCAAGGCCACAACCAAACTTTAAGGCAGTCCACAACAGCGAACACCGCGGACACGTCAGTCCGCAAGCCTCCCGCGGAGAGGTCCCAGTCCGCCGAAAAACACTAGCTTACAACACGGCCACTGAGCAACGTACACCAGTCCGTGAACCTTTATCCGCTCAGGCCGCTCCTTGGCTAAACCAACAACCAACGCCCTATCCGCAGATAACAGTCCGCCCAGGCAGCGGACATAGTCCGCACAACCCGCTTAGAAGAACAGCCAGCTTCCACTAGACCTATCACCAGGCCGCATAACAGCTTCCACTAGACCTATCCACTAGAGCAAGTGATGATTCTAATTTGGTTGTATTTTTCGTAAAACAAATGTGCACATATCCTCCAAAACAATAGGTACACCTTGCTCCTTAAGCATTAGTTTCACTTCATTAGCTAAAAAGAATTTGTTGTGCTGCTTTCTTTCGTCGTATGGTTTAGAGGTAGACTCAGTTCTTCCATTAGCCAATCCAATCAATAGTAGAGTTGTATTATATATCCCCCTAATATAGCGCTTCTACTTTCGTCAGTGTAGAGTCCAATATAAGGTAATGCTCGCGAGGGTGATTCTATTGGTGAAGGCCCCTTCTCTATCTCCTGCTGATCTTAAGGTTAGCAGGAAAAACAATATCAATCTTGGTGTAGGAGGAATACTATCATTGTATGAAAAACCATGTACTATGTTCCCAAAAGTAGGTATCACTGGAACATGTGAAAGAATGATTGAGAAGCGTAATAGTTAGAACTATGACTGTAGTGTCCCCGAGCAATAAAACTATAAAATCACAAATAATGATGTAAAACAACACCATATGCAGCCAAATGAGGGAAGAGGAAAAATTGATGGAAAGTGGTCAGAAGGGATAGAAAAGGCCCTTCGTATCTCTCACGGCCCAATCGAAATGTTTGAGAATACAGGAACCTGACTTTTTACACAGAAAAACACTTGAACCCACTTTTAAAACCTAACGCTGTTGAGAACTTTCTCGCATAAATCAAATTTCAAAAAAAAGTAAGAAAGAAATTGGAAGGAGAATAGTTGAAACAATTCAAGTAACTTCGGGAGGCAGCCTAAATGTAAAGTTACAGTGCGAAGAATATCTCTAATGGCAGTAGAAACGAATGTGATTCAGATAAATATCATAAAAACATAAGAGGAATATATTACCTAATTGCAACAGAGGAAGAAAATGAAGCGTGGAGAAACTGCAGAGGAGCAAGAAAGTGGTTAGAGTGAGCAGGAGCGCCAAATGCAGCAAAATGATGGAAGAGGAAAAATTGGGGGAAGAGCACAGTCAGCGCGGGTGAAACAGAGGTAGGTTAGAGAGCGGTACCTAATTGCAGAGCTGGAAGAAGCACACACGCGGCAGCCGGCAGGGGCAGACGGAGGCTGCGAAGCTAAATGGAAGGGGCGCAACAGCAGTGGTTGGCTGACCCACAGACGCGACACTCAGAAGGGGCAGAGGGAAGCGCCGAAGGCAAATGGAAGCGGGGGAGCAGCGCTGCCTGAGTGACCCAGCCACGCGCCAATCGGAAGGGGCAGACAGGAGCGGCGAACCTAGAAGCCGTGCAGAGTTTCCGTCGGGAGTGATGGAGAGAAACGTGAAGGCAGGAGTGAGTGGGCATGACGATAAATAGCAGAGACAACGACAGCAGGCAGAAGAGAGCGGCGGGCGGGCACGCGGAGGGCAGGTGGAGGCCGCCCGATTCAGCGATCGACGATGATAAAGCGGGGAGAACGGCAGTTGCGGCACGCGGCAGGAGGAAGGGGCGAGGGCCGCCAGATCGCCGATGATAAAGCGGCGAGGAGAGCATTCGCGGCACGCGGCAGGAGGGAACAACGAGGGGACCGGTGGCGGCACGCAGCAGGAACGGACGGGCGGCGGGCGGCTGGGGGTTTTCGGGGATTTCCATCGCGTGACGGAGATAAGCAGATGACGCTTATTAAGTATAGATAATACGTACATATAAATTATTAATAAATTAGTAAAATGCGTAAAGTCTCTTACAATTATTAAAATCTTCTAAAAACGCTTAAAAGTAAAAACTATCAGTCAATCGGTCAACGATGATCGGAGTTCACGTTACAACGACACTGGGGCCCTTTGAACGTCGCGGAAATGTTTGGTGCGTGAAACACACAGAAATTTTGTGTGTCTTTAAATAGGTGGGCCCATCAGGTTTTTCCGCTTTTCATTTGTTTTCACTGCGAGGGTTTTACTGCGAGGGTTTCGTCTGCGCCGGCGAGTGAAGTTGAGGGTTCTTCGCCGGTTCCTCGCGACGGGATTGGCGCTATTCAACCCATAATATCCTCCTTCCTCCAGCCGAGCCCCTCCTATCCTAAGCGAAACTCTAAATCCCGCAAACTTTACCGACGGCGCGAGCATAGCTGTCGAGAGGAACCAAAGGCTCCGATCCTTTCGTCGACTGCCAAGGTATGAACTTCCCACCGTTTCTGTGTTGAAGTAATGTATACATTTTGTGCGTACAGCGCTGAGCCCAGAGTTTTAAATGTCCAGTTTTTGAAATGTCCAGTCCGTTTTTAGAACTGTTTTACAGTTCTATTTTTTCCTTGTAATTTTACAGTTCTTTTTTTTCCCGTGTAATTTTACAGTTCATTTTTTGAACTGTTTTACAGTTTAAAATTAGAATGTCAATTCCATTAGCTTCAAAAATGGAGGAATGTTTTCCAGGTAAAATACTGCAAGATCGAAGCACTATGACTAATCAAACATTACAGTTTTTTATTGTTGATTACGAATCAACGACTCGACTTGAAGCTTTTCAGCAACCTTTTCATTTCATTTATGTCAAATTGCTAGAATCCAAAGTGAACTAAAGTTTTTATTTCTTTGCACCATTTGGACTATTTACAGTCCATAATTAGAATGAGATAAATCGTCAGCTTATATTTTTATAACTCATGTTTCACAATTGTAATCTAGTCATTTTCCTTGTTTTACAGTTGTATACCTGCAGCAAGATAGACATATTTCGTCGGCATTCAAATCACAAGTAAGAGAAATTTCCTATGATGGCCACAACCTAGTTGGTTCTTGTTTTGTACTAGTTTTTTTTCGATGAGTTCCTATTTGTTGTCTAATCTGATATTTCATACTAACATATGGACTAATATGTCGAATCTTTTTTTCCCCAAAATGCAGTGCCAGGAAGTCCTTACCTTAACTGTAGGTGCGCTCTGTCCACATTTGTTGCTAAGGCGCAACCATTGCTTGAGGTTATATCTGAGGAATCTAGAAGTACGCTAAATGAAGCTTGCATACTTCCTTTATTTAGCATCCCAACGATACCTCAGAACATACCTCTTTTATATTTTATCATTCGTAGCTATAATCGTGATAAATAGACATTCAAATTGGGCAAATATTATGTTTCTCTCATCACGAATGAGATTGGCCTTATTTTAGGTTTACCGAATCGCGGTATAGACTTCTCCTTTGTTAAAAAACCATTTGCTCGGGTAACCCTAAAATCTCTGACGGAGGAAATGAAGAGTCTAGTGTCGGAAGAGTGGTCTCCTACGTTGGAGAGTAGGCGTGTTGACATTTTAGTTAGGTACCTAGTAGTGGTTTTTATATTCCCGCAAATGGGTCTTAAAATTCCAGCCAGTTTAATACCCATCAATGGGGTCAATGACTTCGTAAAGTATAATTGTCCAAAGGCTATACACCAACACTTGCATGAACAACTATCTGAGCTTAGTGGCAGGTGTGCACTTCGAGCACCTGTTGAGAACCTGGGCTACTTTGAAGGTTGCTCTGTGGTGGTAGTGGTAAGTGATATACTACTGTTTGCCTACTCATTTATTTATAGAGTCATGACTTATATAGTGTTGCAGGTTTGGCTATACGAGCATACAAAATTACAAATGGTAGTTGACAAAATTGCACGACCTAGGATATGCAGATGGTCGTCCAAACTAAGTTACAATGCCAAAGTTTGCTTCAGTCTCGTTAGAACTCTCTGGATTGACGATCCGGTTTGTCTTACCAATTTAGTTATATTGATTGATTTTTTAATTTTTATAAATGATTTCTTATTATTATGATTGTATTGTAGGTGAGGACTACATTCAGCGATATAACATCCGCGGAGAGGGAACTTCTTGGGGAAGTGGATGACTCTGATTTTGAGCCGGTTAAGAAAAAGTCTGCGAAGGTACTTTGTCTTACCTTAACAATAAGAAATCTATTTATTTGAGGCATTTGTCAACATATACATTCATGTAATAGGTTTTGCCGGTTAAGAAAGTTGTTAGGTTCGATGTCGACCTAGGAGAAAGATTGGAGGGGCAGAGGCTAAAGAGAAAGCAGAAAAGAACGTGGGAAAGAATATTTTTAAGAAAGGTTAAGAGGGAGAAGAAGGAAAAGTTGACGGTAGCTGAGGGCTTGCTACGTGTGGAGGCTCGGCTCCAGGCTGCGATAGATGAGGTTCGTAGGGATGTCCACTCTTTACGGGATTTGTGTAAGTCGTGGTTCAACCAACATAGTACTTTCACTGCATCACCTCCTCGGTCATCTCCCCCACCATCTGCCCCACCATCTCCCCGACCATCTCCCCTATCATCTCCCGATCGTTCTGCCATCAATCCTACTCTGGACAATACCCCTGTTTCTACTCTTGAAGTTACACTTGTTGATCCTACACCAACATTGAGTCCTAGTAGTATGATACATGATATTAAGCAGAGGGGTGGTAGAAAAAAAAAGGAACATGGTACGCCGACGAAGAATGAGAAGATAAAAGAAGCGGAGCAATACCCTGACAGAGCTTTATTAACCCCTCGCCAGCGCGAAATTATAGATTCTGTTCTGAGCCAATTTACAAAAAGGTATAAGTTTGATTGCTTAGGTTTTTTTTGTTATGTAAAAGCGAGTAATTTATTTACATTCTCGCAGGGATCAAACAATATTTCACTGCGGGAATGTAGTAATGAGCAGGGCATTAGTTTACGACCTACTAGGAAATGGTTGGTTGTCAGACGTACATTTAAATGCCTACGCTTTAGTTTTAAGTGCCCAAAGGAAGAGATCTCCCAGACACTTCAAATGCTTCAATGTCACGTTTTCGTGCCGAAATTGCAGTCAGTTTTTTTCGTGTTTTTCATGAATTATTATTGGCCAATATTCTGGGGCAGGAGGTGAACAAGTAAATCATGCTAGCAGTATATCTACTGCTAGCATGAATCATTCATACATTTTTGGAGTATTGTTTATGTTGTAACATATCATTTTGGGTAGTAATTTAGACTTTGGTTAAAGTTAATAGCACAACGAAACAATTTAATTTGGATTTTAATTTCTTAAATAGGCTTTGATCATTATTTATGTTGCAGTATATTGTGTTTGGAGAGTATTTTAGGTATTGTTTTTTTGTTTACTATTTTTTATCAAATATGCATGATGATTTGCTTCTACCTTGATTAAAAGCTAAGAATTTCAGTTGCTGTTTTACATTAGCAACCTTTTCTTTTCGATCTACTTCCTAATGTCCAATATCTCTAGTTCTTTACTCAAGAATGGTGAAGATTCAAATCTGCTAAGGATTTGCACATGAATCACTCTCTAATTCATATCGTCAAACAAATAAAAGATAGGTGAAGCTAATACAATATCATGCATATACTATTGTGAGTACTGCTTGTGATGCTTATGCAATAACATTACAAACAATGAGTTACATAGTGATACTTGGAGACTAATGTAGCCTTTGGTTAAATATTTGCTGTCAAATGGGCTTGAATACATCCGGAACGCTGGAAAAATTGAAAGACAGGTTAACGAAGTAGTCATCAGTTGAATTATCAAATGTTGGCGTGTGGGGGAGGAGAAGCTTGCTGCTCTATAGACTGGCTTCCGAAGAAGTCGAACTCTTTTGTGTTTGGTGTGTCATCAACATCGATCTCTTTTCCCTTAGATCCCGCTTTACAACGTGAAAAATATTAAAACCAAAATTAGAACTTCGATTTCTAATAGAAGGAGTAATGCATATATTAACAGATAAAAATTAAATAAATTACGAGGTTTTTGTTTTCGGTTTGCTCGCTCCCAATGGTCTTTCATACGTGCACTTGGAGCTCCTTTTGGTCGCTTCATCGGGGGGTCATTCACGTCTATATTCGTCTTCTTACTTTCACCGACATAGCCTTTCGCACAATGGTTATCGTTAACAACCAAGTTACCAACCTTTACTGTCAGGGCATTCATTGCACTTACAACATGCTCCTTTGTAATTTTAGAATTTTCAACTTGCCGTGCCAAATCATAGCTGAATCACATTAGATGGTTTTTAAATATCAGGTTTGATCATGATCTGTCAGAGAAGGCGTGTCGGGTAGGTAGATGCCCTTTTTGGCATTTAAAGTAAATCTTTTAAGAACATAAAGACTTGGAATCTGCCTAGCGTTCCTTAGGTTATATATCATTAAGATATGTTGACATAAGATACCTTTTGTCTCAAAACCACAACAGGAACACTGTGCAGTACTGGTTGCAGAATTATAATTTACATACCATCTTTTCCCTGCATCGACGAAATCGTTTTGGGTTGTGATATATAAGATGTTCCGATCGTCATATCTGTTCTCATCCACCACATTCACTCCTAGGAGTGCTTCCATGAAAGTTTTCTCAAAAGTTACATACATTTTTCTGGTGTACTGCTTTGAGACGTGCTTTAGTAAGACAGACATTTTGTATCCTAAGCTCACAACACAGTTCGAGCACCTAAAATCTTCATCTCGCTCATTACGACGCCACAATGCAATAAGTTTTTCCATTCCCAAAAACACTAAACTAGCGAACTGGTTGTCTTTGAACAACCATGAAGGCAATTATTGGCTGACTCACTTCTTTGGGTTGACAATATGCCGAGGTCCAACATATCTTTATTGAATATTGTGGACCACCTTCTCCTAATATTATAAAGATCTCTCAGCCATCTGTTGTTATGTAGACCTCCTTTCATAATCATTTCATGTCAATACCTATTGAACTCTTCCTTGCTGTCGCACTTGCTCATACAGTGATAGAAACAATTGCGAACACTTCTATCATTGTTGAATGTTGGGACTTTTGATGGGGCCTTCTTGCAAATGTGCCACTGACACAACCGATGGCGAGTTGTGGCCAATACTCACTCAATAGCAACTGTCATTGCTTGATCCTGGTCCGTGAAGATAGTAATTGGTTGCTTACCACCCACACATGAGAGAAACGTCTCGAACACCCAACAAAATGATTCGATTGTCTCCTCGGCGATAAATTCCCCACCGAGGAAAACATTTTTCTAGTGATGATTCACGACAATGAATGGTGCGCAAGCTAAATTGTATTTATTAAGTCTATACGTGGTGTCAAAAATAAGAACATTTCCAAAACAATCGTAATCTATCTTGCTGTGCTCATCCACCCATAAGAAGCTTGTCAATCTGTTCAACTCATCTGTACGAACCTCATAAGAGAACATATTGTCTGCCAAATATTTTTTTTTGAAATAACTGAAGCAAGCTTGAGGCGTCTCCACTCTCTATCAGAGCTCTTCTTTCTCGTTGTACGTAGTTGAACGCGTCGGTCTTTGAGAACCCTATATTTTCAACCCCACCAATTTCATTTGATATGAAGTTGTATGAATACACAGCTTTAATTCCAGCAGCCGTCATATTTTTCAAAATGCTCCCCTGCATTTCAGAAACATTGCGTCTAGATCTCAGTAAATGACTATCTTTCTCGGTAGCTAGCGGATGGTTATGCTTCTCTACAAATCTAGACACTGTCCAATTTTTGCCTTCTTCATCAACTCTGAATGTAATGGAAGCAAGACACCCAGTGCGTATATCTGATTTACGATACTTCATTGAGGATTTTTTCATATTCTTGAGCCTCGCTTTTGAGTAGGAATACTCCCGTAGTTTTATTATGCGGGTATGGGTCCAGTGCGTTAAGTGTTGCTTACGAACACTAAATCATGTTCTGTGTGCATAGTCACAGTACAATTTGTACGCTTCCTCATCAGAGTGGACAATGGGGAACACAATAGGTTCTTTCTTCACCTACAAGTAGAAAGGGAAAAAATCATATCAACATAGGAAACAAACCAAGTTATAGTAAAGAAAAGCAATACATTTGAAAATTAAGTTAATTAGTACAGCTAGAAAAGTTCACCAAAGAATCCAGTCTAAAAAACAGTAAATTCATACAGTTATAAAAATGTATGAAAAAACAAAGTCCAAAATTTAGTACAAAAAACCAGTCAAAAAAAGTACATTTAATACTTACTGTCTGAAAAAATGCAGTCCTAAATTTAGTTTAAAAAACCAGTCAAAAATTAATACAGCTGATAATTAATGTATAAAAAAATCCAGTCCTAAAATTAGTTAAAAAAACCAGTCATAAATTAATACAGTTAATACTTACTGATTGAGGTTCAGTATCTGGCGGGTTTGAAGTGACAATGTTTAAATGTAGACTTTAGATAGTATCTGCATTTCATAACACATATTCAGGTATAGGTTTGAAATGACAAACTTGAGTTGTTTGAAGCCGAAGAAGCTTAGCAACTGAGAGAGGCGGGGTAGCCATACACTTTCTGAAGTTGGCAATGGCGGGGAAGAAGATCTCCCAGCTTGACAATGGTGGCAACTTAAGCTAGGGTTTATGAAGTCGGGAATGGCGGGGAAAAACAATGGCAGAACCAAGAAAACTGAGCATTATCACCAAACCTAAATCTCCAGCTGGACAGTGGAGTTTGTAGTAGTTCGATCTTGGACCTGGCGAGGAAGAAGGCCAGGTAGCTGAAGGTGCTCGGAAAGCTGAAGCTTCGCTCCGACTGTTGGCGGAAAATCTGCGAAAAATTGAAAAGCGGAAAAACCTGATGGGCCCACCTATTTAAAGACGCACAGAAATGCTGTGCGTTTCACGCACCAAACATTTTCGCTTGAACGTCCGGTAGTTTTATTAAATTCGATGCTCCCTTCTTTCTCGGGATTGTCCAAACTTTCTCCAATTTTTTTTGATGATTGTTATTAGCACTATAGTTTTGACTAGTCGCACTATGTTTTCTCCTAATTTCTCGTGCCTTTGGGAAATACACCGTGTACATGCATTTTTAGGAAAAGTATTCATCAAGAAAGTTGTAGATCTCGACGAGATCTACAACTTTCGTGTTGAACACTTTTCCTAAAAATGCATGTACAAGACATACTTTGGAAATACACCCAGATTTTGCGCCTTTTAGAAATACGCCTTGTACATGCATTTTTAGAAAAAGTGTTCAACACGGAAATTGTAGATCTCGTCAAGATCTAAAACTTTTGTGTTGAACACTTTTCCTAAAAATGCATGTACAAGACGTATTTCTAAAAGATATGAAAAATTATGAGAAAACGTAGTACGACTAACTAAAACTGTAGTGCTAATAACAATCACCTTTTTTTAAAATAGCTTTCTAAAAAGCTTTGTGGTCAACACATGATGGGATCTCTCATAATTTATAGGAATTTTGGGCAGCAATTATTCGGAATTCCATAACCCCCACTAACTTAGAGGGGGGTTATGGGAGAAACCACTTCACACCCCGTACAACCTCATATTCGCTGAGTGCAACCCCACGATAAAGTCAAGGACCCTCAGGTTCAAGCTAGTCAGAGTAGGGGAGTGGGGCAGACAGACATGCACTCGCCCAAAGAGAGTAATGGGCTTTCGCAAAAACAGGAGGAAAGGCTCTCGCCAAATCAGGCGAATGACATGTGAATCCCACACTTGTCCTTTAATGAGCTGTGGAGGCGAATGCTTGGCTCACCCACTACTAGAAAAATGACCTTTAGCCACGGTTTTTTTTGCCACGGCAGAAAACCGTGGCTAATAATGAAGTATTAGCCACGGTACCTAAACCGTGGCAAATAAGTTAGTATTACTTTTCCTGCGACTATTTGTGCGCTCGACTGCTTCACGGGGTAAAACAATTCAATTTAGTCAGGTTTACAAAGGGCCTCGAACGACCAGAAACACCACTTATTTCTCTTCACTATTTTTTCCACGGCAATCGCCTCCCCAAAACATACGGACCGGGATCCTCTCCATTTCAACCGAAATGGAGGGGATCCATTTCGCGGCTATGATTGCATCTCCCAAATCAGATGGCGGGCAGGCGAGAGCTGCTGAACTGGCTAGTGGGCCCCACGAGTGCACTTAAATTACTTCCCGCCGTCCGATTTGAGAGATGCAATCATAACCGCGAAATGGACCTCTCCATTTCGGGTGAAATAGAGAGGATCCCGGTCCAAAACATAGCCATCGTCTTCATTGAGTTTTGTTTAATTTAATACTTTAATCTATTAGAAAAAGACCTCGAGAGTCCGGCACTCAATATTCAATCAACACTTGCACTACTTTGAAATATAAATCTCATTGTACTGTATAAGCTATTAAGAGTACCCATCAGAAAGGCTGAAAATATATTTATCTAATTTATTTATCACATTGTGTAATTATATATCTAACTATACACTTTTGGTTAGCCCTCGCCCAAGATTGGCGGCATTATATAAATCAGATCTCACGGGAGCAGGTTTGCGGTTGACCACCCTTGGCCGCCAGCTGAATATGATAAATTTCATTTAATTATTATTAATTTACTTTTAGGATTATTTTTTATCTTATATATATAATCATGAATTTGGGATAAACATATTTGGCTAACTCATAATTAACAACTACCATGACAGCTGGTGCCTGGAGAACACAAATAGTTTGAGAGCTTTATCATTATAGTCAGAAATTAAATTCTATATAGACATGCAGATTTCGTGCCGTTTTGACGTGGTGTTTTTGCTTTTGTGAATTTGAACAAAAATTTCATCATCATAAAATATGTGTTTTGCATGCAGATAGTACACTCATTTTGAACAACCGCCGGGGATGCGGACTAACGAGCACGTTCTCAATCACGTCATGCAAGCGGCCCCGGCCTCACGTGCGCCCGCACAACCCCACCTTGGTCGTGCGCACCTCTGCGCGACCTAACCTAGCGCGTGCGACCCCACCTGCGTGCCCCGGACGCAGCCCCACCGAGCGGCCAGGAGGCCTTGTGGACGCATAGGTGGGGCAGCAAAGAATAAATCTTCCCCGTACAAATTTGGGTATATCCATCTCCCCCCCTCTCTCTCTCCGCCGCGCTCCCCCTCTATCTATATAGGGACACATATTTTGAATGCTAAAATAAAATATTCAATTTCAAAGCATTGCTTCAGAAACAAATTAAGCTTATTTTATTGCAGGGACAAATACTGTTTGACGCATACAAATCACAAGAAGGAAGCCAATAAATAAAACAAGTTCAAATGAACTCTTCATCACCCACTGCAGCATAAAAGGAAGAAGGGGGTGTGAGCTAGCTGACAATTGAAACGCATGCAATAAGGACTCATCAACAAAAAAAAAACTATGTTCTAGCTATATATATTCAAAAGAAGAAGAAGAAAACAATAATAGTTCCGTTTGGGAGGACTTATTGACCAGTGAGAATAAGTCCTCCCAAACGGAGTCTAAGATTTGGTAAATGAAGCCGTAACCGCTTCACCGGTGAAAATAAGTGCTCCCAAACAGAGCCATTTTCAAATGGACTCATGCCTGCCTGAGCCGGCAGAGTTTCCACCTCCTCCCAATATAGAGATAAATTACCATAATACCCACGACAACCAGGACCGAAACCGTAGCGATCATAACGTCTGCGAGCGGAAGAGCGAGGTGGAGCCGGAGGAGGCAGGCGATAGCCATGAAGAAGAGAGTGAAAAACATGAGTCTGGTCTGCACCCACCCCACCGAAGGGCTCCCCTTCATTAAGATGGAGAAGAAGGAGAGTCCCATCCCGGTGAACAGCCCCAGCCCAACCACCGAAAGGTAAGCCGTGTACAGCACCACGTGTGTTGCCTCCGACGGCGGCGCGTCCACTATCAACGTCACCGACGCGCCGACGCCGCCGAGGCCCACCGTTTGCACCACTTTGCCGGTCCGCTTCCAGTCTTGCGGATCGTCGTCGTTGTTTAGATTAGTGTCGTCAGGGTCGAGCTCGCCGGACTCAGGGTCGACAACGTTACGCATGGGACGGTCGGATGGCGTGGGGGAGCTCATGAGGTCGGGTTGTGAAGCATCGGCGACGGTGGCGGTGGCGGTGGCGGCGGCGACAGAGTGTGAGTGTGGTGGTGTTGAGCTGAAGCTGAGCAGACGGAAAAGGATGAAGTATATGGTGCAGAACCTGGAACTCATGTTTGGAGATTCTGAGGAGGACAGATAAAATTCCGAGCTCAACGAACTCCAAGCTAGCTGGGGATGGAAGAAGAGCTCGGCTGTTATATAATAATTTCAAATACATATTATATATATTTTTATATATATATAAAAAATTGTGTGGACAGCCTTGTGCCACGTAAACACGAACAGCAGTTGACAATCCGCCGACCTCATCACCGCGCAAGAGGCTTCGGGAACTGGGGCCCATGGCGGTAGTTTTTTAGTCGGCAAAATGTATGTTTCAGTCCCTAAACTTCACATGCCTTTTGATTTAAGTCCCTAAAGTTTTATTTTGAAGGTTTTAGTCCCAAACTTGTTTATGTCTTTAAATTTCAGTCCTAATTATAACGGAAGTTAACTTTTCGTGTCATTTCTCCTTTTGACTGTTCTTGCAGTGATATGTTAGTAACCGATGACATTTTCTCAAGCTGCTTCACCTTTTGATTCATATTTTTGGAGCATAACATTAGATATAAGTTATTAAACTTGGACAAATAATAACCAATAAAATACAATTATATTAATGGCCGTAACTATAAAACAATTGTCAAAAACATTCTTAGTACTTGATGCGGAAACAATAGCCAAGAGGATGAGTGACTCAACAGAGAATGAGAGATGAAAGCTCTACTCCAACACCTGAAAATGTCCACACAGATATCAGGGAATGGCATCAAACCCTATTCCGCCGTCGTCGTCGTCATCATGGGAGAAGGGAACTTTGTTGTTGCCGTCGCAATTCCAGTACTAGAAACAAGAAAACCATACCCCCATCGCTCTTTCTGGGAGAAGGGGAGAGTTGAAGTACAACGAAAAAGATGGAAAGTAACTTCCGTTACTTTTAGAAACAGGAGTTGAGGACTTTTGTCACTTTAAGGACTAAAGTTTAAAGATAGTAAAGGTTGAGGACTAAAACTTTAAAAAAAGAAACTCAGGGATTGAAGACAAAAGACATGTAAAAGTTAGGGACTGAAATGTACATTTTGCCTTTTTTAGTCCCACGGCATTTTGAGTTGGTTATTGTTGACGGCAGTGCCGAAACATCGAGACCCCCACGTAGATCTCAAAAAAAAATCCAATGGGGACATAGCACTTGTCCGCATAACGGAATTTTTTTTTGTGCACGCTGCCGGCACGCGTTGCGGGGAAAGCGTGGTCCGTCCATGGTGCTTTGTATTTCGGGCATCACAATTGCTCTCTCTATTTTATTAGCTTATTTTGGGTGCCGTCGGATTCAACATTCAACATTCAGAATTTTCCCCACACACAATTATTGCTCCCGTGTAACACAGGTTGACATGTAGATGAAGAAGAAATATTAACTAATGACTGTGTATTTGCGAATGATTTGACAAGATGGGTGGTGAATGAATGTTGCAAATTGTGTCTGATCTACTGGATTCAAATTGATGGAGAGCCTGATGGAAAACACTGATAGTTAGGTGTCTAGGGCTCCGTTTGGCACGGTGGTGGGCCTGTGGCACTCATGAATATGGGGGTTAAATTGTCATTCATTAACGCCCACCAAAGAAACTTCATCCACTTCTATGTTCAAACAGATGATGTTTGTTAGGTGATCCTTAATGAATAACCGTTTAACCCATGAGTTTACGACCGCTACCACCGTGCCAAACGGAGCCTAGGTCCAGACCAGTGGAGCTTTGGATAGCATTTCCAAGATATTAGTTATAAGATGATATAGACACCGTACGTCTTGACTGACTGAGAGAGTGTAGTACAAACTAATGATTGTACATTAAGGCATATGATTATTTGTGTGAGGGCAAACTATAAGCGGCGATGCATTGATCCACAGTCACAAAAAGCGTTGTTGTTGTGCCGAGCTATATCGACATAGAGTGTTTGTAACAATTGTGTGAAAGACAATGATTGAAGCCTAACCTTCCCCTCGGGCGGCCCTTCTTTCACCCAGAACGGGCGGCAATTTTGCCGCCCGTTCTTGGTTGCCGCCCCTCACAGGGCGGCCTTTGTTTCGCCTAGAACGGGCGGTGATGCCGCCTCCCGTGCTTGCCCGGCCCTCTGCCCCTCACAGGAGCGGCCTTCCTTTGACTCGGAACGGGCGGTCATTTCGCCGCCCCTCCTCCTCCACATGCCCTGATTAGAGGCGGCCTCGCCTTCCCCTCGACCGGTCGGCCTTCCGTTGGCGGCCAGCCTTTTCCTCCGGTCAAGCGTAACCTTGGTCGGCCAAGGATCTCTCCCTCCGTTCGGCCAACCTCCATCGCCGACTGGAGTACGTCGTCGGCCGGCCCCGCCGGCAGACTTCTTGGTCGTCACCGATTCTCCACTATTCAATCGCGCTCCTGCGATCGGAATAGTTGGTTATGTGGGTAACCACGTACCCACGTAACCGCCCACATGATCTCCCGTAGTGGGGGAAATGCATTGTCAAAAATAGGACCGGTTTGCGCTTAGTAAAATTATAAAAATAAATGCGCATAATGTGTCATAAAATCGGCCTATTAATAACGATCATGGTGGTTATGAGCTGCGGATAGCCGCATAACCTCCATAACCACCCATGAAGCTTATAAATAGTGCCCCAGATCCCCCTTTAATTCTCATTCTTGGCACGGCCGAAATATCCTCCTATGGATATTCTCTCTTCTTCCTCCCGCTTCTTCTTCATTTCCACCTCCCTCTTCGAAGATCTTCAAGCGCTCCTTGAAGATCTCTTTCGTCTTCGAAGCCTACTTCGAAGATCTTCATCTTCCTCGCCCGGGAAATCCTCCTACAGATTTTCTCTCTCCTCCTCCCACGGATTTTCTCTCTCCATCATGAGCTCCCGTGCACGCCACATCCTTGCACACTCACTCGTGTGTCCCTTCTTCACGTGCTCCCGCGCGCCGCCTCCTTGCACGCTCTCCCGCTCGTCGCTTCCTTGCGTCCTCTCGCGCGTGCCTCTCCCTCCGCGCTCCCGCACGCTCTTGCGCACGTCACTCCCTTACGATGGTCTCTTCCCCCCGCGCTCCACACACTCTCCTCAAACAAGCGCCCCGTGCAATCTCATTCTGCAAGCGCCCTGCGCTCTCTCACTTTACCTGCAACTGCTCTGCGCGCTCTCCTCCAGCATACGCCCGACACATTCTTTGCTAACAAGCGCCACACGCACTCCAGAGCTAGCACTCCATCTACTTATAAGACAACTGAATCACGCTTCTCCAAAAGGCAATCAAATATAAGAAGTAGAGGATAAGATGCGATAAGCGCGCCTCCGACCTTCAAAGCACCAAACATCAGAATCAGTACAACAAGTTGCTCCCGCCTGCATGAATTATTAGAATACTCCAAAATACAATGAGCGCCTCGCTCCCCACAGCACACGAAGGAATAATTAATCTGGCGAGCGGTGGCCTGTCACCCTCCAGGTTCTCCTTCTCTCACTCTTTAATAATTGTAACGAGAGGCGGTCGGTCGCACTTGAGTTCTTGAAAAAGCTCTGTAACAACACTTAAATTTAGTGGAGGTTTGGTCGGTACAGATCCGGCCATGACCACGTGGTTTTTCATCTCTTTCCGGGGTTTTCTACGTCAAAAAAAAATTGACTTGTCAGCTTTTCTTTATCTGTGACTGTGTGTGCACTCGACCGCTCCGTGAGCTAATACGGTCCAAGTTAATCCAATCCGATCGGGGCATCGAGTTTGGCCGCAACAAGTGTAAT
This sequence comes from Platanthera guangdongensis, assembly GCA_039583875.1. Classification (NCBI taxonomy): domain Eukaryota; kingdom Viridiplantae; phylum Streptophyta; class Magnoliopsida; order Asparagales; family Orchidaceae; genus Platanthera; species Platanthera guangdongensis. Next base: position 190,953,280 of record CM077148.1, read on the forward strand.
TCTGCTTAAAAGTATTTTAGGGCTTGCGATCTTTTACACACGTATAATGTTACCTGCGTGCATACACGCATATTACATTTGACCAACACTTAATGCAACATATCAAATTATTACCCTCCTTTGAGTTCAATTATTCATTTTATCTGACTAACCCGTTCAATTAAACACATCTGGAACACCCATCACTGGAGATGAACAAGAGCATGCTTGAGGATATAGGGGGCGCGACGACCCAGATTTTTGGTACCAATACAGCGAGGATGTGAGGACCTCATGGAGTGTTAAAGAGCAAAAATCAAAAACCAATAAAACCAACTGAACTGACTGAACTGCACCGATTTTGAAACCGAGCCGCCCGACCTGCTGTCGGTTCGGTATGGAGCTTTTGAAATCCGAAGGATTATCAGTTCGGGTCAGTTTTCAAGTTGTGAAAACCGAACCTGTTGTGTGCCGCCCGGTTTTTCCCCGGTCCGGAGACTCGGACTGCCTTAGCTCGAATTTCGACCGGGCGCGCAAACAGATAAAGGGAAAGAACACAAATGACAAGAGACTTTTTTATATGGAAAACACAGAAATGGTGAAAAACCACGTGCATAGATTTGTGTCGAGCCAAAAGCCACTATTTTCTTGGAGATTACTGGAGATTGAGATGATTCCTCGGAGGGTGTCATACCATCTCTCCGTTACAATTACAAACTATGAAAAGGATGAAAAGAAACTAAGTACCCGAAGCCTTGATGAAAGTGCTATGGCTAGGAAAATGGCTATGTCCACGGAACCTCGGTGGATGCGTTTCGGATGGGAGAAATCTCTAAGTCTATGGAGCCTCGTTGAAAGCGCTAATGCTGAAGCGGAGCCTTGGAGGGAGAGCTCTCGTGGAGACGAACGTCGTGCCTTGGAAGCCCAAGGAAACCTTTGCGTTAGAAGGCGAGCGAAGCGAATTCCTGAGTGGATGAATGACATAAGTCCACGACCTTGCTGAAAGGCCTCAGAGCTCTTCCTAGCCTTTGGTTTTGCTTATCTTCAAATGAATGCATGTGAGCCTATTTATAGTTTTCTAGAGGGTCGCTGTTGAATTTTATGAAGTGGAAGTGGTTGACGGGACAGACCGGGCGGCCTGGGGCGGACAGCTTTGGCGGACTAGGCGGACTGTGCGGACTGTGATGTGCGGCCTGGTGGAAGGTCTAGTGGAAAGCCGTCTGTCTTCTGAGCGGCTTGGAGTCCGCGGACTATGCGGCCTGGTTTCTGCGGATAGGGTGTTTGCTGATTGGCTTTGCCAAGGAGCGGCCTGAGCGGATGGAGGCTTGCGGACTGGTGCATTGCTCAGTGTTCGCGAGTGCAAGCTTGTGCTGACAGGCGGGTTGGCTCATGTTCACGGGAAGCTTGCGGACTGGCGTGTCCGCGGTTTGGGCTGTTGCGGACTGAGCTTAGAGCTTGGCTGAGGCCTTGTCGAGCTCTGGTGGCACAGCAGGTGCTTTGCTGTGGAGGTCTTTGGCGGACTAGTTTTGGAGTCCGGGGATGGCTGCTGCGTTGGACAAGTGCGAGGAGCTCGCGGACTGATGGCGGTCTGTGCCAGGGTGTTTGGCGGACGAGAGTTTGTGTCCGCCATGCTCGCATTGGCCCTTGATGGTTTTGGACTTGGTCACACTTTGTGCCAAGTTCATGGTGTCCGCCGTATCCGCCAAGTCCGTTGTGACCGGACGGACTGTTGCTATCTGCCTTTGGTCGTGGACTCGTGGCGGATTGAGGTGTGAGTCTTGCGGACTGCCTCGGGTTGGTGCGGACTGCCATTGAAGGGGGTTGCTGTCCTGTAGTGGTTGGAGCTTGCGGGCTGATGCCTTGTCCGCATAGCTTGGGCGGACTGGAGAGGGTTCGTCAATTGTTGCCTTGCTCCTGGCGGTTTTCCTTGGTATCCGGCTAAGTCCTTGCGGACTCGGCGGACGGAGTTTTGCTATTGCACGGGCCGGGGCGGTGTCGCTATCTCTTGGGCGGTGACCACACTCCTCACCTTGCCTATAAATAGGACCCCCCTGGCACATCTACAGTAACCTAAGTAACTTGAGTGAACAGTAAGTTGGGTTGAGCGAAGTGCTGCGGTCTTTGTTTGTCAGTCCGCGCGGATTGTTTCAGGGTGACGGTTTGTTGTGTGCAGGTCGAGCGGGTAGCTTCAAGGAGCCAGGAGTTTGACTGTGACTTCAGTCAAGTACTTGGAAGTGTGCGGTCTCTGCAGACTCAGTAGGAGGTCGCTCTGCGGCTTGTCAGTTCTGCTTCATCTTTGCCAGCTTCAATAACCTGTCCGCCGGCTTCAGGCGGGTAGGGGTGTTCCTCAGTTCAGGTTCAGCAGGAGGCGAATAACGGTGTGTCCGCGCGGCCTCGCGGCTTCGGCGGACTCCGTGGCTATTCGGCGGATTGCAGCTTAGCTTGGGTGATCTCAGCGGACTCGGCGACCTCGCGGTCTCGGCGGACTCCGGTGCTGTCCGCCCGGCTTGTTTTTTGGTGCTTTCTGTTTACAGCTGTTATACTAGCGAAATCATGTCTCGCTATGTATGCCTCGTGTTGTAAAGAAGTGAATGTATAAAAGACCTGCTTGTGCTTCCATTGTTTGTTGGGATTTACCTCTGTTCCTTGGTTTCCGCTGGTTCAACGTGAGAACTGGGTAGTTCCGAAGATATTAATTTGGCGTTTGGGCTATCTTGCTGACCACGTTGAGAAAATTTAACATGGTATCAGAGGGAGGTTTCTGAGGTTCAGTTGCGTGAGCGGAAGTCAACCTGTGTTGTTGCTCGGAGCTGCTGAAAGGTTGCCAACAGGGGTTGCAATGGAAGGGAGTTTCGCAAGAGGTCTGGGCATTGAACTCTTAACGCCGACTAAGTGGAAGTCGTGCATGAAGAGTTATCTTCTTGGCGAGGAGCTGTGGGAAGTCGTCGGTGGTGACGACAGGCAGGAAGTGACTGCTGCTTTCGGTACTGCTGAGCACGTGAGGCTCTGGAGAAGAACAAATGCTAAGGCAGAGTTCATTCTGAAGAGAGCAGTGTCTCCGGAACTGTTTGATCACATCGTTGGGTGTGAGTCGACTACTGATATTTGGACAACCATTGATGAGTTGTTCAATAGGAAGAATGTGGCGCGGCTTCAGTTCCTGGAAAATGAGTTGTCCAGGGCAACTCAGGGAGACCTTTCCATCTCCAAGTACTTCTTAAAGATGAAGAGCTTGTGTGCTGAGCTGTCGGCACTGGATCCTGATGAGCCTATCTCTGAGGCAAAGATGAAAAGGCACATTATCCGCGGCTTGCGGAAGGAGTATGTGGCCTTTGTCACATTTGTTCAAGGGTGGGCTACTCAGCCGTCGTTGCTTGAGCTGGAGAATCTGCTTGCCTCGCATGAGAGCTTAGCAAGGCCGATGGCTGGAGTGAACCTGCATCAGGAAGGCAACAAAGCTCTCTTCTCAGGCAAGAAGAAAGGATGGGAAGGGAAGAAAAGAAGGTGCAGGCCGCTGTTGAGAAGGAGACTTCAACTTCATATCCGCCGGAGAGGAGCAATGCTCCTAAGGACTGGAAGAAGAATCTGAAGTGCTACCGGTGTCATCAGCGAGGGCACTTCAAGCGGGACTTCAAGGTCAAACTGCAGCCTGGGCATGCTGCGGGAAAGGAGGAAGCTTGCTCGAGAAGTGAAGAAGCAGGATGGGGCGGAGCTTTCATGACGGGCACTTGTGTCCGGGCCTTGTCTGCTGAGGACTTCAACAGCGAGTGGATCGTGGACTCCGGGTGTGGTCATCACCTCATCGGAGACAAATCGAAGTTCACCTCCATGCAGGCTTACTCAGGTAATGAAGTTATTATCACTGATGATAATACTGTTTATGCAGTAGAGAAAGAGGGGGTCGTGTCTTTGGGTAGTGATCAGGGGCCACTCACGTTAAGGAGTGTGTATCACGTGCCGGGCATGAAGAAGAATCTCTTCTCGGTGACCAATGCGGTGGACGCTGGGTATCACGTTCTGTTTGGGCCAACAGACGTGAGGTTCCTTCGCAATGTATCAGCGGTGAAGGCTGATGTTGCTCATGTTGGGAGGAGGGTGAAGAACTTGTTTGTTCTTTCCACCAGTGCTTATGTTGATAGAATGAGGGCCAATGATAGCGCTGCTATCTGGCATGAGAGGCTGGGGCATGTTGACATGGACAAGCTGAAGGCGATGGCTAGTAGAAGTTTGGTGAGGGGGTTGCCGAAGCTGTCCTCCTTTGGTGATGGGCATGTTTGTACGGGCTGTCAATACGGTAAGGCACATCGCCTTCCGTTTGATAAATCACAAACAAGGAGCAAGAAACCATTGGAGTGTATTCATGGCGACCTGATGGGACCGACGGTTACTACCAGCCTTGGTGGAAGCAGATACATGCTTGTCTTGGTTGATGACTACTCAAGGTATACTTGGGTGTACTTCTTAAAGGAGAAGTCGGAAGCCTTCCGTTTGTTCGTGGAGTTCAAGGAGTTGGTAGAAGGCCGACTTGGCTTGCGGATTAAGAAGTTTAGAACTGATAACGGGGGTGAGTTTGTCTCCTCCGAGTTTTCTATCTTCTGCAGGAAGCACGGATCCAACGAGAGCTTACTTGTGCTCACACTCCACAACAAAATGGGATAGCGGAGCGGAAGATCCATCATCTAACAGAGACCTGCAAATGCTGGCTTCATGCGAAAGATATCCCAAGGTCCTTTTGGGCGGAGGGAATGTCTTGTGCTGCTTATGTTATCAACCGGATGCCACTCAGCCCTATCAACATGAAGACTCCTATTGAGCTGTTGCTGAAGGAGAAGCCGAGTGTGGGACACCTTCGGGTGTTCGGTTCAACTTGCTACGTGCATGTCCCGGATGCTTCACGGACAAAGCTGGATGCGAAGGCAAGGAAACTTGTCTTTGTTGGCTATGATGAGCGGAAGAAGGGATGGAAATGCATGGACCCTGTGACGAAGAAGTTCGTGGTGTCAAGAGACGTTGTCTTTGACGAGCTGACGTCATATGGAGGTGGCTCGGTGGAGCTAACCGGAAGTAGCAAGGTTGATGAAGCACCAGTGGTGGCTGCTGGAAGCTTGGAAGAGGAGCTTGCTGTTTCACCAGCAGCTCCTGTTGCTTCGAACTCCGAGGCTGAGCCTTCTGGCTCAGGAAGCAGGGGAGCACTGCTCAATGCTTGCCACAGGTAGGAGTGGAGCCTGAAGAAGCAACGAAAGTCGTGAGCAAGGAGCCATGTCTTCGGAGATCGAAGAGGGTGGTTAAGACACCGGCTCGGTACTGTGATGGGAATGCAGTGAGCTTTGTCTACTGCTTCTTTGCAGGTCCTCTGGATGAGCGAGAGCCTGCAAGCTTCAACGAGGCCACTGGAGTGAAGGAGTGGGAAGATGTCATGAAGGAAGAGATTGATGCTCTGAAGAAGAATGAAACCTGGGACCTTGTGCCCAAGGTTGATGGCATTACTCCGGTTACTTGCAAGTGGGTGTATAAGTTGAAGAAGAAGGCTGATGGGAGCATTGATCGTTTCAAGGCTCGCCTGGTTGCTAGAGGATTCTCACAGCAGTATGGAGAAGACTATGAGGAGACATTCAGTCCAGTTGCGAAGATGACTTCAGTAAGAGTGGTGATCGCCTTGAGGGATGGAGGTTGTGACAACTCGATGTGAAGAATGCCTTTCTTTACGAAGAGATTGACAAGGACATCTTCATGGATCAGCCGCTTGGTTTTGTCTCTGAAAAGCATCCGGACTATGTCTGCAAACTCAGGAAGGCTCTCTATGGGTTGAAGCAAGCTCCTAGAGCGTGGTATGGGAAGATTGCAGAGTACTTGCAATTTTGTGGATACCTTGCTTCTAACTCGGATTCAAGCTTGTTCGTCAAGAAGAAGGGGGAGCTACGAGTCTTGGTCCTGCTGTATGTGGATGACATGATCATCACAGGGAATTCAGAGGGGGAAGTAGCAAGGCTCAGGGCTGAGCTTGCTATACGCTTCGAGATGAAAGACTTGGGAGAGTTGCATCACTTTCTCGGTCTGGAAGTGGAGAGGAAGGAGTGCGGGGTTCTCATTTGCCAGAAAGGGTATGCTGATCGCATTGTAAAACGGTTCGGTATGGGCGAAGGGAAGAAGTGCTCTACTCCACTGGAATGTGGGCTGAAGCTTCGACGAGATGAGGGAAGGGTTCTTCATGATCCCTTGGTGTTCAGGGCTCTTGTTGGGAGCTTGATTTACCTGACGATTACAAGGCCGGATATTGCTTATGCTGTTGGCCGAGTAAGTCGGTATATGGCTGAACCAAGACAATATCATCTAGTGGCAGCGAAGGGAATTCTGAAGTATGTCAAGGCTTCTTCTGACATGGGACTCCTCTATAGAAGGGACTCGGAGTTTGCGTTGCTCGGGTACACGGATGCTGACTATGGCAGTGATTCAGATGATCGGAGGTCTACTTCAGGTTATGTGTTCACTTGCGGTTCAGCTAGCATCTCGTGGTGTAGCAAGAAGCAGGACTCGGTGTCGGTTTCAACCACGGAGGCGGAGTATAAGGCTTCGGCCTTGGCTGCTCGGGAAGCCGTTTGGTTGATGAGGCTTATAGAGGATGTTCATGAAGAAGTGCAAGGGCCTACTTTACTCCGGGGTGACAATGAGAGTGCTCTCAAACTGGTAAACAACCCAGTGTGTCACGCCAGGACCAAGCATATAGAGATTGATCACCATTTCATCAGGGAGAAGGTGTTGGAGGGGTCTCTGCTGGTCGGGCATGTTCGGAGTGAAGATAATCTTGCTGACATCTTCACAAAGCCACTGTCGAAGGGACCCTTTGAACGCTTGCGCAGCTTGCTGGGCTTGGTCACCACTTCCCACTTTAAGGGGGAGTGTTGAATTTTGTGAAGTGGAAGTGGTTGACGGGACAGGCCGGGCGGCCTGGGGCGGACAGCTTTGGCGGACTAGGCGGACTGGGCGGACTGTGATGTGCGGCCTGGTGGAAGGTCTAGTGGAAAGCCGGCTGTCTTCTGAGCGGCTTGGAGTCTGCGGACTATGCGGCCTGGTTTCTGCGGATAGGGTGTTTGCTGATTGGCTTTGCCAAGGAACGGCCTGAGCGGATGGAGGCTTTCGGACTGGTGCATTGCTCAGTGGTCGCAGGTGCAAGCTTGTGCTGACAGGCGGGTTGGCTCATGTTCGCGGGAAGCTTACGGACTGGCGTGTCCGCGGTTTGGGCTGTTGCGGACTAAGCTTAGAGCTTGGCTGAGGCCTTGTCGAGCTCTGGTGGCACAACAGGTGCTTTGCTGTGGAGGTCTTTGGCGGACTAGTTTTGGAGTCCGGGGATGGCTGCTGCGTTGGACAAGTGCGAGGAACTCGCGGACTGATGGTGGTCTGTGCTAGGGTGTTTGGCGGACGGGAGTTTGTGTCCGCCATGCTCGCATTGGAACTTGATGGTTTTGGACTTGGTCACACTTTGTGCCAAGTTCATGGTGTCCGCCGTATCCGCCAAGTCCGCTGTGACCGGGCGGACTGTTGCTATCTGCCTTTGGTCGTGGACTCGTGGCGGATTGAGGTGTGAACTGCCTCCGACTGTGACCGAGGCGGGACATAGCTTGGGCGGACTGGAGAGGGTTCGTCAATGGTTGCCTTGCTCCTAGCGGTTTTCCTTGGTATGCGGCTAAGTCCTTGCGGACTCGGCGGACGGAGTTTTGCTATCGCGCGGGCTGGGGCGGTGTCGCTATCTCTTGGGCGGTGACCACACTCCTCACCTAGGTGTCACTTAAAACGGAAAACCGTAAATCGAACCGGAACCAAACCGGAACCGCAAAGAACCGGACCGAACCGTTTGAAAATTATTCGGGTTCTGTTTGAATTTTGGACCGTGAACAACTTGGTTCGGGTGTGGTTCTTACATTTTATTATCCGAACCGGAACCGGAACCGGAACTGCAACATACAAGTCTCAAGCGGTTTCAAGATTTTTGGACCCATTAGAACCGAACCGAACCCGTTTATTATTATTAATTTTCTTACAATATTATTATAATTTTATAATCTATCTATAATATTTATAATTACTATTAGGGGTGAAACTGTTGTGGACCCAAATGTTATCACACCAAAATGGGTGGTTGGAGCTTGCGGCCTGATGCCTTGTCCGCATAGCTTGGGCGGACTGGAGAGGGTTCGTCAATGGTTGCCTTGAGCTCGCTAGCGGAACTTTTCTTGTATGCGGCTAAGTCCTTGCGGACTCGGCGGACGGAGTTTTTGCTATCGCGCGGGCTGGGGCGGTGTCGCTATCTCTTGGGCGGTGACCACACTCCTCACCTGGCCTATAAATAGGACCCCCCTGGCATATCTACAGTAACCTAAGTAACATGAGTGAACAGTAAGTTGGGTTGAGCGAAGTGTTGCGGTCTCTGTTTGTCAGTCCGCGCGGATTGTTTCAGGCTGACGGTTTGCTGTGTGCAGGTCGCGCGGGTAGCTTCAAGGAGGCAGGAGTTTGACTGTGACTTCAGTCAAGTACTTGGAAGTGTGCGGTCTCTGCGGACTCAGCAGGAGGTCGCTCTGCGGCTTGTCAGTTCTGCTTCATCTTTGCCAGCTTCAATAACCTGTCCGCCGGCTTCAGGCGGGTAGGGGTGTTCCTCAGTTCAGGTTCAGCAGGAGGCGAATAACGGTGTGTCCGCGCGGCCTCGCGGCTTCGGCGGACTCCGTGGCTATTCGGCGGATTGCAGCTTAGCTTGGGCGATCTCAGCGGACTCGGCGACCTCGGCGACCTCGCGGTCTCGGAGGACTCCGGTGCTGTCCGCCCGGCTTGTTTTTTGGTGCTTTCTGTTTACAACTGTTATACTAGCGAAATCATGTCTCGCTATGTATGCCTCGTGTTGTAAAGAAGTGAATGTATAAAAGACCTGCTTGTGCTTCCATTGTTTGTTGGGATTTACCTCTGTTCCTTGGTTCCCGCTGGTTCAACGTGAGAACTGGGTCGTTCCGAAGATATTAATTTGGCGTTTGGGCTATCTTGCTGATCACGTTGAGAAAATTTAACAGTCGCGTCGGTAATTGCGCCGGAGCGTGATTTGTGCCGCCGAATGACATCGCTCTGTTTCAGTCACCTGGATCACAGAAATTATCGAAATGGCGAAGGTGCCCCCCGGGCGGGGCGCGTTGCCTTCACGGGCTGGTCGTGCGTGCAGGCCGAGCGTGTGCCCGCGCGCAGGCCGGCCACATGTGCCTGCACGGGCTGGTCGTGCGTCCGTGGGGGCATTATCCGTGCATGTGCACGGGTTTTGCCCTCTGCTTGGGTGTTTTCGGGCCTTAGGGGAGCATGGCGTGTTGCACGCGACTTGTCTAGTCACGTTGGCTTTCCACACGCGTCCTTGGCCCGAGTCCTTCCGGTCTGGCTCAGAAATTTCGTGGAGAACCCCATCAAATGCCCCCAAATTTTTGCGGCTCATGACCCGCGAATTGATGAGCGCGAAAATTTCCTGTCTTTGCTCAAGGTGTTTCAGAACCTTGTGATCATCGGGCTCGGCCGCGAGTATTTGTTTGCCAAAAATTAGGGAGAGTAAAAGACTGAATATTTCTTGCCATAATGTGTCGAATATTACCTGTCGTGTTGGCAAGATATTTGACCAAGATAGTCTTTATTCGCTAACTATTTTAAGACAGAAAAATTTAGCAAGTGATATTTAATTATCTTAGACGCCTTCCATTATGAGTCCTCCTTCAAGGCTTATATATTGGAGAGGGTCATTCGGTTCTCCTCCTATATCGTTGTAGAGATCTTGAAGTTTGTGGAACTTTTGCTTAGAGTTCGTGTGATCCATACTGCCGTCATGTCCACTTTAAATAAATGTTACAAGAACTCTTTGGTTTACTCCTTCACTAGCTCTACCTCAGTGTCTGATAAGACTTAATGGACGTTGTATGTTAGGCACCAAGGGAGTTATCTTGTACTATTATTGGGGGACATCTCGTTGTTAACTTTTTCCTGGAACCATAGCTTACTTTATGTTTTCATGAAGCTCATGTGATAAAACAATCATCTTTATGATTTTAATAAACTTATTCTACGATTTCAATATTAAGAGAATTTGTTAACATGTCTTTTAAAAAATATATTGTCTTTTGCACTAACTTAGATTATTTTTCTCAGAAATTGAGCTTATTTATAACCTCTAGATTATGAGATTGAATAAATATCAATTGAGCTAAAAGAGCTTCACTAATATTATAAAATTAGCTTTCTCACATAGAATTGTGGATGTAATATCTAAGATATATATTTAATTAATATTTGGATAGAGGGTGGGAAAATTTGACTGCGTGTAATCCAAGTGTCTTGATCTAAATCCTTGCAACTGAAATTTTTGGTATATGCATGCTTGATTATGAATTCGAAGTTCTCTTATGAAATATTTAGATATTCACGTACTTGAAAACTGAGGTTTGAATTTTGTGGGTGTAATTCACTAAAAAACCTCACGAGACACAACTCGTTCACTAGGGTACCTAGGGGTTTAAAGGCTTATTGCACATGCTAACTGTAATTGTGTATTCTGTGAAAATAATATTTATCTAGTAATTTTTGCTCGGGACATGCAAAAAAGTTAAGTGTGGAAGGGGATGAAAACATCAAAATGCCCTTATTTCATAGCATTTATCTTATATTTTATTTAAAATGATGCTTTTCAAGGTATTTTATGTTTGTATGCGCAGATTATACAAGTACGCGAGAAGAAGAAAATTAGAGCAAAATTCGACAATAAAAGTCTCATTTCAAAGGCCACCGGACCAGCGCACAACAACAATCATCCAAGTCCAGAAAAAATCCGTTGACATTGAAGAATGCAAGCGCGTGACGCTGATCTATACTTATGCCACGTGACGCTGATGTAAACAAGCGCCCATATGTAGCTGATTTAAACAAGCTCCAACTTGGGTGCTAGTTTAATTCAGCGCCCAACTTGGTGCTGGTTTAAACCAGCGCCTATTTGATCTGGTTTAAATCAGCGCCACTTGTGTGCTGGCTAGTCAACACCTGTAGCGGTCTAACTCGACGTCTCGGTCGGATCGGAATATCTTGACCGCCTTAGCTCTCGGAACGGTAACACACAGTCAATGAGGAGGATTGCTTGTACACACGAAATTTTGACGAGGAAAAACTCCTGAACTGGGTAAAAAATCACGTGACCGGGACTGTGCCGGTCAAAGTCCCCTACTTGCTTGCAGTTACAGTTGATTTGCAGAATCAAGGGCGATAAGCCGCTCCTCGTTATAATTTAGAGATGAAAGAACCATTAGCACTCGGCGGACGACAGACCGTCGCACTCGTCGTTTGCTACAAAATGCACTTTGTTGAAATTTGTGAAGTGGAAGTGGGCGACGGGACAGGCCGCGCGGCCTGTGCGGACAGCTTTGGCGGACTGGGCGGACTGGGCGGACTGAGGTTGCGGCCTGGTGAAAAGTCTGGTGGAAGCCGGCTGTGTTCTGAGCGGGTTGTTGCATGGTGTCCGCGGTTTGGTGCGGCCTGGTATCTGCGGATAGAGAGGCTTGCGGACTGGTGCATTGCTCAGTGGTCGCGGGTGCAAGTTTGTGCTGTTGGCGGGTTGGTTCGAGTTCGCGGATAGCTTGCGGACTGGAGTGTCCGCGGTTCTGGCTGTTGCGGACTGAGCCTAGAGCTTGGCTGAGGCCTTGTCAAGTTCTGGTGGCACAGCAGGTGTTTGCTGTGGAGATCGTGGTTGGCGGACTGATGTTTGGAGTCCGGCTTGGTGCTGCTGCGTTGGACAAGTGCGAGGAGCTCGCGGACTGGTTGCGGTCTGTGCTAGGGTGTTTGGCGGACGGGACTTTGTGTCCGCCATGCTCGCACTGGCCCTTGATGGTTTTGGACTTGGTCACACTTGGTGTCAAGTTCATGGTGTCCGCCGTATCCGCCAAGTCCGCTGTGACCGGGCGGACTGTTGCTGTTTGCCTTTGGTCGTGGACTTGTGGCGGATTGAGGTGTGAGTCTTGCGGACTGCCTCGGGTTGGTGCGGACTGCCATTGAAGAAGGTGCTGTCCTGAAGCAGTTGGAGCTTTGCGGACTGGTGCCTTGTCCGCTTAGCTTGGGCGGACTGGAGAGGGTTCGTCATTGGTTGCCTTGCTCCTGGCGGTTTCCCTTGGTGACTGGCTAAGTCCTCGCGGGCTGAGCGGACAGTCGTTTGTGTTCGCGCGGGCTGGGGCGGTGTTGCTATCTCATGGGCGGTGACCACACTCCTCACCTGGCCTATAAATAGGACCCCCCTGGCACATCTACAGTAACCAGAAGTAACGTGAGTGAACAGTATTTTGGGTTGGGCGAGTGCTGCGGTCTGTGTTTTTCAGTCCGCGCGGATTGTTTCAGGCTGACGGTTTGCTGTGTGCAGGTCGCGCGGATAACTTCAAGGAGCCAGGAGCTTGGCTGTGACTTCGGTCAGTGCTTGGAAGTGTGCGGTCTCTGCGGACTCAGCAGGAGGTCGCTCTGCGGCTTGTCAGTTCTGTTTCAACTTTCCCAGCTTCAATAACCTGTCCGCCGGCTTCAGGCGGGTAGGGGAGTTCCTCAGTTCGGGTTCAGCAGGAGGCGAATAACGGTGTGTCCGCGCGACCTCGCGGTTTCGGCGGACTCCGTGGTATTCGGCGGACAGCAGCATAGTTCGGGCGGCTTCGGCGACTTCGGCGACCTCGGCGGTCTCGGCGGACTCCGAGTTTTGTCCGCCCGGCTTGTTTTTGGTTCTTTCTGTTTACAGCTGTAATACTAGCGAAATCATGTCTCGCTATGTATGCCTCGGATTGTAATGAAGTGAATGCATAATAAGATCTTCTTGTGCTTCCATTGTTTTGTTGGGTGCAACCTCTAGTCCTTGGGTTTCCGCAGGTTCAGCGTGCGAACTGGGTAGTTCCGAAGATATTAATTTGGTGTTTGGGCTATCTTGCTGACCACGTTGAGAAAATTTAACATGGTATCAGAGGCAGGTTACTGAGGTTGGAGGTTCAGTTGCGTGAGCGGAGGTCAGCCAGTGTTGTTACTCAGTGATTGAGTGGTGATCAACCTGTGTTGTTGCTCGGAGCTGCTGAAGGATACCAACAGGTGATTGCAATGGAAGGAAGCTTAGCAAGAGGTCTGGGCATTGAACTCTTAACGCCGACTAACTATAAAAAGTGGAAGTCGTGCATGAAGAGTTATCTTCTGGGTGAGGAGCTGTGGGAAGTTGTCGGTGGAGACGACAGACAGGAAGTAACTGCTGCTTTCGGTACTGCTGAACAGGTGAGGCTCTGGAGAAGAACTAATGCTAAGGCAGAGTTCGTTCTGAAAAGAGCCGTCTCTCCGGAACTGTTTGATCACATCATTGGATGTGAGTCGGCTGCTGATATTTGGACGACCATTGATGAGTTGTTCAATAGGAAGAATGTGGCGCGGCTTCAGTTCCTGGAGAATGAGTTGGCCAGGGCAACTCAGGGAGACCTTTCCATCTCCAGGTACTTCTTAAAGATGAAGAGCTTGTGTGCTGAGCTGTCGGCACTGGATCCTGATGAGCCTATCTCTGAGGCAAAGATGAAAAGGCACATTTTCCGCGGCTTGCGGAAGGAGTATGTGGCCTTTGTTACGTCTGTTCAAGGGTGGGCTACTCAGCCGTCTCTGCTGGAGCTGGAGAATCTGCTTGCCTCGCAGGAGAGCTTAGCAAGGCAGATGGCTGGAGTGAATCTGAATCAGGAAGGCAGCGAGGCTCTCTTCTCAGGCAAGAAGAAGGGATGGGAAGGGAAGAAGAAGAAGAAGGTGCAGGCCGCTGTTGAGAAGGAGACTTCAACTTCATATCCGCCGGAGAGGAGCAATGCTCCTAAGGACTGGAAGAAGAATCTGAAGTGCTACCGGTGTCATCAGCGAGGGCACTTCAAGCGGGACTGCAAGGTCAAACTGCAGCCTGGGCATGCTGCGGGAAAGGAGGAAGCTTGCTCACGAAGTGAAGAAGCAGAATGGGGAGGAGCTTTCATGACGGGCACTTGTGTCCGGGCCTTATCTGCTGAGGACTTCAACAGCGAGTGGATCGTCGACTCCGGGTGTGGTCATCACCTCACCGGAGACAAGTCGAAGTTCACCTCCATGCAGGCTTACTCAGGTAATGAAGCTATTATCACTGCTGATAATACTGTTTATGCAGTAGAGAAGGAGGGGGTCGTGTCTTTGGGTAGTGATCAGGGGCCACTCACGTTAAGGAGTGTGTATCACGTGCCGGGCATGAAGAAGAACCTCTTCTCGGTGACCAACGCGGTGGACGCTGGGTATCACGTTCTGTTTGGGCCAACAGACGTGAGGTTCCTTCGCAACGTATCAGCGGTAAAGGCTGATGTTGCTCATGTTGGGAGGAGGGTGAAGAACTTGTTTGTTCTTTCCACCAGTGCCTATGTTGATAAGATGAGGGCCAATGATAGTGCGGCTATCTGGCATGAGAGGCTGGGGCATGTTGGCATGGACAAGCTAAAGGCAATGGCGAGTAGAAGTCTGGTGAGGGGGTTGCCGATGTTGTCCTCCTTTGGTGATGGGCATGTTTGTGCGGGCTGTCAATACGGTAAGGCACATCGCCTTCCGTTTGATAAATCTCAAACAAGGAGCAAGAAACCATTGGAGTGTATTCATGGCGACCTGATGGGACCGACTGTTACTGTCAGCCTTGGTGGAAGCAAATACATGCTTGTCTTGGTTGATGACTACTCAAGGTATACTTGGGTGTACTTCTTAAAGGAGAAGTCGGATGCCTTCCGTTTGTTTGTGGAGTTCAAGGAGTTGGTAGAAGGCCGGCTTGGCTTGCGGATTAAGAAGTTTCGAACTGATAACGGGGGAGAGTTTGTCTCTTCCGAGTTTTCTAACTTCTGCAGGAAGCACGGGATCCAACGGGAGCTTACTTGTGCTCACACTCCACAACAAAATGGGGTAGCGGAGCGGAAGATCCGTCATTTGATGGAAACCTGCAAATGCTGGCTGCATGCGAAAGATATCCCGAGGTCCTTTTGGGCGGAGGGAATGTCTTGTGCTACATATGTTATCAACCGGATGCCACTCAGCCCTATCAACATGAAGACGCCCATTGAGCTGTTGCTAAAGGAGAAGCCGAGTGTTGGACACCTTCGGGTGTTCGGTTCAACTTGCTACGTGCATGTCCCGGATGCTTTACGGACAAAGCTGGATGCGAAGGCAAGGAAACTTGTCTTTGTTGGCTATGATGAGCGGAAGAAGGGATGGAAGTGCATGGACCCTGTGACGAAGAAGTTCGTGGTGTCAAGAGACGTTGTCTTTGACGAGCTGACGTCATATGGAGGTGGCTCGGTGGAGCCTACCGGAAGTAGCAAAGTTGAGGAAGCACCGGTGGAGGATGCTGAAGGCTTGGAAGAGGAGCTTGCTGTTTCACCAGCAGCTCCTGTTGTTTCGAACTCCGAGGCTGAGCCTTCTGGCTCAGGAAGCAGGGGGAGCACTGCTCAATGCTTGCCCCAGGTAGGAGTGGAGCCTGAAGAAGCAACGGAAGCCGTGAGCAAGGAGCCGTGTCTTCGGAGATCGAAGAGGGTGGTTAAGCCACCGGCTCGGTACTGTGATGGGAATGCAGTGAGCTTTGTCTCCTGCTTCTTTGCAGGTCCTCTGGATGAGCGAGAGCCTGCAAACTTCAACGAGGCCACTGGAGTGAAGGAGTGGGAAGGTGCCATGAAGGAAGAGATTGATGCTCTGAAGAAGAATGAAACCTGGGACCTTGTGCCCAAGGTTGATGGCATTACTCCGGTTACTTGCAAGTGGGTGTACAAGTTGAAGAAGAAGGCTGATGGGAGCATTGATCGGTTCAAGGCTCGCCTGGTCGCTAGAGGATTCTCACAGCAGTATGGAGAAGACTATGAGGAGACATTCAGTCCAGTTGCGAAGATGACGTCTGTAAGAGTGGTGATCGCCTTGGCTGCTAGCAAGGGATGGAGGTTGTGGCAACTCGATGTGAAGAATGCCTTTCTTTACGGAGAGATTGACAAGGACATCTTCATGGATCAGCCGCTTGGTTTCGTCTCTGAGAAGCATCCGGACTATGTCTGCAAACTCAGGAAGGCTCTCTATGGGTTGAAGCAAGCTCCTCGAGCGTGGTATGGGAAGATTGCAGAGTACCTGCAGTTCTGTGGATACCTGGCTTCTAACTCGGATTCTAGCTTGTTCGTCAAGAAGAAGGGAGAGCTAAGAGTCTTGGTCCTGCTGTATGTGGATGATATGATCATCACAGGGAACTCGGAGGAGGAAGTAGCAAGGCTCAGGGGAGAGCTTGCTATACGCTTCGAGATGAAAGACTTGGGAGAGTTGCATCACTTTCTTGGTCTGGAAGTGGAGAGGAAGGAGTGCGGGATTCTCATTAGCCAGAAAGGGTATGCTGATCGTATTGTGAAACGGTTTGGCATGGGCGAAGGGAAGAAGTGCTCTACTCCACTGGAATCTGGGCTGAAGCTTCGACGAGATGAGGGAAGGGTGCTTAATGATCCCTTGGTGTTCAGGGCTCTTGTTGGGAGCTTGATTATCTGACAATTACAAGGCCAGATATAGCTTATGCTGTTGGCCGAGTAAGTCGGTATATGGCTGAACCAAGGCAATCTCATCTAGTGGCGGCGAAGGGAATTCTGAAGTATGTCAAGGTGACTTCTGAGATGGGACTCCTCTATGGAAGGGATGCGGAGTTTGCATTGCTCGGGTACACGGATGCTGACTATGGCGGTGATTCGGATGATCGAAGGTCTACTTCAGGTTATGTGTTCACTTGCGGTTCAGCTAGCATCTCGTGGTGTAGCAAGAAGCAGGACTCGGTGTCGGTTTCAACCACGGAGGCGGAGTATAAGGCTTCGGCCTTGGCTGCTCGGGAAGCCGTTTGGTTGAGGAGACTCATAGAGGATGTTCATGAAGAAGTGCAAGGGCCTACTTTACTCCGGGGTGACAACGAGAGTGCTCTCAAACTGGTAAACAATCCAGTGTGTCACGCCAGGACCAAGCATATAGAGATTGATCACCACTTCATCAGGGAGAAGGTGTTGGAGGGGTCTCTGCTGGTCGGGCATGTTCGGAGTGAAGATAATCTTGCTGACATCTTCACGAAGCCGCTGTCGAAGGGGCCCTTTGAACGCTTGCGCAGCTTGCTGGGCTTGGTCACCACTTCTCACTTCAAGGGGGAGTGTTGAAATTTGTGAAGTGGAAGTGGGCGACGGGACAGGCCGCGCGGCCTGTGCGGACAGCTTTGGCGGACTGGGCGGACTGGGCGGACTGAGGTTGCGGCCTGGTGAAAAGTCTGGTGGAAGCCGGCTGTGTTCTGAGCGGGTTGTTGCATGGTGTCCGCGGTTTGGTGCGGCCTGGTATCTGCGGATAGAGAGGCTTGCGGACTGGTGCATTGCTCAGTGGTCGCGGGTGCAAGTTTGTGCTGTTGGCGGGTTGGTTCGAGTTCGCGGATAGCTTGCGGACTGGAGTGTCCGCGGTTCTGGCTGTTGCTGACTGAGCCTAGAGCTTGGCTGAGGCCTTGTCAAGTTCTGGTGGCACAGCAGGTGTTTGCTGTGGAGATCGTGGTTGGCGGACTGATGTTTGGAGTCCGGCTTGGTGTTGCTGCGTTGGACAAGTGCGAGGAGCTCGCGGACTGGTTGCGGTCTGTGCTAGGGTGTTTGGCGGACGGGACTTTGTGTCCGCCATGCTCGCACTGGCCCTTGATGGTTTTGGACTTGGTCACACTTGGTGTCAAGTTCATGGTGTCCGCCGTATCCGCCAAGTCCGCTGTGACCGGGCGGACTGTTGCTGTTTGCCTTTGGTCGTGGACTTGTGGCGGATTGAGGTGTGAGTCTTGCGGACTGCCTCGGGTTGGTGCGGACTGCCATTGAAGAAGGTGCTGTCCTGAAGCAGTTGGAGCTTTGCGGGCTGGTGCCTTGTCCGCTTAGCTTGGGCGGACTGGAGAGGGTTCGTCATTGGTTGCCTTGCTCCTGGCGGTTTCCCTTGGTGACTGGCTAAGTCCTCGCGGGCTGAGCGAGGAGTGGACAGTCGTTTTGTGTTCGCGCGGGCTGGGGCGGTGTTGCTATCTCATGGGCGGTGACCACACTCCTCACCTGGCCTATAAATAGGACCCCCCTGGCACATCTACAGTAACCAGAAGTAGGACGTGAGTGAACAGTATTTTGGGTTGCGGGCGAGTGCTGCGGTCTGTGTTTTTCAGTCCGCGCGGATTGTTTCAGGCTGACGGTTTGCTGTGTGCAGGTCGCGCGGATAACTTCAAGGAGCCAGGAGCTTGGCTGTGACTTCGGTCAGTGCTTGGATTGCGCCGAGTGTGCGGTCTCTGCGGACAGAAATTATCAGCAGGTGCCCCCCGGGCGGGGCGCGGAGGTCGCTGCAGGCCGAGCTGCCCGCGCGCGGCGGCTTGTCACGGGCTGGTCGTTCTGTTTCAACGGGTTTTGCCCTCTGCTTGGGTGTTTTTTCCCAGCTTCAACGTTGCTTTACGCGTCCTGGCCCGAGTCCTTCCGGTCTGGCCTGTGGAGAACCCCCGCAATTTTTGCGGCTTCGAATTGATGAGGCGAAAATTTCCTGGTAGGGGAGTTCCTCAGTTCAAAAATTAGGGAGAGTAAAAGGAATATTTCTTACCATAATGTTCACCTGTCGTGTTGGCAGGAGGTCTTTATTCGAATAACAGAAAAATTTAGGTGATATTTAATTATCTTGTCCGTCCTCCTTCGCTTATATATTGGAGAGGATTCGGTTCTCCTCCTCGTTGTAGAGCTTGAAGTTTGTGGTTTCGGCGGACTCTTTAAATAAATGTTACGTGTTTACTCCTTCACTAGTATTCGGCGGACGTTGTATGTTAGCAAGGGAGTTAGCATAGTTCGGGCGGCTTTATGTTTTCGGCGACTTCTTTATGATTTTAATAAACTTATTCTACGCAATATTAAGAGAATTTGACATGTCTTTTAAAAAATATATTGTCGCACTAACTTAGATTATTTTTCTCGGCTTATTTATAACCTCTAGATTATGAGATTGAATAAATATCGGCGGCTTCACTAATATTATAAAATTACTCCATAGAATTGTGGTAATATCTAAGATATATATTTAATTAATATTTTTGTCCGCCCGATCTAAATCCTTGCTGAAATTTTTGTTTTTGGTTCTTTCTTATGAAATATTTGTTTACAGCTGAGGTTTGAATTTTGGGGTGTAATACTAGACACAACTCGAAATCATGTCTCTGTAATTGTGCTGTGAAAATAATATTTATGTATGCGGGACTCAAAAAAGTTAAGTGTGGAAGGGGATTGTAATGCATTTATCTTATATTTTATTTAAAAGTGAATGCATACGCGAGAAGAAGAAAATAAGACAATAAAATCTTCAAAGGCCACCGGACCAGCGCACAACAACTTGTGAAAAAATCCTTCATTGAAGAATGCATTGATCTATACTTTTTGTTAAACAAGCGGGTGCAACCTCTAGTCCTTGGGTTTAAACCAGCGCCTATTTGATCGCAGGTTCAGCGTGCGAACGTCTCGGTCTGAATATCTTGGTAGTCGGAACGGTCCGAAGATACACACGAAATTGACGAGGAAAAATTTGGTAAAAAAATGTGACCGGGACTTGGGCTATCTTGCAGTTGATTTGACCAGCCGCTCCTCGTTGAGAAAATTCGGCGGACGACAGACCGTACTCGTCGTTTGCTACACACTTTGCGGTGATGGGCTTTTTGGGACGTCACGCTGTAAGACCCCCCCCCCCCCCACCCCAACCTTTGTCCGGGTTGGCCGGAGGGGATCTTACTTGCTCAAGGCGTCCACACAGTGCTCCTTAAGAGTGTCAACACACACTATTAAGCACTAGTCGACAGTCTTGATCGGCTTGAATCACAACATTTACATCACATCATATAGTTTAGCGGAAGCATTAACAGGAAGTCACAACAAATATATATATATATATACAAGCAGTCGTGCACGGGGGACCCCGTGCGGGGCGGCGACATTGGTTGTGGGGGCGACATTGGTCGTGGGTGGCGAAATTGGTCGGGGGAAGCAACATTAGTCAGGGGCGGCGACATTGGTCGGGGACGATGACAATTCTCATGGGGGAAACACTGGTCGGGCGAGGCGACATTGGTCTATGGCGCAATATGACTTGTATGCGGCGACATTGGTCGTGGGCGGCGATATTGGTCATAGTAGGCGACATTGGTCGAGGACGACAACATTGGTCATGGGGTACAACATTTTGCAGGGGCAGTGATATTGGTCGTGGGGTACGACATTTGGCGAGGGTAGCAACAAATGGTGTGGGCGACGACATTCGGCGGGGGTGACAACAGTAGTCGTGGGAGTGACATTTGTCGTGGGCAATATAATTGTTAGGGGGCGATATTGGTTGGGGTGGCGACTTTGGTCGGGAGTGGAGACATTGGTCGGTGGCAACGACATTGGTTGGGGGCAGGGACATCAGTCGGGGCAGCGACATTAGTTTGGGGTGCGTACATTGGTCGGGGGCTATGATACGCGCAAAATAGAGCTTGAAAACGCAAGTATACGTGTCGTACAAGTAATACAGAGTGAGTGAGATCGTTCCCACGGAAAAGTGATGGGCTTAGCGCTTACAATTACTAGCTACACTGTTTCTATGAATCCAAGTAAAACGATTAATTGATTTTCTGAAAATAGGTTAAAACTTTTAGGTAAATATTAAAACTAATTTTACTAGATCTTAAGGTAATTTCTTAGCAATTAGAGAAAATAGTCTTGCATTTCTGATTTCATATGTGTAACATGATGGTGATAAAATAAATATTTCATTTGGTTGAACTTTGGATTATCTTGCGATGATTTTTAAAGAAGAAACATTTATCTCTCGATACAAGGAGTCTTAATATCTACGCAACCCTAGTTATCTCTAACTTAGGAAAAACGAAAATATTATGAAGTGCAAGAATCAAATTCGCAAGCATAAAAAGGAAATCTCTTTCACTTTTCAAAACTCAATAGATCTTGTGATGCACGCACGTTTCTCCTCTCTCGACTCTTGAAACGTCGCAAAAATAAAGAAATGTTGGTTAATGATTCGCATTGCTCATCTCTCGATTCTCGCACTGCGATAAACTAGCCCTTAAATTAACGTTACGCCGCTCTTCTCTCGATTCTCGCGGCGCAATGTAATAAAAGACATGATCCAACAATTTCACCATAAAAATCACAAGATCTATAAAGATAATCACAAAACAAACCCAAAATCAAAGATGTTCATCATCAAAATACACATACTACTCTCATCATGCAAGACTAGAGAGTTTTAGTTCATGACTGCGGGAAAATAACACAAAACTGAAGAGATCTTACTAAACATTTCGAAAGAAATGCGAATCTTCCCTTCTCCAGTGATGTGAAAGCGTTTCCTTCAGCCCGAACGCCAAGACTGGACTGGTTCTTTCCTCCACCGAATTCTTCTCCCTGCAGTTTTTCTCCTCTAATGGCTGTACAAGAATAGAAATGAATCTCCCCTCTTTATGGCTGAAATTTTCCTCTTTTAAACTTTCCCTTTTTTTCTCCTAGTGGGCCTCACATCCAGTCATTTTAAAATGCTGAATGGATGCTTTGAAATAGGTTTTAACTGTCCAAAACTTGGCATTTTCGGATTTGAATTTCCTGTAACTGCCAAAAATGTTGTGAATATGTTGCAACATTTCTGATTCTGTTTTTCTGCACAGTTTGACCTGCCAGAATGTTGAGAATATGTTGTAACATTTTTCCCAGATTTTTCACAATCCTTAGTCTTCAATCCTTGACTTAAATTCTCCCCGAATCCTATCATAAAAACATAAAAACAATGAGAGAACAAACATTTTGACTCCAAAACATGCGACAATTGGATTTTATCTACTTTTCATGTATAAATATCACATAACATGGCTAAAAATGGTTAAAATAGAGATGAAGATAACTTCTTTTTGCGAAGTTATCACACCCCCATGCTTAGTTCTTTGCTAGTCCATAGCAAAGGTAAATCATTGTAAATCATGATATGACAAAGGTTTATGACAGTATAATTTCATTTCCGTCTACTCTTCATTATAAGTTAACCAAAATAGCTTCAAGTAATTCTCATTAACTGATGCTAGACTTGCTAGTCCATAAGAATTCAAACTTTCATAATTCGATCAGATAGATATAAGATAAGGCTCAATTAAGAATTCAAGTGTTATATGTGATGCCCTTAACAAATTGTCTACATCCCTTACAATTCATTTTCGATAAACTTCGTCACCAATAGGATAGATCAAGAGTAGTCTAAGGCTTTGATATGACCTCTACATGAGTTTGGTAGAAACCGATGCCAAATAAAAACGACTTGATGAATTTTGGAGAGGTGGGTAGCCAATGATTCTAATTAACTTAGTAGCTTGCCAACTTATGGGGTTTAACTTTCAACAATTTTTTCTTTCTTTTGATATTTGCACAGTTGGGATCATTCCAAGTAAGCCGGAGCTAACTTAGGCCACATATCACTATGCTATATATATATCTTTTTTGATCATAGTTGGGATCATTCCAAGTAAGCCAGAGCTAACTTAGGCCACATGTCACTATGATATACACAAATTTTTTTGTTTTAACACCCATAAGTGGTCAGTCTACTAGCTAAGGGACATAGGGAAATGAATAATCAAGTCTTTAGGCTCAAAAGTAATATGTGATGGCCACAAATGTAAGGATTTACGTGGAAGCAAGGTTAACTACGTACACTCAATATATTGGCGACTATCATTGAATTAGAACATACTCGATCTAATCCCATTAGGATCTGAAGTTAATTAAATAAGTTAAAAGGGGGTAAACATTTGTAAGAACTATAGTGCATGAATGTGAGATAGATTTCTTAATCGAGCTTTAACCAATCAGTCTAATTACAATTTAATAGTCTGACTCATAGGACTGACTCGTCTAAACTTACAATTAATTTGAAAAACTTGAATAAATTTATTAATAATAATAAAAAAATGAAGAGCAAGCAGTTCTAAAATATACCCCATAAAAGCTTTGTCAAGCAAGGTATAGAAGGGACATGCCCCCATACTTTAACCTTTACTAGTCCCTAGTAAAACAGTTTTAGCAAATATAATAGTCTTGTATGCGATTGTGAACTTCATAAATCATAAGAGTGGAATAAAAAGACAGGTTCACATGTGAGTCGCCAGCATATAAATATGGGTGAAGTGGAACATAAAAGTATAAGAGATGAACGGAATATCCCACGAAGTAGCAGATTATACTAAAGAGTTTGCATTAAAACAGTGAAGGTATTAAGTAACAGGTATAGCTTCACGGCATGAAAACATATAGCAATAATTCATGAAAATAACATTTCAGGAAACGGAAAAATGCAGCTAGGGAAGTGATCAACTATAGTGCAATAAGTAACAGTTACAAAGATTAGTGCTAGAAAATAAATAACCAAGTAATACGTCAACGGTACTTAGCATTCAGTGATTTGCATGCAGTGCAACAAGTTCAGCAGTAATAGAACAAAGTAGTCATGTAGGAAAACTGATAACGAGCGTCCAAGGAGTCAATTAATGTCCACAATTTTGACAAGAGCAATATGTAAATAAAATAAAGTACTGCACTAACACTGAAATGTTTCACCATAGAGATTTCCCAAAAAAAAAAACAAAACAATCATATCGCAGTAATAGTGCCAAGTAAATTTCCCAGATTCTGAGTAGTGGAGTGTCAACCATCCTCCTCATCGTCGTCAGCGTCATCGACCTCGTCCGAGTCGTCATCGTCCAAAAATTCCTTCATTTCGTCGTCTTCGCCGGATGCAAAGGCTGCATCCTCCTCGACCGCTTCCGTTTCATCATGTGGATTTGGCGAGGATGTCGCCTCCTTTCCCTTAGAAGTAGAGGGATTGTTGTCATACCAAGCAGGATTCACATCGTGGACTGCTATCTTGTCCTCAGGTACATTCAAATGGCGGAGAATGGCTACTTGATTGTGATGTAAAATGTTTAAATGCGAGGCTATATCACGATGTTGTTGGCGCTGATATTTGGCGGTGCCTTGCAAATATTTAAGGATGATCGGCCAATCCGGGGGATTTGGGGAAAGTGGTGGTGGAATTGGAGGTTGGGTGGTTTTGCTCGAAGATACGGTAGGGCGTTGTTTCGGAGCGGATTTGGGAGGTGGCTCCTCGGAAGATACTTTAATATAGGAGGAAATCACAGAAAACGTGATTGGCCGGCCTACAATGGTAGTAGTGTCCGTGTCGGCGAGAGATACCCCGACGTAACGGCGCAACGATGTGATGAGCGTGGGAAACCACAGCTGAGTTCCCCCCTCCGTTTTGACCTTTTTTAGGATTTGACTGGAAATAATATGTCCTACATTAATGGGAATCCCTTTTATAATGCTATGTATAATGCAAGCCCTATCGAAGGAGACATGGTTGGAGTGTTTCGTCGGCATAATACTTGAGTTTACGAAAAGCAGCCAAACTTTAGCTTCACGAGTAAAAAGGGCCGAATGCAGGACATGCGAAGATTCATTAACCCACGTGATGTTTCTAGTGAGGCTCAATGTGGTGGCGATATCGTATGGGTTAGAAGCTCTAACAGACTGGAAGACATCACAATCCAGAGTTGCTAAATCGAAGTAGGAGTTTATACCTTCCGCGGAAAAATCGACTTCCTTCCCCCGTATGTGGATTTTTCCGTCCGTGTGGAACTTGGCGTTGGCGTAAAATTCATACACCCACGGTAGGACAGCATCAGTGCGTGGATGGCAGAAGGAGGTCCAACCGAACTTGTCTATTTGCCGCACATACGCTTGACTCCAACCACGAACTTCCAGTTGAAACCCTCTTTCATAGATGACGGGCTTTACCTTAAGCAATTCGTAGCGAGTCATGGCTTCGTCGTTGATGAATCTTGAGTGCTTGTGCGCCGCCACCGCCTTCTCTCTACCTTTCTTGGGGGCCATGATACTTCAACTCCAACGGTAAGTGATGACTTCGTGATAGGACCGCGAGAGGGGGGAGGGTATTTCCTGATCGGCGCTGTCGCGGGGTTGCTGCCGCCGGCGGATGAGTCGGCGCGGGGCGAGGAAGACGATGTAGGTTTCCTGGAGCAAAGGGATCGGGGGTAGCAGCGGATTTGGGGAGATCGCGTTTTTATCCCGGTCAGCGGATTTGGAGGGGGTAATTAAGGTAACCAATTTCAATTGAACCGGCTAAATAGGAAAAAAAATCAATTAGACAGCCGGTTCAAATTAATCCGGCAGTCAGCTGGTTAATTAAGCAGTTGAACCGGTCACCGCCAGAATTTCCGCTCTTGTAAGGGAAAAAGGCAGAGAAAAATTTGTTGTAACATTTTTCGAAAATGTTGCAACATTTTTTTCTGAGCCAATTTTGAGCCTTGGCTAGCACTGAATGAAGGGGAAATGCGGGTTTAAGCGTTCGAGACCATAGGATTTCAGTCATGCATCATTTTTTTTCTTTTTGAAAGGAATTCTTGAGAGAAATAGAAACAAACAAAACAAAAATAACAATAATAAAGAACTTAACATTAAAATTTTGGGGTTGCCTCCCCAAAAGCGCCTTAGTTAATGTCCCGGCTGGACATTCAGCGGCTTGAAAATTTTATTTCAAGTGTGTGAACGATATTGCTCGTTCATTTTCGTTCCCTAAATAAGCCTTAAGACGTCCGCCATTGACCTTAAACTCCGAATGATCTTTTTCATTGATGATAGTAACGACCCCATAAGGAAGAACTTCCTTGACACGAAACGGGCCCGACCACCTAGATTTTAATTTACCGGGAAAAATTTTTAATCGTGAATTGAATAATAGAACTAGTTTCCCTGGTTGTAAATTTTTGTCTGTAAGATGGCGGTCATGCCACATTTTTGTACGGTCCTTATAAACCCTTGCACTTTCATACGCCTGAGTCCGGATCTCCTCCAATTCATTTAACTGTAGTAGTCTAGATTTACCGGCTTCTTGAAAGTCAAAGTTGATTTTCTTAATGGCCCAATATGCCCGATACTCCAACTCCAACGGTAAGTGACAAGCCTTGCCGTAAACTAAACGATACGGGGTAACACCAATCGGGGTCTTGAAAGCGGTTCTATATGCCCATAAGGCATCGTTAAGCTTTTGAGACCAGTCCTTGCAATTTACACTCACCATTTTAGCCAAGATTTTCTTGATCTCTCTATTAGATACTTCTGCTAACCCATTCGTTTGGGGGTGGTATGTCAATGCTACCTTATGCCTAACCCCGTACTTTTTCAACAACGCATCAAATTGGTGATTACAAAAGTGACTTCCCCCGTCACTTATAATAGCTTTGGGTGTTCCAAATCGACTAAATATGAAGTTTTTCAGGAAGTATAACACCACCTTTGCATCATTTTTGGTCGTGGCTATGGCTTCGACCCATTTCGATACATAGTCTACGGCTAAGAGGATAAATAAATTACCATTCGAATTAACAAATGGTCCCATGAAGTCTATACCCCATACATCAAATAGCTCAACTTCTAGAATTGGGTTCATAGGCATAGCTTCGTTCTTATTAATATTTTCTTCCTTTTGACATCTATCACACCTTTTCACATGTTCTCTAGAATCATGATATAATGTAGGCCAATAGAATCCGGCCTCTAAGACTTTCATAGCTGTCCTATTTCCCTTGAAGTGTCCTCCGTAGGGAGAACTATGACAATTTTCTAAAATAGGATGCATTTCTACTTCCGGTATACATCTCCTCACTACTCCATCAGCACCAATTTTAAATAAATAAGGTGGGTCCCAAAGATAAGACCGCACTTGGTGTAAGAACCTCTTTCGTTGTTGGTAGTTTAAATCTGAAGGTAAGATGTTACTAACGAGGTAATTGACGTAATCGGCGTACCATGGCACTAACCCCTCTGATATAGCTAAGATTTGCTCATCTGGAAATCTCTCCTCAATCTCTGAATGATAATAAGATTCCTTTGGTTCGATCCTGGAAAGATGGTCTGCTACAGGGTTATCTACGCCCTTTCTATCCTTAATCTCCAAATCGAATTCCTGCAATAATAGTACCCAACGAATCAACCTTGGCTTTGTATCTCTTTTTTCCATCAAATAATGGATAGCCGCATGATCAGTAAAAACAGTGACTTGAGTGCATAAAATATAAGATTGAAACTTTTCAAAGGCGTAGACTACTGCCAACAACTCCTTCTCAGTCGTGGTGTAATTGATTTGAGCTTCAATCAGAGTTTTGCTCGCGTAGGCTATGGTGTGAAAAAGCTTCTCCCTAACTTGACCTAGAACTACACCCACGGCATAGTCACTCGCATCACACATAAGGACAAATGGTTCACCCCAGTCGGGTGCCACCACAATTGGTGCCGTGGTTAATTGCTTCTTCAGTTTACTAAATGCACTCAAACAGTCTTCATCAAAATGAAATTTCGTATCCTTTTCCAACAATCCACTAAGTGGTTTTGCAATCCTAGCAAAATCTTTGATAAACCTTCGGTAAAATCCCGCATGCCCTAGGAAACTCCTTAACTCTTTCACATTCCTAGGAGGAGGTAATTTCTCAATGACCTCAATTTTGGCCTTATCTACTTCTAACCCCTTGCTTGACACATGATGGCCCACACGATGCCTTCGCGTACCATGAAATGACACTTTTCCCAATTCAGCACAAGGTTAGTTTCGATACATCGCACAAGCACTCTTTCTAAGCACTCCAAACACTCCCCAAATGATTTTCCGAAGATGGAGAAAATCATCCATGAAGATCTCTATACCATGATCCATGATTTCTGAAAATATAGCAATCATACACCGTTGGAACGTGGCTGGTGCGTTGCATAGACCAAATGGCATTCTCCTAAAGGCGAATGTTCCGTAAGGGCACGTGAAGGTTGTTTTCTCTTGATCTTCTGGGTCAACCGTGATTTGGTTATACCCGAATAGCCGTCTAAGAAGCAGAAGAAATCATTACCGGACAACTTATCTAGAACTTGATCTATGAAAGGCAATGGAAAGTGGTCTTTTTCTAGTAGCCTTATTAAGCTTGCGATAATCCATACAAATGCGCCATCCGGTAATAGTTCTAGTCGATATTAATTCGTTCTTATCATTTTTTATTACGGTCATCCCTCCTTTCTTCGGAACACATTGAACCGGAGAGACCCAAGAACTATCGGAGATAGGGTATATTATCCCTGCATCTAACCATTTTATTATTTCTTTCTTTACGACCTCTTTCATAGGTGGACTGAGATGGCGTTGAGGCTCAATGGAACCTTTATAAGATTCTTCTAGAAGAATCTTGTGCATGCATACCGAAGGACTAATCCCTCTTATGTCCGCGATGGTCCAACCTAAGGCTAACTTAAATTGCTTCAGTAAATCTATGAGTTTTGTTGATGTTGATTTGGTGATAATTTTGAGTTGACAATGACCGGTAATGTATCATTGTCTCCTAGATAAGCGTAGGCCAAATGTTCAGGTAATGGTTTCAACTCAAGTGTGGGAGGACTAATGATGGAAGGTTTATTTGCACATGTCTGATCTGTCATATCTAAAATCTCCGGCTTGCGAGTGAATGTCGGTGGACTTGCACTTATTTCAAAGCATTCTTGAGTTTCGTTCTCACAATGAGATTTCTCTTCATCCGTCTCCTCCTCTTCATCTTCTTCTAGATCCTCATTTAAGTTGTAATCATAAAAGGTCACACTCTTAACTTCCTCTATGTCATCTTCTTCTAAACGAGGGAATTTCATGGCTTTTAGTACATTAAAAGTCACTTGTTCATCGTTAACCCTCATGGTTAACTCACCCTTGTGTACATCAATCAAAGTTTTTCCGGTGGCTAAGAAAGGCCTACCCACTATAATGGGGACTTCCTTGTCTTCCTTCATGTCTAATACCACAAAATCTGCCGGAAAAATAAATTTTTCTACCTTGACTAAGACGTCTTCTACAATCCCCTTTGGAAAGGTTAGAGATTTATCTGCTAATTGTAATGTAATTGATGTTTTGAAAATCTCCCCCAACCCTAACTTCTTGTAAATTGAAAGTGGCATAAGATTTATGCTCGCCCCTAGATCGCACAAAGCCTTTCCCTCGAATTGATGTCCAATAGAACACGGAATCATGAAGCTTCCGGGGTCCTTTAGTTTTGGTGGCAATCTTCTTTGGAGAATTGCACTACATTCATGTGTAAGGGTTACCGTTTCGTTCACGCCAAACTTCCGTTTTTTATTTAAGATGTCTTTCATGAACTTTACGTAACTCGGCATCTGTTCTAATGCTTCGGCAAAGGGTATATTAACTTGCAACTTCTTAAAGATTTCTAAGAATTTCTGAAATTGTTGATCTAATTTGCTCTTTTTTAGTCTTTGGGGGAAAGGTGGTGGTGGATAGGTTCGTGGGTTCTCCTTCCTTCTTTCCTCTTTTTCTCCTTCTATTACCTTATCATTTCTTCTTGTTATTACTCCTTCCTCCTCACTCTTATCGTCCTCATTTCTTCCTATTATTACTTGCTCACTAGGACCCTTGAATTCTTTTTGGTCTTGATTTTTATCTTGTTCATGTGGATTAGTTTCTTGACCAACTACTAACTCACGCCCACTTCGTAATGTAATGGCCTTACAATGATGATTTTCTCCCTTGGGATTGGGTGTGGTATCCGTAGGGAGTGTGCCTTGCGGTCGCATACTTAAAGCGGTGGCGATTTGTCCTAGTTGCGATTCAATCATTCTCATTGACCCTTCCAAACTAGAGAAACGGGCTTCATTCTTTTGCATTGATTCAATGATGAAGTCATCCGTTACCTTTCTAGATGGTCCCGCTTGATTGGAATGATTGTTTTGATGTTGAGGATTAGCATTAGAATTGAATAAGTGTGGTGGGGTAGGACCGGAGTTGTTCTTCCAAGAGAAGTTAGGATGGTTTCTCCATTCGGAATTATAATGGTTTGGGTAAGGGTTTGAATTTTGCTTATAATGCCCTCCTAAATAATTAACTTCTTCATTACCCCCTACAAGTTGTTCAATTGTTAAGGTGGGGTTAGGAGAAACCATGGGAGTAATAATGCTATTGACTTGAGGATTCATTTGATTTTGGTTCAACGTCAAAGCATCCAACCTCTTGTTAATGGTATTAAATTGGGACGTCATTTGGGCTGCAAATGACGTTAATTGGTCAACTTGATACAATCCTGCCGTAGTGGGAGGATGTACTTGACGCTCGATCGTGTGGTAATTATTAGAAGATAGATCTTCTAAAATACTGTATGCATCTTCAGGGTACTTGTTCATCAACGAACCTCCCGCAGCTCCATCTACTTGGATCATTGTAGATGTCTGAAGGCCGTTATAAAACGTCCATACTTGTTGGTGAATGGCTAGCCCATGGTGGGGACATCTGCGTAATAATTCCTTAAATCGTTCCCACGATCATATAGGGTTTCTCCATTCGCTTGCATGAATGTAGAGATATCTCGCATTAACTTAGCAGTTTTAGATGGAGGGAAATATTTGGATAAAAATTTTTCAACCAATATAGCCCAAGTAGTAATAGACCCATTAGGCAACGAGTTCAACCAATCTTTTGCTTTCCCTTCTAGAGAGAAAGGAAATAATCGCAATTTAATGGCTTCTTCAGATGCGCCATTAATCTTAAATGTGTCACAGATTTCTATGAACGTTCTTAGATGAGAGTTTGGGTCTTCCTGGTTATGGCCACTAAACTTATTATTCTGGACAAGTTGCATCGCCGTGGAATCAATTTTAAAGTTGTTAGCCTCTACCGCAGGTCTAGCGATACTAAATTGTACCCCTCCCCTAAAAGGCATATTATAGTCACGGCATGTTCTCCTATTTTCCATTGGGTGTCCGTTATGCTCTACTTGGCCTCCTAAGTCCTGTCCCTCTTGATGAACGTCAGCATCATTGTTTTGATTATTCATGTTGAGTTGATTCGAATTTTCCAATCTAGTTGATTTTCTATTACGTCTACAGGTTCGCTCGATTTCTGAATTTAACGGTATTAGTTCAATGGATCGATACCTGGACATACACTAGTAGATTAAGAAAACAATGCAAGAAAATAAATACAAATAACTTAAAATGAAATAAAAGCTTGACCTTCAAATACTAAGGATCACTAATATTGTAAGAAAAACACTAAATCCGTTGCACCTCCCCGGCAACGGCGCCAAAAACTTGATACGCGCAAAATAGAGCTTGAAAACGCAAGTATACGTGTCGTACAAGTAATACAGAGTGAGTGAGATCGTTCCCACGGAGAAGTGATGGGCTTAGCGCTTACAATTACTAGCTACACCGTTTCTATGAATCCAAGTAAAACGATTAATTGATTTTCTGAAAATAGGTTAAAACTTTTAGGTAAATATTAAAACTAATTTTACTAGATCTTAAGGTAATTTCTTAGCAATTAGAGAAAATAGCCTTGCATTTCTGATTTCATATGTGTAACATGATGGTGATAAAATAAATATTTCATTTGGTTGAACTTTGGATTATCTTGCGATGATTTTTAAAGAAGAAACCTTTATCTCTCGATACAAGGAGTCTTAATATCTACGCAATCCTAGTTATCTCTAACTTAGGAAAAACGAAAATATTATGAAGTGCAAGAATCAAATTCGCAAGCATAAAAAGGAAATCTCTTTCACTTTTCAAAACTCAATAGATCTTGTGATGCACGCACGTTTCTCCTCTCTCGACTCTTGAAACGCCGCAAAAATAAAGAAATGTTGGTTAATGATTCACATTGCTCATCTCTCGATTCTCGCACTGCGATAAACTAGCCCTTAAATTAACGTTACGCCGCTCTTCTCTCGATTCTCGTGGCGCAATGTAATAAAAGACATGATCCAACAATTTCACCATAAAAATCACAAGATCTATAAAGATAATCACAAAACAAACCCAAAATCAAAGATGTTCATCATCAAAATACACATACTACTCTCATCATGCAAGACTAGAGAGTTTTAGTTCATGACTGCGGGAAAATAACACAAAACTGAAGAGATCTTACTAAACATTTCGAAAGAAATGCGAATCTTCCCTTCTCCAGTGATGTGGAAGCGTTTCCTTCAGCCCGAACGCCAAGACTGGACTGGTTCTTTCCTCCACCGAATTCTTCTCCCTCAAGTTTTTCTCCTCTAATGGCTGTACAAGAATAGAAATGAATCCCCCCTCTTTATGGCTGAAATTTTCCTCTTTTAAACTTTCCCTCTTTTTCTCCTAGTGGGCCCCACATCCAGTCATTTTAAAATGCTGAATGGATGCTTTGAAATAGGTTGTAACTGTCCAAAACTTGGCATTTTCGGATTTGAATTTCCTGTAACTGCCAAAAATGTTGTGAATATGTTGCAACATTTCTGATTCTGTTTTTCTGCACAGTTTGACCTGCCAGAATGTTGAGAATATGTTGTAACATTTTTCCCAGATTTTTCACAATCCTTAGTCTTCAATCCTTGACTTAAATTCTCCCCGAATCCTATCATAAAAACATAAAAACAATGAGAGAACAAACATTTTGACTCCAAAACATGCGGCAATTGGATTTTATCTACTTTTCATGTATAAATATCACATAACATGGCTAAAAATGGTTAAAATAGAGATGAAGATAACTTCTTTTTGCGAAGTTATCAGGCTACGACAATGGTCGAGGGTGGGGAGATTGGTCGGGGGCGGTGACATTGGTTGGGGCAGAACACATTGGTATGGGGAGGGGACATTAATCAGGGTCAGCGGCATTCGTTGGGGCGGGGACATTGGTCGGGGGGCGGAGAATTGGTCGAGGGAGGCGACATTGCTCGGGGGCGGGGACATTGGTCGGAGGCGTGGACATTGGTCGGCGGTGGGGAATTGGTTGGGGGCGGAGACATTGGTCGGGGGAGGGACATTGGTCGGGGGCAGCGACATTGGTTGGGGGCGGGGACATTGGTCGGGTGCAGCGACATTGCTCGGGGTTGGCGACATTGGTCGTGGGGGTGACATGATCGTGTGAGGAGATATTGGTCAAGTAGGCTTTAAAAGAGGATTTAAGCTTAAATCTCCTAGCAATAATATGTGAACACCTATGAAAACACAAACTATAAGGGAAGGCAAAAAGGTGGATGGTGTAGCATTGTTGAAAACATTCATCTCATCTCATTTAAATTTAAAGAGAAAACATTCATCTCATATTTTTTCTCTTAGAATATCATGATATCTAATTAATTTGTGTGTTTGATGCATTACAGCTTGGAAATCATTAAAGCAGTACAACAAATCATTAATTATAAAGATATCTAAGATGAAATTTGTCAGTATCGTGCATAGAAGTAGCAAACATTCATCTCATCTCATTTAAATTTAAAGAGCAAACATTCATCTCAAATTCACATTTAAATTTAACGAGCAAACATTCATCTGATATTATTATTTTAATTTAAAGAGCAAACTTTCATCTGATCTTATTTAAATCATACCTTGGCAATTAAAGATATGTAAAAGTAATAGTGAGAAATCTAAAAACCTATAAGAAAAATTAATGAATTAAATATTAACAATGCAGTCCTAATCCAAAAACCTGTAAGAAAATATTTTAGCCGAGCTTTTATAATTTATGCGTTGATATCTTAATAATTATATTTTGTGATGCTTGTAAATTATTTGATAGACTACTGAATGGTCTCCAATACTGGACACCTACATTTTGAGCATAAAAACATATAGGTATAAAACTATAAGGATTAGTTTTTGATCACTATGAGGGCAAATATGGGTGAAACTTAAAATTCCAAAAGATATAATTGAAGGGATTCAGACAATGGTTGCAGTGTTACTCATTCGAGATCCACACATATTCGACCATATTTATGAACAAAAAACATGAAGTAGGGATGTAAATCGAAAGTGATGTCGATAAAGAGTGTAGCAGCATGACAACGTGTCGATCAATCTCTCGGTGAGGTTGAACTGGGAAGGAGGAGACATGTGTTAACGTGAAGAAATCGGGAGTGGTGACTTTGGAAACTGGGATACATGGATAGGATCTGAAATTTTTTTGTGGGAAAAGTGTGGGAAATAAGAAATGACAAAAAAGTCATATATTTTTGGTGCAAGAAGTCTACAGCTTAAATATGAGATGCAATCACTCGCACTGATGAGCTAATTTTTCATGTACATGGCCCTAATTAATTAGGGAGCATTATTTTAATTCCTTAATATAACTGAACTGAAATAATTAATATTTGATTGCATCTTCCACATGTCTCCTATTGTTTTTTGCATTCAAATATCAAAAAATTACTTTAGCTATGTAATTACACAATTACATACTTTAATTCATAAACTTGAGTAAATCTATCATGCAATTGAAGCAAATTGTCAATTATCAAGAAATTGAAGATGAAATTTGACTGTGAGTTAACTATCAAGAGATTGGTAGAATCATATTCACATAAAATTAAGACAAAAAAGTCAATTAAAACAAAAGTTTACTCATGCACAAAAAAATTTTCACAGCAATCTTCTGCCAAATGCTGAATGTGTTTCTAGAAATGTATTTTCAATGCAATCACAACAGCTTTGCAGGATACGGGCAAATGCGAATCCAAAGAATAATCTTGAGCTTCAAGGGGTGAGTCCTTGGCTGCAAACATAAAGCTGGAAATGTGACACATATCAAAATAATTCATAGTATAGCTCTAACATCACCAAACCTAATATTGACGCAAAAGTAAAAATATGTTTACATAAAGCAAGTTTTGAAAGAGGATGCATCTGAAATATCAAAAATCTGTAAGAGTTGCAACCACTCCTTAGTGATTTGATCAAGCAGGATTTGAAAACACAAAATTGAATTAACAAAAACCTGAAAGAGTTGCAGCCACCCCTTAGTGATTTGATCAAGCATGATTTGAAAGAGGATGCATCTGAAATATCAAAAGTCTGTTAGAGTTGCAGCCACTCCTTAGTGTTTTGATCAAGTAGGATTTGAAAACACAAATTGAAATAACAATATCTGTAAGAGTTTCAGTCACTCCTTAGTGATTTGATCAAGTAGGATTTGAAAACACAAAATTAACAAAAAAAAAACAGATTTTTGCAAAGAAATGCAATGCTAGAAATGAGCACCTGATGTAATGCAATCAAATGAAGAACATTGCATAAACAATCCCAATCATATTAATTGGACATTCAATCAAAAGAATAATGTATTTATCCTAAATAGAACTCCATAAAGAATCCGAAAATTCCCCAAAATTTCAAGCAAAAGAACAATGTATTTAAGTACTAAAAGAAGCAATTGTATGTTAAAATTATTGATATAGAAATACATGAGTAACTTATACCATAGAAGAAACTTGGATAAAGCAAATTTGATGTAAAATATTGAACTGGCTTCCTTTGTTAAGCCACAGTCCTGCAATAAATAATGCACAAAAAAATTTAATATAGTTCCCAAATAAATTAAGGAAATCCCAAATCAATACCCTATAAATTATAAATTTCAATCTCCTTAGAATATCTTAATTCAGTATGTTAGAGAATGCTACCTAAAATTGTTCCCGACCATATTTCAAACAACTGAGTAGAGGAAAGTGTAAGAAAAATGGCTCAGGCTAACAACCGGATTGCAGGGAAATATAGTTACCGGTGGAGATACAAATGTTACACTTGAAAAATTAAGACCATGCCTTCCTCCATACCTCTCTACAATAGATTAGAAGAATACAAAATAAAAAACCTAGAATATGTTAAAGAAAGGTGAACGTGGATTTCAATACATGAAACTGAGTAGAGGAAAGTGTAAGAAAAATGGCTCAGGCTAACAACCGGATTGCAGGGCAATATAGTTACCGATGGAGATACAAATGTTACACTTGAAAAATTAAGACCCTGCCTTCCTCCATACCTCTCTACAATAGATTAGAAGAATACAAAATAAAAAACCTAGAATATGTTAAAGAAAGGTGAACGTGGATTTCAATACATGAAACTAGGATAAGGAGGGGTTTTTGCTGTAAGAGGAGAGCAAAGAAGGAAATGGTAGAAGAAGAGCTTACATGATCTACAACTATAGAGGAGGCGGAAGAAACGTGAATGGAGGAAAAAAATGGAAAATACAGACTCCAAATTTCACCTAACAGGAAATCTACAGTAAGACCATTCACATAGAAAATACAAAGCTAATAATCACATCAATCCTTTTCACATTCTAAACTCCTAAACCGGGACTGTTCACCTTCTTCTACATTCGACACCAGCAAATCTTCACACATTAAT
This sequence comes from Platanthera guangdongensis, assembly GCA_039583875.1. Classification (NCBI taxonomy): domain Eukaryota; kingdom Viridiplantae; phylum Streptophyta; class Magnoliopsida; order Asparagales; family Orchidaceae; genus Platanthera; species Platanthera guangdongensis. The sequence continues at coordinate 190,989,609 of CM077148.1, forward strand.
CAACAGAAACACTTACAATTGCGTAAGAACGAAAGTCCAATAGGAATCAAGGGCTTTACCTTAGATTTGGGTGTGATGTTGAGCCACCAGAAGAAGAGCCTTAGTACCTGCAAGGAGAAAAAAATGGTGAGGAACGACTCCAACAGCTGAAAGGAGAACAAAAATGGCGAGGAATAAGGACTCCAAGAGCTGAAATCAGAGAAGAGTTGGGGGAACGGGGGACTGGAAGGAGAAGAAAAACATGGAGGAAGAAGGAGTCCAACAAAGTTTCAGGCTAGCTGGCGGCGAAGAGAGGTTCTGGCTGGCCAGTGGCGAATAAGCGAAGAGCGGATGGAGCGGAAATCAGCGAAGGCGGAGGCAGAGGCGGAGACGGAGGCAGAGGAATCGCGAAGAGATCTTACCCTAGATTGGCGTTGGGACGCCGTGGATGAGGGATGTAGCGAAGCATCTCCACCTTCAGCTCTTCTCGCGAGAGCTCGACAGGTACTCGCGAGGGATTCGGAGCGGGCGGAAATGGCGAGCACTGAGAAACAATAAAGCTATAGGAAAATGCTCGATCTGTGGCTCCCGCCTATTCGGATCCGTGGCCGGTGATTGGTATGGATCGTGTGGTGGGAACAACTTGATCTGTGGCCTCTCATTATAATTGATTTCTGGCCTTTGATTGCTATAGATCAAGCGGTGGGTATTGTTGGCGGGAAGCAGCAAATAGGGGAGGGTATTTTTGGGTATATTAAAGTTAAACCACACCTAAGGGTATTTTGGGCAACTTGAATGTTACACCAAATTCCAAACCTCCTCCCTTATAGTATAAAGATATATATATATATATATATATATATATATATATATATATATATATATATATATATATATATATATATATATATATATATATATATATATATAACAAAAATAGCTTTGAGAGCTTTATCAATATAGTAGGAAATTAAACCTATATATATAGACGTGCAGATTTCGTGTCCTTTGGCGTGGTGTTTTTGTTCTTGTTATTTTGAACAAAAATTCATCATCATAAATTATGTGTTTTGCATGGAGATAATACACTCATTTTGAACATAAATGTGAATAGAGTTCATTAAGTGGGATCAGGTGTTCACAAACAACGGTACAGGTTCCCCAAAATAGGTTTGATCAAACCAAAAATTCTTTAAGCACGGTCTCGACTGGCTCACCGACACAGTGCCAATAGGCCAAAGTCTCCCACAATTCCGAGACTGTTCCGCCTTCCAAGCAGACCTAAAGATGCTAACCGCACCACCCCATGGGGAAACTTGGGGAGAGAGTTTACTGAAGTCAACTCATTAAGACCACTCATCTCAAGACCGTAAACAACCGCGGGGGACGCAGACTAACCAGCACGTTCTCAATCACGTCACGCATGCGGCCCCGGCCTCACGTGCGCCTGCACGACCCCACCTTGGTCGCGCGCACCTGTGCGCAACCTCACCTAGTGCGCGCGGCCCCCAGCTGCGTGCCCCGCACGCAGCCCAACCAAGCAGCCAGGAGGCCTCCTGGACGCCTATGGCAAAAAATAAATCTTCCCCGTACAAATTTCGGTATATCCATCGCCCCCCTCCCCCCCCCCCCCCCCCCCCCCCCCCCCCCCCATCCCCCAGCTATATAGGTTCACATATTTTGAAGGCTAAAATGAAATATTCAATTTTACAGCATAACTTCAGAAGCAAATTAAGCGTAATTTATTGCATTAACAAATACTGTTTGATGCATACAAATCACAAGAAGGATGCCAATAAATAAAACAAGTTCAAATGAACTCTACATCACCCACTGCAGCATAAAAGGAAGAAGGGGCTGCGAGCTAGCAGACAACTGAAAAGCATGCAATAAGGACTCACCAACCCTAAAACATTAATGTTCTAGCTATATATTCAAAAGAAGAAGAAGAAAACGATATTGACTCCGTTTGGGAGGATTTATTTGCACCGGTCAAGCGGTTACGACCGCATGTACCAGACCTTAATTAAGATTTAGTACATGTGGTCTCAACAGCTTGACCGATGAAAATATAAGTCCTCCCAAACGGAGCCATTATCTAATGGACTCACGCCTGCGTGAGCCGGCGGAGTTTCCACCTCCACCCAATATAGAGATAAATCACCATAATGCCCACGACAACCAGGACTGAAATCGCACCGAACATAACGTCGGCGAGCGGAAGAGCGAGGTGGAGCCGGAGGAGGCAGGCGATAGCCATGAAGAAGAGAGTGAAAAACATGAGCCTGATCTGCACCCACCCCACCGAAGGGCTCCCCTTCATTAAGATGGAGAAGAAGGAGAGTCCCATCCCGGTGAACAGCCCCAGCCCAACCACCGAAAGGTAAGCCGTGTACAGCACCACGTGTGTTGCCGCCGATGGCGGCGCGTTCACTATCAGCGTCACCGACACGCCGACGCCGCCGAGACCCACCGTCTGCACTACTTTGCCGGTCCGCTTCCAGTCTTGCGGATCGTCGTTGTTGTTTAGATTAGTGGCGTCAGTGTCGAGCTCGCCGGACTCAGGGTCGACAACGTTATGCATGGGACGGTCGGATGGGGTGGGCGAGCTCATGTGGTCGGATTGTGAAGCATCGGCGACAGTGATGGTGGCGACGGCGACAGAGTGTGGTGGTGTTGAGCTGAAGCTGAGCAGACGGAAAAGGACGAAGAATATGGTGCAGAACCTGGAACTCATATCTGGAGATTTTGAGGAGGACAGATAAAATTCCGAGCACAACGAACTCCAAGCTAGTTAGGGATGGAAGTCGAGCTCAGCTGTTATATAATAATTTCAAATACATATTATATATATTTTTATATATATAAAAAAAAATTGTGTGGAGAGCCTTGTGCCACGTAAACACGAACAGTAGTTGACAATCCGCCGACCTCATCACCGCGCAAGAGGCTTCGGGAACAGGGCCCCATGGCGGTAGTTTTTTAGTCCCACGGCATTTTGAGTTGGTTATTGTTGACGGCAGTGCCGAAACATCGAGACCCCCACGTAGATCTCGGAAAAAAAATCCAATGGGGACATAGCACGTGTCCGCATAACGGGATTTTTTTTGTGTGCGCGCTGCCGGCACGCGTTGCGGGGAAAGCGTGGGCCGTCCATGGTGCTTTGTATTTCGGGCATCACGATTGCTCTCTCTATTTTATTAGCTTATTTTGGGTGCCGTCGGATTCAATATTGAACATCCAGAATTCTCCCCACACACAATTATTGCTCCCGTGTAACACAGGTTGACATGTAGATGAAGAAATATTAACTAATGACTGTGAATGCGAAATTATGTCTGATCTACTGGATTCAAATTGATTCAGAGCCTGAGGGACAACTCTGATAGCTAGGTGTTTAGGGCTCCGTTTGGCACGGTGGTGGCAGTTATGAACTTGAAGGTTAAATTATCATTCGTTAACGCCTACCTAAGAAACTTCATTCACTTAATTCTGTGTTCAAATAGATGATGTTTGTTAGGTGATCCTTAATGAATAAGATGATATAGGCACCGCCACCACCGTGCCAAACGGAGCCTAGGTCCAGACCAGTGGAGCTTAGGATAGCATTTCCAAGATATTAGTTATAAGATGATATAGGCACCGTACGTCCTGACTGACTGAGAGAGTGTAGTAAAAGCTAATGATCGTACATTGAGGCATATGATTATTTGTGTGAGGGCAAACTATAAGCGGGGGGATGCATTGATCCACAGTCACAAAAAGCGATGTTGTGCCGAGCTATATCGACATAGAGTGTTTGTAACAATTGTGTGAAAGCCAATGATTGAAGCCTAACCTTCCCCTCAGGCGGCCCTTGTTTCACCCAGAACGGGCGGCAATTTTGCCGCCCGTTCTTGGTTGCCGCCCCTCACAGGGCGGCCTTTGTTTCGCCTAGAACGGGCGGCGATGCCGCCGCCCGTGCTTGCCCTCTGCCCCTCACAGGGGCGGCCTTCCTTTGACTAGGAACGGACGGACATTTGGCTGCCCATCCTCCTCCGCATGCCCTGATTAGAGGCGGCCTCGCCTTCCCCTCGATCGGTCGACCTTCCATTGGCGGCCAGCCATTTCCTCCGGTCAAGCGTAACCTTGGTCGGCCAAGGATCTCCCCCTCCGTTCGGCCAACCTCCGCCGCCGACTGGAGTACGTCATCGATCGGCCCCGCCGGCAGACTTCTTGGTCGTCACCGATTCTCCACTATTCAATCGCGCTCCTGCGATCAGAATCGTTGGTTACGTGGTAACCACGTACCCACGTAACCGCCCACATGATCTCCCGTAGTGGGGGAAATGCATTGTCAAAAATAGGACCGGTTTGCGCTTAGTAAAATTATAAAAATAAATGCGCATAATGTGTCATAAAATCGGCCTATTAATAACGATCATGGTGGTTATGAGCTGCGGATAGACGCATAACCTCCATAACCACCCATGAAGCCTATAAATAGTGCCTCAGATCCCCCTTTAATTCTCATTCTTGGCATGGCCGAAATATCCTCCTACGGATATTCTCTCTCCTTCCTCCCGCTTCTTCTTCATTTCCACCTCCCTCTTCGAAGATCTTCAAGCGCTCCGTGAAGATCTCTTTCGTCTTTGAAGACTCCTTCGAAGATCTTCATCTTCCTCGCCCAGGAAATCCTCCTACAGATTTTCTCTCTCATTTTCTCTCTCCTCCTCCCACGAATTTTCTCTCTCCATTATGCGCTCCCGTGCACGCCACATCATTGCACACTCGCTCGTCGTGTGTCCTTCTTCGCCTGCTCTTGCACGCGCGCCGCCTTCTTGCACACTTTGCCGCTGTCGTCGCTTCCTTGCGTGCTCTCGCGCGCGCCTCTCCCTGCGCGCTCCCACCGCTCTTGCGCACGTCACTCCCTTATGATGGTCTCTTCCCCCCGCGCTCCACACACTCTCCTCAGACAAGCGCCCCGTGCGCTCTCCTTCTGCAAGCACCTTGCGCTCTCTCTTTACCTGCAACTGCTTTACGCGCTCTCCTCTAGCATACGCCCGACACATTCTTTTCCAACAAGCGCCCCACGCGCTCCAGAGCTTGCACTCCATCTACTAATAAGACAACCAAATCACGCTTCTCCAAAAAAAAACAATCAGATGCAAGAAGCAGAGGATAAGACGCGATAAGCGCGCCTCCGAGCATCAAAGCACCAAACATCAGAATGAGTACATCAAGCTGCTCCCGCCTCCAGGAATTATTAGAAGACTCCAGAATACAACGAGCGCCTTGCTCCCCACAACACACGAAGGAATAATTAATCTGGTGAGCGGTGGCATGTCACCCTCGAGGTTCTCTTTCTCTCTCTCCCTAATAATTGTAACGAGAGGAGGTCTGTCGCCCTTGAGTTCTTGAAAAAGCCCCGTAACAACACTTAAATTTAGTGGAGCTTTAGTCGGCACAGATCCTGCCACGTGGTTTTTCATCTCTTTCCGGGGTTTTCTACGTCAAAAAAATTGACTTGTCAGCTTTTCTTTCTCTGTGACTGTGTGCGCACTCGACCGCTCCGTGAACTAAGATGGTCCAAGTTAATCCAATCCGATCGGAGCATCGAGTTTGGATGCAATAAGTGTAATTCTGCTTAAAAGTATTTTAGGGTTTGCGATCTTTTACACATGTATAATGTTACATGCGTGCATACACACATATTACATTTGACTAACACTTAATGCAACATATCAAATTATTACCCTCCTTTAAGTTCAATTATTCATTTTATCTGACTAACCCGTTTAATTAACCACATCTGGAACACCCACCACTGGAGATGAACAAGAGCATGCTTGAGGATCTAGGAGGCGCGACGGCCCAGATTTTTGGTACCAATCCAACGAGGATGTGAGGACCTCATGTAGTGTTAAAGAGCAAAAATAAAAAACAAATAAAACCAACTGAACCGACTGAACTGCACCGATTTTGAAACCGAGCCGCCCGACCCGGTGTCGGTTCGGTATGGAGCTTTTGAAATCCGAAGGATTATCAGTTCAGGTCAGTTTCAAGTTATGAAAACCGAACCTGTTGTGTGTCGCCCGGTTTTTCCACAGTCCGGAGAATTGGACTGCTTTATCTCGAAGTTTGACTGGGCATGCAAACAGATAAAGAGAAACAACACAAATGACAAGAGGCTTTTTTACATGGAAAACCCAGAAAGGTTGAAAAATCACGTGCCTAGATTTGTGTCGAACCAAAAGCCACTATTTTCTTGGAGATTATTGGAGATTGAGATGATTCCTCGGAGGGTGACATACCATCTCTCCGTTACAATTACAGACTATGAAAAGGATGAAAAGAAACTAAGTACCCGAAGCCTCGATGAAAGTGCTCTGACTAGGAAAATGGCTATGTCTACGGAACCTCGGTGGAATCGTTCCGGATGGGAGAAATCTCTAAGTCTACGGAGCCTCGTTGAAAGCGCTAATGCTGAAGCGGAGACTTGAGGGGAGCACTCTCGTGGAGACGAACGCCGTGCCTTGGAAGCCCAAGGAAACCTTTGTGTTAGAAGGGCAGTCATGAAGTGAATTCCTGAGCGGATGAACGACATAAGTCCGCGACCTTGCTGAAAGACCTCAGAGCTCTTTCTAGCCTTTGGAGTTGCTTATCTTCAAAAGAATGGATGTGGGCTTATTTATAGTTTTCTGGAGGGTCGCGTCGGCAATTGCGCGGGAGCGTGATTTGTGCTGCCGAATGGCGTCGCTCCGTTTGTCATTGTTCGTGCATGTGCACGGGTTTTGCACTCTGCTTGGGTGTTTTTGGGCCTTAGGGGAGCATGGCATGTTGCACGCGACTTGTCTGGTCACGTTGACTTTCCACACGCGTCCTTGGCCCGAGTCCTTCCGGTTTGGCTCAGAAATTTTACGGAGAACCGCATCAATTGCCCGCAAATTTTTGCGACTCATGACCCACGAATTGAAGAGCACGAAAATTTCCTGTCTTTGCTCGATGTGTTTCAGAACCTTGTGATCACGGGCTTGGTCGCAAGTAATCGTTTGCCAAAAATTTGGGAGAGTAAAAGAATGAATATTTCTTGACATAACGTGTCAAATATTACCTGCTGTGTTGGTGAGATATTTGACCAAGATAGTCTTTATCCGCTAACTATTTAAAGACAGAAAAATTTAGCAAGTGATAGTTAATTATCTCAAACGCCTTCCATTATGAGTCCTCCTTCATGGCTTATATATTGGAGAGGGTCATTCGGTTCTCCTCCCACACCGTTGTAGAGATCTTGAAGTTTGTGGAACTTTTGCTTAGAGTTCGTGTGATCCATACTGCCGTCATGTCCACTTTAAATAAATGTTATAAGAACTCTTTAGTTTACATCTTCACTAGCTCTACCTCAGTGTCTGATAATACTTAATGGACTTTGTATGTTGAGGCATCAAGGGAGTTACCTTATACTATTATTGGGGAACATCTCGTTGTTAGCTTTTTCCTGGAACCATAGCTTACTTGATGTTTTCATGAAGCTCATGTGATAAAACAATCATCTTTATGATTTTAATAAACTTACTCTACGATTTCAATATTAAGAGAATTTGTTAACATGTCTTTTAAAAAAATATTGTTTTTTGCACTAACTTAGATTATTTTTCTCAGAAATTGAGCTTATTTATAACCTCTAATAAATATCAATTGAGCTAAAAGAGCTTCACTAATATTATAAAATTAGCTCTCTCACATAGAATTGTGGACGTAATATCTAATGTTAACCCAGAAATCGGCGATTCTTCCCAAGGTGGACAGCTGGCTAATCGTGACCCGTAGATTCTCCCTTTTGATCGCGATGGGCCCCAGCGTAGGCGAACAGTTTTCCCTATCCGCCTAGGTCTCCTAGCAACCGCGTGCCCTGCGGGATGACGGGCTATTCCCATGGCTCACCCTCGCGGGACATGTGGTTAGGTCCGCTAATCATGCAGTACTTTTCCTTGCAGGAGTCCGCCAACAGCATTGCCAGGAGCGGCCTCCTATTTCGCCCAAGGGGCGGTGGTCTCCAGCCGCCGTCCGCCGAGGCCGCCCCCCAGGGGCGGCCTCCCTGCTGCCCGAGGGCGGCGGCCTCCTGTCGCCGTCCGCCGAGGCCGCGCACCCGGGCGGCCTCCGCCCTCCAGCCTGGCGGACTCCCCCTGGAGTTCGCCCAGGCCGCCCGCAAGGGGGCGGCCAGGCCAGCCGGGCGGACTCCCCCTGGAGTCCACCCAGGCCGCCTGCTAGGGGGCGGCCCCGGCATCCAGCCGGGCGGACTCCCCCTGGAGTCCGCCCAGGCCGCCCGCAAGGGGGCGGCCAGGCCTGCCGGGCGGACTCCCCCGGAGTCCGCCCAGGCCGCCCGCTAGGGGGCGGCCCCGGCATCCAGCCGGGCGGACTCCCCTGGAGTCCGCCCAGGCCGCCCGCTAGGGGGCGGCCCCGCATCCAGCCGGGCGGACTCCCCCTGGAGTCCGCTCAGGCCGCCCGCAAGGGGGCGGCCAGGCCTGCCGGGCGGACTCCCCCTGGAGTCCGCCCAGGCCGCCCGCTAGGGGGCGGCCCCGGCATCCTGCCGGGCGGACTCCACCCGGAGTCCGCCCAGGCCGCCCGCTAGGGGGCGGCCTCCGGCCTGCCGGGCGGACTCCTCCCGGAGTCCGCCCACGTCGCCCGCCGGGGGCGGCCTCCAGTTCTCTCCAGGGGCATCCTTCCGCTTGCTTCATCGGACAATGTGGCGGACGCAAATTCCCAGTCCGCGGAGTCCGCGCAGGTCGTCATGCCAACGTCACTCTGGGCCCCGCTTCTAGAAGAACTTCCCTGGGCCTATAAATAGCCCCTGGTGCCTCTCATTCTGCATCACTCCAGAGGCTAGAAGGTGGATACAAGTCTTGCCAGCAGACCCTGCGGACTCCGTTTTCCAGTCCGCGCAGTCCGTCATCAGCTTTCCAGCAAGCTCTGCGGACTCAGATTTCCTGTCCGCGCAGTCCTCCACAGCTCTTCAGCAGCCTTCCAGCAAGCTCTGCAGACTCAGTTTCTCAGTCCTCCAGCAGCTGGGAGACTCTTTTACTTAGTCTCTGGCAGCTTCTCTCCTCTGCTTTCTGGCATTTTCTTCTCTTTTAGCCGCCAGCTTCTCCTTGTACCCCTTTATTGATTTGTTGTAAAGGTGTACTTGCAAGCTTGTAATCTCTAGCTATTAATCAAAGGAAAGCTCGTCGCAAGAGTGGCATTTAGGTCGCGGCGGGTGAAGTGTGTTGTTGCCGCTGCTAGCGGCCCCCTTCTTCTTCTCTCTGCTCAGCAAGCTTTTTCTTTGCTCAGCTCAGCTCTTTTCGGCAACCAACCTGCAAGCACAACCGTCATATTAGCCGTCTGCTCGACAGCTCCTGATCAACCTCCTTCTCCTCTCTTGATCAACCCGCTCTGTTGATCAAGCTTCTCTCCTCTATCCCCGCAACCCCCTTTGACAAGCTGTTTGCTCCATTCTCGAGCACTCAGAGGCTTCCTTCCTTCCCTCCTCTCCTCCTCTCCTAGCTTGTGAGACCGAACACCCCCTCCGTGTTAGCTGGCTGGTGCTCCGCGACGTTTCCGCGCATCAACATCTAAGATATATATTTAATCAATATTTGGATAGAGGGTGAGAAAATTTGACTGCATGTAATCCAAGTGTCTAGATCTAAAGCCTTGTAAATGAAATTTTTGGTACATGCAAGTTTGTTTATGAATTCCAAGTTTTCTTATGAAATATTTAGATATTCACGTAATTGAAAACTGAGGTTTGAATTTTGTGGGTGTAATTCACTGAAAAACCTCACGAGACACAACTCGTCCACTATGGCACCTAGGGGTTTAAAGGCTTATTGCACATGCTAAGTGTAATTGTGTATTATGCAAAAAGAATATTTATCTAGTAATTTTTGCTCGGGACATGCAAAAAAGTTAAGGGTGGAGGGGATGAAAACATCAAAATGCACTTATTTCATAGCATTTATCTTATATTTTATTTAAAATGATGCTTTTCACGGTATTTTATGTTTGTATGCGCAAATTATACAAGCACGTGAGAAGAAGAACATTAGAGCAAAATTTGACAAAAAAGTCTCATTTCAATGGCCACCAGACCAGCGTACAACATCAATCATCCAAGTCCAGAAAAATTCCGTTGACATTGAAGAATGGGAGTGTAAAATCTCGTATTCACGAAGAGTGGGTCCCAAGCAAGACGCAAGACTTGGGCTCTATTTGTTTGAGCGTTTCGGTGCTCCGTTTTGGGCAAACGCCGCCGGAAGGCGGGTAAACAAATGAACCTCCGGCGGCGTTTGCTCCGTTTCCACCCGCCCGCCTTGAGAACGCCCCAAAAAGCTCCGTTTGGAGCAGCCACCTCCCCCTCCGTTTCGAACACTCCGTTTCCACCCGCCGGTTCCACCCGCCACCGCCGAAACAAATGAAGCCTTAGTGCATGTTTTGAAGCTTTTTGGGAGTTTTGCACTCATGGAGGCCAATTTTGGATGGACTTGCGTAATATACTAGTAGGGGGAGGAATATTTGTCTCCCCCCGGCCCCTTTGAGGAGTGATCGTTTCATTGTACTGGAGTGAACGTTTCACTGTACTCGAGTGAATGTTCACTGTACTCGAGTGAACGTTTCACTGTACTCGAGTGATCGTCACCAACCACTAGGTCGTCGTCTCGCCAAGCAGGCTGCCGCTCGCCAGACCGCCGTCTCACCAAGCAGGCTGCCACTCGCCAGACCGCCGTCTCGCCAAGCAGGCAAAACGCTCGCCAGACCGCCGTCTCGCCAAGCAGGCTGCCGCTTGCCAGACCGTCGTCTCGCCAAGCAGGCTGCTCGCCGCTGCCGACCGCCGCGCCGCCTCTCCAAGCAGGCAAAACGCTCGCCAGACCGCCGCCTCGCCAAGCAGGCAAAACCTCGCCAGACCGCCGCATCGCCAAGCAGGCAAAACGCTCGCCAGACCGCCATCTCGCCAAGCAGGCCGCCGCTCGCCAGACCGCCGTCTCGCCAAGCAGGCCGCCGCTCGCCAGACCGCCGTCTCGCCAAGCAGGCTGTCGCTCGCCAGACCGCCGTCTCACCAAGCTGGCTGCCGCTCGCCAGTCCGCCGTCTCGCTAGGCCGCTGTCTCGCCAAGCAGGCCGCCGCTCGCCAGACCGCTGTCTCGCCAAGCAGGCTGCCACTCACCAGACCGCCGTCTCGCCAAGCAGGCTGCCTCTCGCCAGACCGACGTCTCGCTAGGCCGCCGTCTCGCCTAGCCCTAGCTCGCAGGCCGTCAGCTCGCCCGGGCTCAGCTCGTCTAACCGCCAGCTCGCTCGGCTTGAGGGACTACCCCTGGTGGACTGTAATTAGCTTCTTAGAACAGCAGAATTTGGCTGTTGGCAGGCCAATCTGGGGGCATTTCGGTAATTTTCAGAGCAGTGAAGGTTGGTTATTTGCAGGCCATTCCCAGAAAACTATAAAATAGGCTCATAGGGGTGCCTTGGATAACATCACTTCTTCACTCTCTCTTTCATCCTCCATGACACCCTAGCTCAGCATTGGGTAGGAAGGGGGAGATCTCCAAGGTCTTTCGGGTGTGAGGTGGGACCTCCACGCTAGAGCCGAGGGTCTGCTCCTAGTTTCCTGAGCCCTTGGTCCGTGACACCCTCCTGAGTGCAGTAAGTGTGAGGTCACCCCTTTCTAGGGTCCCCGAACTCCACAAAGACCGATTTTCGGTTTCAACAGCGAGCGCGTGACGCTGATCTAAACTTATGTCACGTGACGATGATCTAAACTTATGTCACGTGATGCTGATGTAAACAAGCGCCCATGTGGAGATGATTTAAACAAGCGCCTACTTGGGTGCTAGTTTAATTCACGCCCAACTTGGTGCTGGTTTAAACCAATGCCAATTTGATATGGTTTAAATCAGCGTCACTTGGGTGCTGGCTAGTCAACACCTGTAGCGGTCTAACTCGACGTCCCGGTTGTATCGGAATATCTGGACCGCCTTAGCTCTCAGAACGGTCGAGCGCACACACAGTCAATGAGTAGGATTGTTTGCACACACGAAGTTTTAATGAGGAAAAACTCCTGAACTGGGTAAAAAACCACGTGATCGGAACTGTGCCGGTCAAAGTCCACTACTTGCTTGCAGTTACAGTTGATTTGCAGAAACAAGGACGATAGGCCGCTACTCGTTACAATTTAGAGATGTGAGAACCATTAGCACTCGGCGGACGACAGACTGTCGCACTCGTCGTTTGCTACAAAATGCACTTTGCGGTGATGGGCTTTTTGGAATCTGCATAACTCTGGCTACATTATTTCTCTAGCTTTTATCAAAATCCATTGGCGGAACTTGTCCTTGGATCTCGGGGACTTTCTTTTACCTCTCCATGTTCCCCGGAAATTTCCGCTATTTGAACATCGCGCACAGCGGGCCATCTCTTCCTCGCATCCCCTTTGCCAGTGTGACCCGAGTACAAGAATTTGGGCAGCCAAACGTACTTGGAAAGGAATGAATGGTGGACAGCAGACGGCAAGCTTCCATGACGGGAACTCCTGATTATTTTATGCTCCTGTAAAGCTCTAATTAAGATATGTATGATGAGTGTGTATATATATGTAGGAATGATTATCAACACTTTCCCTGGAACTTAATGTCTCTATTCGCCTTTTAAGGATGGGTCGAGCGAGAGAGGAAGCCTTGAGATTGAACAAGGAGCTGCTCAGGGTTACATGATTCTTGTCTCTATTTGCCATTAAAGAATAGGTTGGGTTTGTCGGAAGCGATACTACGCGAGTACACAGCCCGGCCGAGACCAACTTCGCGAGAGCTCCTCGCAAGCTTCACACCCACGGCGAGATGGTCGCTGCTTCGGTGGGTTGATGGCGGCGAGCTCCAGCGGCTAGGGTGGCGAGGGGTCCCTGGCGAACGCTGCCAGGCGGGATGGTCGCGAGTTCGAGCTCCCGGCGAGTGCGATCTCTCGGCGAGTGCGAGCTCTCGGCGCGTGAGGTGGGGGAGAAGAAAAATCGGGAGTTATTTCCCGCAGGGAATAGTATGCGGGATCCTTTTAAAACTCAATATTACTCTCTCTCTCAATCTCACTCTTCTCACTCTCTCTCTCACTACTCTCTCTCTATTATCTCTCTCCTGCGGGAGTTAAAGAGGGGAAAAGAGAAACTTTTCACAATTTTTCAACAGCCAAAATAAGTACAAAAGAAGGGCCTTATATAGGCACCAAAACCTCTCCAACTACCCCTATTAATTACATCATTAACTCTTCATCATAATGCATTAAAAAAACTAATAAAAAAAAAAATAAAATAATAAAAACAATCTTATCAAAACCTTGACATTTGACCGAGTCAAATTGTCAACCCAACAAACTCCCCCTCAAACTTGGCAGCACATGCCGAGTTTGCCTTTGAGCTTCAGGAACGTGTCCACCTTCAACGTCTTGGTGAAGATGTCCGCGACTTGCTCTCCGGTCGGGCAATACTTCACTTCCACTGTCTTCAACTCTACCTGCTCCCTTAGGAAATGATACTTTGTCTCGATATGTTTGCTACGTCCATGTTGCACGGGATTTTTCGCGAGCTGGATGACCGACATGTTGTCCACCATCATAGTCGTTGGCCCATCCACTCCATGCTGCAAGCTCTCCAACAGATTCCTTAGCCAGATGGCTTGGCAGGTGTCAGCTACTGCTGCAATATACTCAGCCTCGCAGGACGATAGAGCTATCGTTGCCGGCTTCTTCGAGCTCCAAGAGAACACCCTCGTTCCCATGCTGAAGGCATATCCGGAAGTGCTCTTCCGATCGTTCACATCCCCGCCGTAGTCACTATCCGAGTATCCTACCAGTGTCAGCTCTTCTCCAGTAGCGTATTTCAGCCCATGGCCTCTGGTCCTGTTGATGTACCTCAGGATCCTTTTCGCTGTCGTGAAGTGGTCTTCCTTTGGCTCCTCCATATGTCTGCTCACCACTCCGACCGCATACATGATGTCCGGTCGGGTGAAGGTAAGGTAGCGTAGACTGCCCACCAAACTCTTGAATAGGGTAGGATCCACCGCTCCTTCCTTAGAATCTTTCTTCAGCTTCAACCCTGGGTCAGCAGGAGTGGAGATAGGCTTGCTATCCTCCATCCTGAACTTCTTCAAGATCTCCTCTGCATACTTCTTCTGGGATATGAAGATCCCATCTTTTCCCTGCTTCACTTCCACCCCTAGGAAGTAGCTCAACTCTCCTAAGTCTGTCATCTCAAATTCCTTCTTCATCATGCCCCGGAACTCCTCATACATAGCAGTATTGTTTCCCGTGAAAATCATGTCGTCCACGTAGAGACACACAATCATCATGTTGCCTTTCTGGTCCACCTTGGTGTAGAGGGCGTGCTCATGCGGGCTCTTCTGATAGCCATGCTTTTGCAAGTAAGCATCTATCCTTCCATTCCACGCTCTTGTCCCTTGCTTCAGCCCGTAGAGTGCTTTGTCTAACTTGCAGACTTTCCTCTCCTGCCCCTTCACAACGTACCCCGGAGGCTGCTCGATGTACACATCTTCTTCCAGGTAGCCGTTCAAATAAGCAGAGACCACGTCCATCTGCATGATCCTCCAACCATGGTGAGTGGCTAGCGCTATGATCAACTGGATGGTGTCAACACGCGCTACGGGGCAAACACTTCATCATAGTTCACGCCTTGGACTTGTCGATAGCCCTTCACCACTAGCCTGGCCTTGTGCTTCTCCACTCTGCCATCCTTGTTCTTCTTCACTTTGTACACCCACTTCACCCCGAGGGGTTTTTGGACTGCAGGAGGGTCGACCAACTTCCAGGTCTCGTTCTTCTTTATGGAAGCGATTTCCGCATCCATCGCCTTCCTCCAACTCTTCTCCTTGGCAGCTTCATCGTAGGAGCACGGCTCAATACTTCTGCTAATAGACAATACAAAGAAAAATTGTTAAGTGTCGGTGCCATCTCCTCATATATCTCATCCAGCCTCCGCATCCTGGGCTGAGGACGGTAGTCCTTGCTCCCACTGGTACTTGTTCCTCCAGGGCTGCTTCACTCGTGCTCGCACCACTAGAGTAAGGGGTGAGAGCTCCCCCTGAACTTCCGCTTGGTGGTGATGGTGGCTCCGCTCCACCCATCTCCGCTTCAGCCTCTCCTCCACCTTCTTCATCATCCTCAAAAAACATCCCCTTGATGTTCTTCACCGCCTCATCCCAGCTCCAGCAGTTTCCTTCTTCAAATACCACATCTCGTGAGATGATGGCTTTCTCCGTCTCAGGATTGTATAACTTGTAAGCCTTGCTCGCAGGAGCGTAGCCCACAAAAATACACTTTTCACTTCGGCCGTCCAGCTTCTTCCTCCTTTGGTCCGGGACATGGGCATAGGCCACGCACCCGAAGACCCTCAAGTGCTTCACACTTGGCTTCCAGCCACTCCAAGCCTCAAACGGTGTCTTGAACTTCACACTCTTGGTAGGGCACCGATTTAGCACGTACACAGCCACCTGTACTGCTTCCGCCCAGAACTTCTTCGGTAGTCCCTTACCCTTCACCATGCTCCGTGCCATGTTCATGATTGTGAGATTCTTCTTTTCTGCCACGCCATTCTGCTGAGGCGAGTAGGCCGCCGTCAGCTGATGAGAGATTCCCCATTGCCTACAGTACTCGTCGAACAGCCTAGAGGTGTACTCCCCACCTCTATCCGTTCTAAGTACTTTCAGGGTTGACTACTCTCCTTCTCAGCCATCGCCCGGAACTCCTTGAACTTCTCCAGCGCCTCAGCCTTCTCCTTCAGAAAATACACCCAACACTTTCTGCTGAAGTCGTCGGTGAATGTGATGTAGTACTTGCTTCCACCGATTGAAGTTGTTTCAAATGGACCAGCGATGTCCGAGTGAACCAACTCCAATGGCCTCGTCGCCCTTCGGGACTTGCCACCCTCAAATGTCTCTCTTCTCTGCTTCCCCTTTGTGCATGCCTCACAGACCCTATGAGGAGGTGTGATCATAGGCAGTCCTTCCACCATTTTTGATCCAGATAACAACTTCGGGCCTGTGAACCCCAGATGCCCCATCCGGTGGTTCCACAGCCAAGCTTCCTCCTCTTCTTCATTCCTCGCGAGACATGTCGTCTCCTTTACATCCATGCTCAAAGTGAAGAGACGGTTCGCCGTCATCTTTACCCTCACTACTTCTTTCCCATGACCGTCCTTCATGGCCAGGGTGCCATCCCGCAACAAGACCCGGTAGCCCTTCTCCACCAGCTGCCCAAGACTTAGGATGTTACTCCTCAATCCCGGCACATAAAAGACGTCGTTGATGAGAACCTCCTTTCCACTCAACACAACTGCCACAACTCCTCTCCCTTCCACTGCTATCTTTGAGGCGTCGCCAAAACTCACCTCACCACCATTTGGTTCAAGGCTCGTAAACAGCTCCCTCTCACCGCACATGTGGTTGCTGGCTCCGGCGTCTAAGTACCACACTCCATTCCTTCCGCCTCCAGCACCTTGGATAGTAAGGAACATCATCGGGTCGCCTCCCGTGTTGCTTGTCTCCGCATAGTGGTTGGTCTCTCCTCCCTTCCGAGGAGCCCAACAATCATAGCTCATGTGCCCGAACTTGCCACAGTTGTAGCATTAGGTCTGGGACATGTCTCCTCTACCTCCTCTTCCTTGGCCTCTGCCTTGGTCTTTTCTTCCTCTGCCTTGGCCTCTGCCTTGGCCTCTTCCTCTACCTTCGACATTCCAACCTTGGTTCTGCTCGAACTCCTTCTAGTGTGATTGACTTCTCCCTTGGTCTCTACCACCTCTTCCTCCTCTACCTCTTCCTTGGTAGCCACGGCCACGCTGGCCACCACCACTTCCTGAGTTCTCTCTGAAGTTCAGCTGAGTCTGGAGTGCTTTTCCCAAGACACTCACTTCGTCATCATCTTGCGCCATTCTGTACTCATGGGCTTGCAGTGAGCCTATCAATTCATCCGCCGTCATCACCGTGAGGTCCTTCGATTCTTCGATGGCCACCACCACGTGTCAGAACTTTTTTGTCATAGAGCGTAGGAGCTTCTCCTTGAAGCTAACCTCGTCTATGGTCTCCCCATTTCTCTTCATCTCATTTGTGAGCGTCCGTAGACGGGTCACATAGTCGCCAACCTTCTCCGACCCTTGCATCCTTATCATCTCATACTGGCCTCGGAGGATTGCAACTTAACTTTCTTGGCCTTGTCTACTCCCTGCATGGAGCGCTGCAAGATCTCCCATGCCTCCTTCGAAGTCTCGGCGTCCGAGATCTTTTCGAACGTAGCTTCATCTACACCTTGATACAAAAAACAACGCTTTCTTGTCCCTCTTCTTAGTTTCTCTCAATGCTGTCCTCGTGCGTTCGTTAACGCGGCTTCTGCTTCGGCAGTCAGCACCTCCACACCATCCTCTACTACCTCCCACAACTCCTTGGAGGCTAGTAGTACCCTCATCTGGATGCTCCAGTTCCCATAGTTGGTCTTCGTCAACTTGGGGACTTGCCCGGCACGGCACCTCCAAACTCCATCTCCCCTCTACTTCAAACCTTCCGAGTCACCGTAAAAGGTTTGCAACCTCGCTTTGATACCACTTGTCGGAAGCGATACTACGCGAGTACACAGCCCGGCCGAGACCAACTTCGCGAGAGCTCCTCGCAAGCTTCACACCCACGGCGAGATGGTCGCTGCTTCGGCGGGTGATGGCGGCGAGCTCCAGCGGCTAGGGTGGCGAGAAAACTAAGAAGAGGGACAAGAAGCGTTGTTTAAGTTTGTATCCCGTGTAGATGCGGCTCTTCGAAAAGATCTCGGCGCGAGACTTCGAAGAGGATGGAGATCTTGCAGCAGCTCCATGC